>CM034531.1:86715758-87273269 GCA_020002185.1 Paraescarpia echinospica
TCTGCATGCTTACTGAGTCAGTTGTCCATAATATCTGGCTTGTACCTTTCTGCGAGCATTTGTGAATGGCACTGTCTTTGCAGGAGAGGAATTGCCATTCTGGTAAACCTGAAGTCAAGTTCTTTGCAGAAGTCTCGCCGAACAGTCTCGCACTTCAACCTGTCCACATTTAGCTTCTTCTTTGGTTTATTTCCTTGAGGACGTCTCTTGAGCTGGATGCGGATGTTCAGTTTGGACACGACAAGCCTGTGGTCTGTCCAACACTCGGCGCCGCATATGGCCTTTGTTATTCTTATATCCTGCAGGTTGCTTCCTGATAATTACATAGTCAATGAGGTCCCAGTGGTGGGATGGTGGGTGCATCCAGGTTGTCATGTTGCGAGTTGGGAGCCGAAAACTGTGTTTGTGTTGACGAACTGATTTGCAGCACAAATATTGATGAGCAAACGTCCATTGCTGTTGCCCTTTCCTCTTCCATGTCTGCCAATGTCACCCTCCCAGGTCACGTGGTCTGTGCCAACCCTCGCATTAAAGTCGCCATTGACGATTAGTTTGTCTGACTATGGGACATCTGCGAGCAGAGATTCAAGCTTCTCCTACAATCTGTCCTTTATCTCGTCAGGGTTGGTCGTGGTAGGCGTACAGGCACTGATGATGGTGACGTGATGCTTTGCGGTCAGAGGAAGACGCACTGTTATGAGACGGTCATTCACACCTTTTTGTAGGCAGGCAAGCTTGCCCACAAGGTCGAATGGATTTAATTGCAAAACCAACGCCAGCTTCCCGTTTCTCCTCGCCACTACGGCCACTCCAAAAGAAAGTGTAGCCAGCACCATTTTCTGTCAGCTGTCCTTCCTCTGCTAGACACGTCTTACTTAATACAGATATACTGATGTTATATCTGGACAACTCTCTGGCAATCAAGGCGGTCCTCCTTTCTGGCTTGTCTGCCTTAGCATTATCCATGTGGCAAGAACAAGTGATAATATTCTTGTTTCCATCTTTGATCGACCGCTGTAGTGGAATCCCACCAGCGGCAAGCTGGTCAGAGCAGACAGAGCAGAGTGAAGCAGGCAATCTTTAGGGCACCTTTCCAGCCCCTTCCTCAGACTTCGGAGGGGAGCAGTGCGTTCCTAAAGAGGGCTGCTTAGTCACGCAGGTGGCTGCCGAATTCCGCTCCTGCTTCGGTCAGCGAAAAGCGACCATATGGCCTGAGCCGCCTGACGCCATAAGGGTGACAGGTTGTGATATGAGAGTGATGTCATGAGTTGCGCGTGACTTGGATTAAAGTGAGGGAGAGTTGCACGTCAACCTCACCCTCTTGTCCAGGCCTATCTGGGTCCAGTGGCAGGACGGAGTCGAGACAGCTGGATATAGGACAGGATGTAGTGGAAAACCATGGCGTCCTTTGTGTCTCGCCATGCTTATCGCGCTCAACATCGCGTACTGGGTTCGCCTTCTTGCACGTTGAACCAGCTGTTGCTTTCTTCCACGCATTCCGCCGATTCCAGTCCTCACATGCTTAGGTAGACAAGCTCATTCTCACCGAAGGTTTCATACCTGTCGGCTACCTTCATCTAGTATAGCCCGCCAGTCGAAGCGGTTTAAAGGGGCCGTTGTTGCATGCTACAGCTACTTGAAGACACGGGTGAGAGCTGGGTGCCAGTCAGGGACCAAAACTGACGAACACCTCCCGAAGAAGCACAAGTAGTTCCCCCGTCAGAGGTCCTACCGCTTCTGACACTACTTACACACAATCGTGGAATGATCAACACACATACCTTCGTATTCCTGTTAAGATTTCCTTAAATTGAACAATTTATAAATTATAAATAAACGTAACAATAAAACACAAGTACGCACATACGACGAACACGCACGCACACGCACACGCACGCACGCACGCACGCACGCACGCACACACAAACACACACACTTGCACAGCCTCGTCATTCCGCCCATACTTCGTGTTTGAAGATGTTACGCCATGCCGCGGCAGTCCAGCAGCTCTGATAGAAACAGAAGGCGAATTTGGTATCACAGAAGCTCAGTATAATCACAACCTGAGGTGTCATTGGATGATTCACGTTTATCCTTCCAAGGTAACTCTTAGTAAATAATATTCCGAATTTCGTTTCATTACTACAAAAGCGACAATGTAATTACGATTCAACAGATTCCGTCGATATGTTGTTTTTTGCATAAATAAACATGGTCAGACACACTTTCAAAACCCTTTTGTGCATGTATAGTCTATATTATTCCTGCAATCCAGCAAGATGACACTACGGTCACAATAGTTCGGCGTGTCTACATACATTCTAAACAACATTTCGTCTGATACACAACTGGCTAATGTTATCCATTTTACGCTCAATAAATACATTGAGCAATTGCCTTACAAATGGGCTTCTATGAAGTGTTGTGACTAAATATTGTGTTGAAATGTACGCGTCTGTGTGCGTTCGCTTATGTGTGAATGAGCTTTCTTATGTGTGTGTGTGTGTGTGTGTGTGTGTGTGTGTGTGTGTGTGTGTGTGTGTGTGTGTGTGTGTGTGTGTGTGTGTGTGTGTGTGTGTGTGTGTGTGTGTGTGTGTGTGTGTGTGTGTGTGTGTGTGTGTTTGTGTTGTTAAATATATTTATTTTTGATCAGTTTGACTGATTTTTATTTTTAGTTAATTAAATTGACATTCATGAAGTTTGGTGTCGAACACGGCTACGACTTCATAAAGGTGTACGATGGAGCAAACAACTCTGCACCGCTGTTGGGCGAATTCAGCGGACAAACATTGCCGAATGTCATCAATTCTGGCAGCAACTACGTTTTCGTGACTTTCGAATCTGACTCATCGGGGGAAGGCAGTGGGTTCAAGATAAAGTACACCACAAGTGACATTGGTTAGTAGGCACATGCGTTGGCATATATGTGAGTATGTAATGTTATACACACACACACACACACACATATATATATATATTTATATATCAGGGATGGGTCAAATACATGCACAATGTCATCATCATCATCATCATCATTGTTCAGCCATAGTGTCCTAGGGTTGAGTAAAGGCCTCAGCATGTTGTTTCCAAATCTGCCTGTCTTGTACAATGTACTTAAGTACAAATAAAAATACGTTCAATTTTTTCCAAGTACAAGTACTCGGCTAAAATATAGGCAAGTACAAGTACAGGTACTTTATATAAACCAATCAACATGTAGTCATGCTCCATCAGTTATGTTTCATGCTATGAAGTTTTGTGCAAAATAAGAATATATAATATACAGTAATTTTCATTGTAGCCATTTTTTCTCAATCCTGCAAATAGAGCCAAATATTTAACGAAAACATAAAAAAGTACTTGGGAAAGTACTTGCCGTTGCTGTACTTAAGTAAACAAGTACTCAAGTACTCGAGTATTGAACCCATCCCTGATATATGTGTGTGTGTATATATATATATATATATATATATATATGGGATGTGTATCATCCTATTGAAAATTATGTAATCTTAATTGTCATTGAGAGTTTGGTGAGTTAGAGAGAGAGAGAGAGAGAGAGAGAGAGAGAGAGAGAGAGAGAGAGAGAAAGAGAGAATGAGAGAGAGGGGGGGGGAGAAAGAGAGTGAGACAGACAGACAGACATACAATAGACGGGGTGGCAGACAGACAGTGGTTGAGGTAGTTAGATAGAAGTGTGGATGAGGGAAAGTGTGTGAGGTAGATAGAAAGAAGGGAGAGTGTGTGAGGTAGATGGAGAGAAGGGAGGAGGGAGAGTGTGTGAGGTACATATAGAGACGGGGGAAGGAGAGTATATGAGGGAGATAGAGAGAAGGAAGGAGGGTGAGTATGTGAGGTAGATAGACAGAAGGGAGAAGAAGGAAAACGGCGTGAGAAAGAATACAATTGACCTTAGCAGACACAGTACTAATGTTCTAGTATATCGGACTGTAATGCACCTCTGCGTGTGTCGAGTAGTATGCCCCGCCCACTGTAATAGACCTCTGTGTGTGTCGAGCAGTATGCCCCGCCCACTGTAATAAACCTCTGTGTGTATCGAGCAGTATGCCCCGCCCACTGTAATAGACCTCTGTTGTGTGTCGAGCAGTATGCCCCGCCCACTGTAATAGACCTCTGTGTGTGTCGAGCAGTATGCCCCGCCCACTGTAATAGACCTCTGTGTGTCGAGCAGTATGCCCCGCCCACTGTAATAGACCTCTGTGTGTGTCGAGCAGTATGCCCCGCCCACTGTAATAGACCTCTGTGTGTCGAGCAGTATGCCCCGCCCACTGTAATAGACCTCTGTGTGTGTCGAGCAGTATGCCCCGCCCACTGTAATAGACCTCTGTGTGTCGAGCAGTATGCCCCGCCCACTGTAATAGACCTCTGTGTGTGTCGAGCAGTATGCCCCGCCCACTGTAATAGACCTCTGTGTGTCGAGCAGTATGCCCCGCCCACTGTAATAGACCTCTGTGTGTGTCGAGCAGTATGCCCCGCCCACTGTAATAGACCTCTGTGTGTCGAGCAGTATGCCCCGCCCATTGTAAGAGGTGCACCTACAACTCGGCCGCCAAGAGGGTAGAATGTTCAGAATGTGAGGCCGAATACGCAGTGAACCGTGAACATACTTGCGAAGGTACACATTTGTAACAAGTACTATGAACATGTTTTATTGAACAGAGTAACTAGTATGTACTAGCCGAGTTACCCGGCGTTGCCCGGTGAAAAGGAAGTCATATGTATTTTGTAATCTAAGCCAAATAATAAACATTTTCGGGTACGCCCAGCGATACAATAGTAGGTGGCTAAACTGTTTACAAATTGTGACCCTTGACATACCCACCGTCCGGTCGACTTTAGAAAACATCTAAATCTACGAATCGCTGCAATGGGCCTGCGCACGTACAAAATGTCAGCCCCATACATTCACAACTGATGGAGCTACGTGCCATTTTTAAATTGTGACCACAAAGATACCCACCAGCTAACGAATTTCGAAATTAATCAAATTATACGAACCACTCCAATTGATCATCTAGATCACGTACAGTAATTCAGCACCATACATGCAAAACTGAAGGAGAAATGGGTCCACAAACAATTAAACAGACATATATTCCAAACAAATAAGCTGGTATTGCTACACATCTCACTAAACGTGCCAGTTAAGTCTAAACACAACAAATTTTTGTGTTTTCCGACAGCGTGCGGCAGTGCTCTGGAGAACTGCAACAAGTGCGAGTTTGAGAAGTTTCGATGCGCCCTGTGTTCTCCGTCGTACGAGTGGGATGACGTCACGAACGAGTGCAGCGGTAAGGTCAAACATGTTATATGTTATCAGGTTCATACCGCCGTTTTCAGCCGCGCTATTTCATGGCTGTTGTTCCATGTGTGCATATACTTTTAAAACGGTTATGTTGTTCGCAGTTTCGAAAAAACAGCAAACGTCCGTTGCGGCAATGGGCCTGGCGTTTGTCGTTATACAGTACATGTCTAACAGTTATGCATCAGCAATCAGCGATCACCTGCCAAACGCGCGACCGGTGACGTGGTCGCAATGTTTACTTCTTTTGAGCGGCCAGAGTAGGTAGACAGCCGGAATCCGATCAAGTGATAACACTGAATAGTATGACAACTACAGGACGAATAAAAGAAATCTTCGTCCATACATCATCATACAAAGTATCATTAGATATATATTAAATTATCTGTCAGAGAGTAGTGCCTATGTTTAATCACTTATTATTCAATACATACGCGTAATTGTATGATCATAAACGCATTTCTCAAATGGACTCAATAAAACATGACAGAACATGAAAATGACGATATGATGTGGCAGCGAACTATAAACTATAATCGAGTTGTATGTGTGTGCGTGCGTGCATGCGTGGGTGCGCTCTTGTGTTTGTGCGTGCTTACAGACGTATTTGCGTGCGCGAGTACAAATGTTATTCGATTGTTCCCAATGTTACGCGCGTGTTCTGCTATTGTTCCGAGCTACGTAGACAGTCGGCCGATCACTTGGGGACGTCTTTTATTGTTACGGGCTACGTAGACAGTCGGCCGATCACTTGGGGACGTCTTTTATTGTTACGGGCTACGTAGACAGTCGGCCGATCACTTGGGGACGTTTTATATAATTTGACTTGTTAAAAACGTTGATCGCCTTTGGCTGGTGGTCTCTCTACTGTGAGAAATAAACCGTGCCTAGATTTATAATCGCTCAAGATAGCTGGTCGCCAATGAGAAATTACACCCAAAAGAGGTTATACAGTACAATGTTAAGTTTACGTGCAATCTCCTAAGAGATCGCACTTTGGTCCTAGTTATAGCTCTAGTTGTTTACAGCGCTCGGCAACATTTTCTTTATATATATATATATATGTATATATATATATATATACATATATATGTATGTATATATATATATGCAGCCTGTATATATATATATATATATATATATAGTGGTTAGAATGTTATGGTCTCATTCAATTAGTCAACATTTTTAGAACATTATCGCCAGACCGAACTTTCTATATTCGCTCTAAGGGTGGACACTGCCGGGGTCAACGGCAGTAGTTCCTTTATGTCCCCTATTAAGACATGACAGACACCAACATGATCTCCGAGCCACGAGAGGTACACCGTCCACAATGTTGAACTGGGATCGCTGGCGTGCCAGGCAGATATTCTAATCCCTACACTACCGCACTGATTGTGTGAAGGGATCATCGTCCAAATCATGTTCTACTGTATCTCAACCCACTATGGGCGCACACGCATTGTTGTCTATAAAATATCCTGTCATCGTGACGGTACGCATTCAAGTGTTCTGCAAATGTACTTTATGTAATTGCATAACGCGTAGCCTCGATCAACCAAACTCCGTCAGGCGACGCCACAGTTTGTCGCTTTATCAACCGCCTGATGTCATCGTGCACTTTCTATCCATTCCATCCACACATAGCATCAAACACACTCACAACAACAACAATAACTAGTGAGTTGGACAACCTGTGTAACGTGACTGAATCTGTTTTTGTCATTTCCACAGGCGAGATGTCCATTCTGTCGCCCGGTGGATTCTGGCTAAACACGTACATGACGACTGCCTGCTTGATCGCCTATTTAGTCAATGGAATAACGCTGTAGGACTGCATCCTTGATTGCCTATTTGGTTAGCGGAATAACGCTGTAGCATTGCTTCTTTGATCGCATATTTGGTCAGCGGAATAATTCTGTAGGACTGCTTCTTTGATAGCCTATTTGGTCAGTGGAACGACGCCGTAGGACTGCTCCCTTGATGACCTATTTGGTCAGCGGAACAACGCTGTAGGACTGCTTGCTTGATCGCCTATTTGGTTAGCGGACCTAGTGACGTAGTCCGTCATCACTACGTTAAAGAAGGAAACTTTGACGAAGAACAATGAAATATATTGGCTTTGATGTTTTGTTTGTAAAAATAATCAAGCGGCGATTCCCTAGACTTATGTTTTTGGATGTGTGTACAGTTTATATCACACTTCCATAGTGCACATTTGTAATACAGTAATTATTACCGAGCCAGCGTATCCCCGTGAATGCGTAATGTCTTTAGAGCTTAATTATATGAAACATAAATCGCAATTGTAGCATCAGAACATAAATACCGCCTGATATGTTATTGGAATAAGATAATGAGATTGAACATGCGTTCTCGTTAACACACGCACCGACATGGCGATCATAGTACTGTGTGGTTTAATGAGAACACGTCACCACGTTTTGAAACAGTCATGTCCACGGTTAGGTCGCTCAATGTTGAGCGTCGCTGGTGTCCCGTGTATTACGCATTCTTAGACAAGATAATATACCTGTACATATTTTGGAGCAGAGACAGTTAAATTTGAATATTTTTATAATACAAACAGTCATGCACGCACTCACCCATGCTGCGACATGCACACGCATGCACGCACGCATGCATGCATCCACATACGCAAAAACAAACGCACAAACGCACACACGCGCGCTCTCTCTCTCTCTCTCTCTCTCTCTCTCTCTCTCTCCCTGGTCAGTCAGCTGCTCCTCAAGAATATATTTTTTGGTATTTAATGTGTTATTCGCACTGACATGTAAAATGGCGATCATCAAACTTCATTATATGAAAACTACATTAACTACTGGTGGTCTCAGTAGTCCACAAAATCAGAAAATGCATAGTGTTTTGTAGTTGTTTATGCAATCTTGCTAATGCAGTCATTATCATGTGTTTATCGAATTAGAGAAAAAAAACTACTCTCTGTGTGCGACACGGCTTCAAGGAGACGCTGTTCGAAGGGTTTACTCGTAGCTCGTCCAAGTTTTTGTGAATAAATTATCATGTCAATGCTAGCAACATAAATATGCTTAAAAAGAAAACTGATATATATTTGCTAAGGATATATATGAAACATGTGCGTACTCTTGATAGACCTATGGTGTCCTTTTCATAAAAAGCCTGTTTTTGTTATTGTTTTAGTTATCAATCGCATTACATTATCTTAAACATTGTTAATTGTTTAATTATTAACTAAGGATTGTTTTAATTTGTTTCTGGGGAAACAGAAGACATCACACGATTATGCAGTCACAACGCAAACACAATGCGTCTTCTAAATGTCACGGGTAAAACATTCCGGCTAACATAGAAAGTCGCAACATCTGTACTTATATTTCGCCTGCAGTAATTCTAAGAAAACAGCCGACGTTTTCGTTAAGCATCTCCGCAAGCAATTTGAATACGGCGTAATCTGCCCACACATTTGGGAGTTAACAACATCAGGAAGGTTACGTCATTGCTTAGATACCATGACATTAGCTAGCACGAAAGCGATGTTGACGACGTTGTGTAACAGTTTCAGGAAACCTTCGTGCTAACAGAGTTATGTCACAATAAGTAAATAATCTATATTATCGACGGGCATATGATCCGTCGGATTGCCAATGCAGCATTGTAAACATTCAGGTTGTTCGGTTTTCTGTTAACATTGGAAACAAGATTAACAATCATGAAACAGCAGTACGTATTCCACGTAGCAGTAGTATATGTTACTGGTCTGTCATATGCATAGGGCCTATTGCCTTTGTATTTGTTGTGATGTTGCTGTATTGGCCTCGCGCCAATACAGCTACCTGAATACCAATAATGAGGCAATGCGAATACGACCAATTCATAAATGTTTTATTAATTGACAATTTTTTGTACACTATCACGAGAACATAATATTGTGGACGATAGATTCATTCACTGACCGACGTGCGACTTTTTCAACCGGCACTGACGTGACTATGAATTCCATCAATTATTTCCCGTGTGTTGACACAATCAAACACCGTATATCAATACAAGTGCAGCGCGCGCTGTTTACATTGTTCGAGAAAAGTACGTAAGCAGTTCGTCCGCCATTCTGGAGGTGCGCCGAGCCAGACTATACGCGCGCAGAAAATGCAGTTTTTTGTATTACCATTGCCCAACATTTGCAACGATAACCTAAATATTTTATAATTATATAAGTAGTAGTACAGCGTGATGATTATTCTGATGAAACATGACATAGTTCAGATGGCTCAATAAATAATTGCAACGTTTCTACGTGATTTTGTTTTGCAAATTTGACGTCATGCTGTCAACACTCCTGCTCTACGGTATTATCGCGCGCTGCAGTTCCCCCAGGCGCATGCGCCTGCCTACCGAATGGCGGACATAAACCTTCAGTGTAGACTGCCATTTTCTCGTTAAATGACGTCTCCTATCCAAACAGAGGCTCATTGCATACAATGACGTGTAAGTGTCAACATGTGTTAGTCGTTGAAATTACGCTAACATCAAAATCTAACGTTCGTTATGAACTCGGCCAAACGACACATCCATCACAAGATTGCCATCCAGAGAATTAACTCTAGATGGCAGGTGGACAAGGAAGCCCTTTGGCGTATCGAGAGTCCAACCCTTTAGTCTTTCTATCTTTCTTAACAGAAAAAAACATATTTTTATCAATATTTTCATAACCATTCAATATTTCAAACACTTCTATCTGATCTCCTCTCAATCTCCTGGTCTCTAGTGTTGTTAAACCACATTCTTTTAGGCGTTTTTCATAACTAAGATCCATCAGTTTTGGTATCGTTTTAGTCGCTCTCCTCTGTACTCTTTCTAGCATATCTATGTACTTCTTGCGGTATGGCCTCCACGCTTGTATACAATATTCTAAATGAGGCCTAACTACTGTTTTGTACAGTGGTATTATTAGTTCTTTTTCTTTATATACTATATTTCGCCTAATCAATCCAAGGATTTGATTTCCATTTGAAGCTGCAATTCCACACTGCTCTGAACCCTTCGTGTCAGCACTAATTGTCAGCCCTAAGTCTTTTTCTTTTACAGTAGTATTTAGTACAGTTCCCCCCATTGTATATTCTACATATTCGTTCCCATGTCCTGTGTGAAGACATTTACATTTCTCAAAAGTGAACAACATTTGCCACTTTTCAGACCATTTGATCAACCTGTCAAGATCATCTTGTAAATGCTGTCTATCTCCATCACTTTTAATCCTTCTAAACAATTTTGTATCATCTGCAAATGTCAACACCTTGCTAGCTATATCATCGTCCAAATCGTTTATATATATTAAGAATAATATAGGTCCCAGTACTGATCCCTGTGGAACCCCACTCAAAACTGATTTCCAGTTTGAAGCCTCCCCATCAACAACTACCCGCTGTCTTCTGTCAATCAGCCATTTTTCTATCCAGTTAATTATACCATTTCCTATGCCATGGGTCTTTAGTTTAAGCAGTAATCTCTGTTGTGGCACTTTGTCGAAAGCTTTTTGAAAATCTAAGTAGATGATATCTACTGGTGATCCATCATCTACCCACTTAGTGATATCTTCCAAAAACATAACATATTTGTTAAGCATCACCTCGCTTTTAGAAACCCATGTTGAGATAGGTTTATCAAGTTATGTTTAACAAGAAAATCCACCATGTGATCTTTAGTTAGTCTTTCTAATAATTTACAAATCAACGATGTTAAACTAACTGGTCTATAATTATTTCACTTGTTTCTCGAACCTTTTTTGAATAACGGTATAATGTTTGCTTCTTTCCATTGTAAAGGAACCACTCCCTCTTCTAATGACAAGTTGAAAATTGTTGCAAGCGGTATGCTAATTTGTTCTACAATTTCCAATAGTAGTTTGGGTGGAATACCATCCACTCCAGGTGATTTATTATCCTTCATAGCCCTGATTTTCTTAGCTACCATTTCTGGGGTTACAATTAACTGTCTTAAATAGTCTGATTCTGCCCCCTTGAACTTAGCCTCTGGTACTGGCAGTGAACTAGTGTCTTCTCTGGTAAACACTGAACTAAAATACTCATTCAGGTCTTCTGCCATTAAGAATCCTTCTGATATTATATTTCAAGCACTATCTTCTAGAGGACCGACCTTATCCTGAACTTTCTGTTTGCTTCGAACATATGCATAAAAACTCTTGCTGTCATGTTTTATATTACAAGCTAATTTATGTTCATAGCTTCTCTTTGAATTTCTAATTTCAGCTGTAGCTTGGTTTAGTGCTTGTTTATAAATGTTGTAGTCTTCGTCATTTCCAGTACGTCTATATGACTTCCACATCATTTGTTTATACTTAATTTTTCTAATGGCTTCTTTCGATAAGTGTTTCTTTTTGGACCGTTTCCCGTGTTTTTTAAGGGAACAAATTTATCGACAATGCATTCAATTTCACTCGTTAAGATATTCCAGCATTCTGTCTTTTTCTCCAGTGTGTTATTCCAGTCTATCTTTGCTAAATATTTCCTGATGTCCTTATATTTTCCTTTGTGGAAATTTCTCCTGTACTGCTTTTTACTATTCCTTTCTGATTTTACTTTGATGGTAAAATGTATCTAGTTGTGATCACTATTCCCCAGTGGCTCACATACCCTGACATTGTCAACTAATTCATTATGTGAGGACAAAACTATGTCTAACACATTCTCTCCCCTAGTTGGTTCTAGCACATGTTGAGAAAGGAAACTATATTGTACTAAAACTAAAAACTTGTGGTCCTCACTACCCATACTCTGTAGATTTATATGCCCATGGTTGAAATCCCCCATAATGACACAGTCCAGTTTGCTCACTTCCCTTATAGCGTTTTGTATTTTTTCATTCTCTTCTATGCTTATGTTTGGACTTAGATAAACTAATCAAACCGTTAACGTTGACTTTCCTGTAACTATGTTACAACAAACAGCTTCTTCGCAATCTGCTTCTATGTCTAATTTTATTTCATAAGCCTGGATAGATTCTTTAATATATAAAATAACTCCACCTCCCCTTCTTCCTATTCTATCTTTCCTAAACATTACATATCCTGTCAGTCCCAATTCGGCATCTGATACATCGGTGGTTGCCCATGATTCGGTTATACCTATTATGTGAGGATCAATATCTTGTACCATAATGTTTAGTTCATTTCTTTTGTTTACTATACTCCTTGCATTTAAAGAAACACATTTATATCCAGCTTCAGAACAGTTTTCCAGACTGTTCCTTGCTGAATTATTTTTGCTGTTTTTATCTATACCTCCAGTTTCAGGCTTCTCTGCGAGTCCCCCCTGCAAATTTAGTTTAAATAGATGCAACCTGTCCCACTGTCAACAGATCTCAGCAGATTCTCTGAGAATACTGCTGCCCCCTTTCCACTTAGATGGAGGCCATCTCTCATGTACATATCTTCTCTCCCAACAAAGTACCCCCATAAATCTATGAATCCCACGCCCTCTTCTTCACACGTCTGCTCAACTAGTGCGTTGATCGCCATCCTCTTACAGTTTCTGTAAGATGCCACCCTTCCTCCCATTACTGGCAAAATTCCTGAGAGAACAACCTGTTCCACTCTTGTCTTCTTTAGCTTCCTTACTAGATGTCTGTACTTCTGAACTATCCCTGTTGTTCCCTCCTTGTCTGCATTGTTTGTCCCAACGTGTACTAGTATAGACTCTCCCTTGCCATGCCCCAATACCTTCTCTACCCTTTCGGTCACATGCTCTATTCTAGCCCCCGGTAGACATACAACAACGTCCTTCCCCTCGCATATAGTCTTGTCTGTTTTTCTCAGAATTGAATCGCCCATAAACACTTTCTCTTTTCTCCTAGCCCCATCAATCACTGCCTCGGAGTAGCTCCTCCTATTTGCATATATCTGGTTGTTGTCTTTTCCTCTTGCCATCTTCTCTCCTGTCACATTCTCTTCCATTCCCTTCTTTCCTGTCGCGTTTTCTCTTGTCCCCTTTCTTCCTCTCATCTTCTCTTCTAGCACATTTACTCTCACTTCCTTTCGTCCCTTCATCTTTCCTCCCATCACATTTTCTTCTCTCCTCTCCCGTCCCTTTCCCCGGCTACCTCCTTCACTACGGTCACTTTTTCCCCTGTCAACTTCACGTCTGTCATGTTTTCAGTTTTTTGCTGAACACTCTGTCTTCTTCCATCAGTCTTCTGTCTCACAGTCTTACTAACTGCCTCTGTGGTATCTACCTCTTCACCACCTGTATCGCTGTCGCGTCTCCCCTCGTTCTCTACAGTCTGACTACCTGTTGATCTGTCCCCACTGACCCGTTTTCTTTTCCTCTGCCGAACACTTTTCCTCCGTCCCTCTGTCTTCTAAATTTCTTGTTCCTTCACACCGGCCACCTTCCCTCCTCTCAGTCTCCTTTCTTCAGTCTCTGTGTCACAACTCAGCTCCTTCTGTGTTGTAGAATTCACAACTGTCTCCTTCACTATATCCGTCAACTTACACACCTCCTTCATCAGACATTCCACCCTCAAACACCCCATACACCGAAAGGTGAATCCATCATCTTTGGTCTCTGCCCATGATTTTGGACAGCCAGACAACGCAAAATCCACCCAGATCTGGCAGTCGTTGCAAACTAAGTGTCGTTTTGTCCTGAGCTGCCGCTTGCAAGGTGCCATATCAGAATTTATTTATGTTCAAAATAGTTTTATATAGTCTTTGAAAAGACTTTTCTGTGTACAATTTACACCAGATTGTTTAGGTTATAGTTAGTTATATATTTTAACACACAGTGACACACCGTGCCTTACCTAGTTACGATGTCGATGACAATGTATTCAAGTTAGGCTTAGATACAATGTAATCTTTACAAAGACTGTTTCCTGTGTACCAATATACACTTTAAAAGGTTGTTATTTCAGGTTTTAATTACTCATCTAACTACATCTATTATCTCAAATAACGCTATTCTATTGTCGTTAACTTCGCCAGTGACCTACTTTGTAAACAACGTTCCGATTACATTAACGTCCACAATTATCGCTCGTAAATCGCCTACTTTTAATCTACCCTAGATTACTCCCTCTAGCTAACTTTTAACAAAACATATTGCTTAATATATATCTATAATTACGTTATGTATGCTATACACTCAATAATATCACTTATCTTGATCAAATATCCTTATATTTTCGCAAGTTTGCTGCACCAAATTCAAATCAATTCACCACCGGAAGTTCAAATCAATTCACGTGACCCGTTGCCTATTGCCTAGCAATAGCAAAAACTCCGTCAAGCTATGCCATGAAAATGCGGATGCCGAACACGTGGCGTAAGCACATTCCAGTCTAATCCACCGTTTTCTCGACTTCACTCAAATATCCTTCTGATCCGTATCGACCGAAGATACGAACGAGGACCAAATCACAACCTCATTTGTTGCAACCGCACGTAAAGACGTATCTGGTGGTGCCGTCTACAGGCGACTCAGTGTCCGCCAACTGGCAGCGCCTGTAGAAGCCTTCGATCGGGCCTGCGCACGTCTCCTCCGTCAACACGTGAATTTGCATGGAACGTGCGGAAATGTTAGCAAAAGTCTTGTTGTTGTTGTTGTGGCATACATGTGAACATATCAATACACGCTCATGTACGCAAATGTGCAGATACGGATCTACGCGCATAAACGCAAACACGCACAAACGCATGCAGGCATTTAATAACATGCATACGTACATACGTATATATGTACATACTTACATACGTACATGCGTACATACTTACATACGTACGAACGTGCGTACGTACATACATACATACGTACATACGTACATACGTACATACGTACATCATGTACATAAGTACACACGTACACGCGTACACGCGTGCCCGCGTACATGCGTGCATACCTACATACCTACATACATACACACCTACGTACCTACATACCTACATACATACACACCTACGTACCTACATACCTACATACATGCATCACTCCATTAATTCAATTCAATTGCTTTAACAGCTTTCTGTAAAATTTCGTAGTGTTTTATACATTGTTTTGTTGCAAAGGTTTATGAACGTTGCTTCGTCGGCGCGTCATGAAACCATGTTGTTTCTACAACCAGTCGTTGCTTCACGGTGATGATAACCTACCATGTTTATTGATATATAGCTGTTAGGTGAGTTGTCTATTGACCACGTTATTTGGAGCAGAGTATTTCGTTGCCATAGGTACTAAAGACATGTCCTCACTCTGTGGATTAATTCGGTTTATGTTGTAGGCTCATGTATGGAGTCAGCGACGATATTGCTGACATGCCTAACAGGAATGCAACTGCGTCGACAGGGAACAAAAACAGTGGTTAAAAAGCCACCACTCTTGCGTCTGTGACCATCGCTCCCACCAGTAAGTCAGTGTTTCCATATTCACCGTCAGTTCCTCTGAACACACCAAGAACTTTGTGACAAGCTTCTTTGGGTCATCAGCGTCACGCTTCCGTGCTTCATTCGTGGCGGATACCATCTGAGCAGTTGATCGTGTGCTTTTCCTCGTCGTCTTGCATATTGAAGATATGGAATTTTGAGTACTGTGACATTCGTAATTGTTCTGACCATGTGACGCAAAACGTACCCATGGTTTGATCGACCCTGATAAAGTCGATTCTTGGATTAAATGTTCTATGGTTTCACCCATACCATGTCTTGTTTTGTATTTACATTTATATATTCTCATTCAACGTATAGTATGTATTATGTGCACTATACCAGTTTTATGCTTCTCAGCCGGTAGTGTGTGTACATTAATTGTTTTTAATATGTTATTATTCACATGGGCAGATCTACAGTTTAGCACGTTTCGACAATTCTTTAATTACCCATCAGCACCCGCTCCGGCACCTATATAGGCGACTTTTTAGCACGCCCTGCCTACGTTTCCCGCCAACCCACCCTGCTATTGTGGGGGCGCATCTTGGGGTTTTATTGATAGATAGTAGCTTAGTAGTAGGGAGACATTTAATCTGCCTTTAATGTATTGCTTATTGAAAACGTGAAATGTTCTTGGATTAAATGTTCTATGAGTTCACCCATACCATGTCTTGTTTTGTATTTACATTTATATATTCTCATTCAACGTATATGTACATTAGTAGTTTTATGCTTCTCAGCCGGTAGTGTATAATGCATCTTGTATAATCTATACATCAATTCAGTTGGCTGATCAGCTGGATTTTTGGATGAAGGTCCTTTTTAGTGTTCTTCAAAACGAAGTTTCCTTTAATGAATACTGCATGAACCTCTGATCTTGTTTTCTCGGGGTGTTTCACATCTGCCAGAGAGACTGTTCTCCATCGGGAGGTCATAGTTTGTATGACGTAGATGGTTAGGCAATGTATAATTGCAGCGGAAGACTCTGTATAGCTACCAATCACCCCAGCCCTGATGATATCCACCATAATCTCCAGAGTTTCCACGTGGGTCAACCAGTTCCTGAAATGTTGATTCCTTCTTGAGATATTGAATTGTCTCGTTCCTCAAAATATCTAACAATTGGTCGACTGTGTTGCGAGTAGAGTTCTAATCTGCGATTGCCACAGCGCTTCTTCAATGTTTAACTACATTTTCGGCAAGTTCTTTAACTTTCAGGTCATGTTAATGATCAAATGCATGAGTAGTAATAAATAATATGGATATTATATCAACAGGAATGTATACACACATATTTACAAAGAGTAATTGGGCGTTACTGAACATTCTTCAGGATAGTTCGTTTTCAAATCAGAAACTTTCATTTTTCATATCCAATATGTTTAATTTACCTGGTAGAGGCTTTTGTCTGCGTATCACGGGATAAACCTGTCGAAATACAAACTGTCCGAGGCCCAGGATAAGATATTAGCGAAGTGACTAAATTACTCGGTAACGCCAGAAAAAGTACCGACCGAGGAGTTCGTCGTAGCGGCAGAACAAGCGACATGGAACCTACCACAAGAACAAAAAGACAAACTTCGTGCAAACATCGCGGGAGTTCTGAAATCAGCAAAAGTTCCAAAACAGAACCTAACCAGACAAGAAAGAACAGCTTTAAAAGAGCTACAGAAGGAGAAGTCCATCACCATACTCCCAGCGGACAAGGGAAAGGCCACAGTCATCATGAAACGAAAGAATAAAAAAAAAAATAAAGAAATGCTAAGTAACGAAGCGATATATGAGAAGTTAAAGAAGGATCCGACCAAGAAATATAAGGCAGAACTCATCAGAATGGTAAATTCCTTGGAGAAGGAAGGGAAGACCACCAAAGATCAGTACTGGTACTTATATCCTACGCTAGAAAAAGTACCACGGAAGATCACAAAAAAAAATCCACAAGGAGAGGGTGCCACTCAGACCAATTGTCGACTACACACAGACAATAGCATACAGAGTATCCAGAGAATTGGCCAACATACTACAACCATTTGTTGGAAAAACAGAACACCATATGGAAAACTCACAAGAATTGGTGAAAGAAATGACAAAGCTGAGAATGGAAGAAGGAGAATAATTTGTGTCAAATGATGTTGTGTCACTTTTCACGAAGACCCCGATCAGAGAAGCTTGCAAAATCATCAGAAAAAGACTAGAGAATGACAAGACACTAAAGAAGAGAACAAACCTAAACGTAGACGACATCATGGAGTTGTTGAAATTTTTCTTGGAGACGACATACTTTAGATTTGGAGGAGAAATTTACCAGCAGAAGTTTGGGGTAACCATGGGCATTCCAGTATCCCCCATTGTTGTGAACCTATACATGAAGGACCTGGAGCAGAAAATCATAGCCATAGCACAAGTCGATTGCCAACCGAGAAACTGGAAGCAATATGTGGACGACGTAATTTGCCTGGTACACACAGGAAAGGCAAAGAAATTACAACAACACATGGACACTGTAGACCCCACAGGTAGCATTATTTTCACGCGGGAAGACGAAGAGAACAACAGCATGCCCTTCTTGGATGCAAAGTTCACCAAAAAGGAAGATGGAGGTGTGAAGTCCGCAGTGTACAGGAAGAAGACGCACACTGACCTATACCGGAACTTTGCGTCCCACCACCCCAAACATCAGAAGTTGGGAGTTGTCAGAACCCTTATGAATAGGTGTGAGACAATAACTTCGGAGGAGGGGGACAAGAAAGAAGAGGTGGAACATTTGAGAGGAGCTCTAAGAGTATGTGGCTATCCGACGTGGGCCGTGAAAAAGGTGACAGAGAGCAGTAAGAAGAAAAATATCAACAAAAGACTAAGGACAAAAACTATCGGAGACAAGTAGTCATCCCATACATAGAGGGGTTCTCAGAGAGAGAACATCGAGTACTGAAGAAGTATGGAGTGGCAACAGCCATGCGTCCCCACACCACCCTCACGCACCTTTTGGTACACCCCAAGGACAAAGTACAGCTAGAAGAACAAGGCGAACTGGTGTACCAAATACTGTGCAGAAATTGTGGTGTTGAGTACATTGGGGAGACAGTAAGACTACTCAAAACACGACTGGATGAATACAGAAAGGACGTAAAGAACACGAAAAATGAGAAATACACAAGGAGTAGGAAAAAAGATTGATGTCTACCATCAATAAATCCGCCATTACAGACCATGCGACAACTGATAACCACATCATAGACTGGGAGTGAGTGAAAATTGTAGACAAGGAACCCAACAGAAGAATTCGGCATATCATGGAAGCCATCTGGATCAGGAAAACCAAAACACCCATCAACAGAGATGAGGGTAATTACGAACTGCCTCACGTGTACGATGACGTCATTCAGCGTCATCGGTACTGATGAAGTCGACGTGATACGTTGACGAAAGCGTCTACCAGATAAATTAAACACCTTGGATATGAAAAATGAAAGTTTCTGATTAATAATTGGGTGTGTCAACAAATTTTGTGTACTCAATAAACACATTTGAGAAAATCACAATTTTAAGTTAGATTATCCTATATAATTATGAATAAATTAAATGTTCAACACCAAATGAGACAGACAATACATGTACAAATCACAAAAATATTTGGTTTTATGCAACAGTTTGTACAAGATTAATTAATTAATAAAAATATTTTGACACACTTGAGTTTGTGACATTCAAATAACCTTCAAAATCGAGGGTGGCATCCACATACACCTATTTTCTGATCCATTGTCTGATGGATCTAGCAAGATTTCCTGCCATTAAAAAATTATGTTAAAAGTATAACTTGGCTAACCTACTTTCTGGGAAAAGGCAAAATGTCGAAAATTCGTCGTTTGATGGTGACCTTGTTTAACCTTCACTCCACACCTCCTGTACCACTTGATAGCTCCCAGTCGTATCCATTTTTATGGGGATACACTTGGCTTTCCAACGGTATACGACATTGCTATATATAGATAGGTCACGCACATATACGCAACCATTGATATTGTATGACGTTTGCGGGATGACACAATTTCGAACATTTATCCTTGACGGTGACTGTGTTTAATCGTCACTCCACACGTACTCCTTCAACAGACAGCTCCACGTCATATCCAATTGTGACGGGAAGAAACGCTTCCTTTCACAAAGTATATGACTCGTACATATAATGAAGTAATTACAGGGTCATTATAACTTTATTACTTTCGCAGTATTGCAAAAAATCGAATGTTCATCATTTCACGGTGACCGTGTTTGACCTTAGCTCCACTCGTTCCATATCAGGTATATATGCTTACCAAAAATATGACTGGGCCATCTTGTTATTAAAGTAAAGTAGATATGCGACCATTGTAATGTTAAGACGATTGCAGAAGCGCACAATTTCGAAAATTCATAATTTGACTTTGACCTTTTTTGACCTAGGATTCACGTTTACTGCACCAGTTGGCAGCTCTACGACAGGCCTCCATGTGACGGGGAGATGAAAATCTCATGTAAGAAAACCCATCCAGCTTCGATCATCTAGTTCTGATCTACTTTTTGTTCTTAGAGTCAACGCTAACATCTGTTGCTGCACCAGCTCTTTGAAATATGCTCCCTCTTAGTGTTAGATCAGTTGAATATATTACACAATTCCGTCGTCATTGAAATACCTATCTTTACAACCTTGCTTATACACCGTAGTTCCCTAGCGCTTCACCCATCTGTTGAAAACTGGAATATTGCTTATGGATTTTGAGATTGACCAATCCTGTTGTCTTAATGCGCCTATGAGCTTGGTTTCCAATTATGTAGGCGCAATAGAAGTTATCTTATTATTAGGAATATTATTATTTTAGGAATTGCCGCTTGCCTACAAGTTCTCAATACCGAAATAGTTCCATCTGCGCGTTGGTTGGCCGTTTTCCCTCGTTATTTGGAATGCATGCTGCTGGGCCTGGCTGGAGGCCTGCCACGGTATGGCCCGTGCAACGGTGTAGGGGGGGGGGGTCAATAAAGAAGAAGGCCGACAACCTGGTTAAGGGTGGCCACATCATGAAGAATTGTGCAAAGTTCTGGGTAGCCCTGCATAGGGTTGATACACAATTCGATATCTTAGACGTTCTGGAAGAAGAAGTAGCCAGATGCCAAAAACAAGTGGATTCGTGGAGCCCGAATGCAGTCAATGGCTTAATGGAGGCGCACGCCGTTGGCCCAGTGGGCAATAACCTTATGATGAGAGGCACCTCATGCTATCATAAATAAAAAAATAAAATAAAATCAGATCAAATCAAATCAAATTTATTTACACACCTCATATATCTACAAAGCAGACTCAGGGGTGTTTTCAAACTAAAACATGACAACTGTTGCTGTGGCGGAGAGTTTCACCCATATTGTGAGGCATGCAGAATTATCCCTGTCACCATCATCTGGGATCAGTCAGAGGTGGACCCACGTACAACAAACTCCAACAATGGCGGTCGTTACAATTTTAGAAAATAGACAGATAACCAGATGGTGCCAGTTATCGAAGAGGCACATAACTTGAAGGCGATGTTTACCGAGGAGGTGACTGGGTACTGGCTTACTTACGTTTCACGGCCAGAAATGACTGTAACAGTTACCACTTTAGTAGAATAGTGCTGTTTGTTCTCCTGATAACCGCGCGTAGCACGATGACTACATCTAGTTAGTTTATTTTGTTAAGCGTAGACCATCACGTGATCTCCGCCTGTTACTGAGTTATTAAAGAATATAACAGATGTGTCTGATGTCACATGTTCTATTGTAACAGTGGGTGTCCTAAGTAACTTTTTTGTATTACTCGATGCCCAACAGATCGTGACGGAGTCCGTTAGCTGAAAAATAGAGTGTTTCATCCTCCTAAAACACAATACTTAGTTGTCTAAGACATACCTCTTATTATTAATACGATTTTTTGCGTAGAGCAGGGCTGCATTTTCACCCAAGTGAAATGATTGGAAACTAATGCATATCGCTGTCACCGAGGAACACTCAAATGCCAAGCAACATTAGATATGTGCCACTTAAGACCATTACTTTCTATTTGAGAAATATTAATGAAAATTCCATTCTGCGATACCGAGCGTATACTTTTTAAATATCCCCAAAAATACTACACAAGATAGTATCCGCACAAACCTATGCTCCATTGAAAAGGCAATTGTTTATTTTATACTTGAACTTACGGTGATATTACACAAGCAGTTTCCCGTAGAATGACAAGTAGTTATATGACATCTTTTCTCTTCTAAACGGGAGATAGAAAAGTACCCTAATTCTTAAATTGCATGAATTATTTTTAAATTGCCATTGGTATCTATTCTGAACCATAAACATAAACCTGTTACGTGCTCACAAAATAATATCGAAATACATTGCAGAAATTTGAAATAGCATAATAATAATTGTTATTATTATTATGTATGTTAAATGTATGATGTGCATGTATACGCTCGGTATCGAACAACACGGTGATCCCAAAGAGTGCGTTTTCGTAAATAAGCCACCCAAATTTAGTTCACGATTACTCCGACATGTTGTTTATTAGTGACCAAAAGGAAAACGTAATGTATTGAATTTTAAATTGACCCCAAAAAACAACCTATGGACGTGACAACTGACCATATACGTACATACAGACATACATACATTCATTCATACATACATACATACATACATACATACATGCATGCATGCATGCATACATACATACATACATACATACATACATACATACATACACATACACATACACACACACACACACACACACACACACACATACACACATACACACATACATACATACATACATACATACACACACACATACACACATACGTGCAATTCAGTAACTCTAAAACATTATATCTGGCCAGTTACTGTCGACCACCAGGCAACAAAACTCAGTCATTAGATGCTTTAATATCACCAGTAGCCAAGACTATCAATAAAAACCGACGCCAGCGCCCAAACTATATAATTGGAGGGGACTTCAATCTACCAGATATGAACTGGACCGACTGCCTGACAACAAATAGTAACACTAAAGCAATGCACGAAAAATCCGTTGACTTCTTTCTTGATAATTCACTTTCACAATTAGTTACCAGCATCACAAGACCTGTCTCAAATAGCATCCTGAACCTTCTAGTTACATCAAATCCTAATCTCTTTGACAACATACATGTGCTTCCAGGCATTTCTGACCACTGCATTGTAATGTTTGATATCAACATGAAACCTAAGTTATTACAAAAGAAACCTAAAAGAAAGATATATCTGTATGACAGAATTGACCCCCACTGCAAACCAAAGTGCATGATTTCGTCAACAACTTCTTAGCCTCAAGCCTTGAAGAACATTCAGTCGACACAAACTGGGAAACAATTAGCAGTGAACTTGACAAGACTGTGGATGACAATGTTCCATCAAAATTCACTAAAGGAAAATGAAATCTGCCTTGGGTAACATCTGAAATTAAGCATAAGATGAGAAAACGTGACAAATTGTTCTCAAAAGCCCATAAAACAAACCCTCCATCAGATTGGAAACCCTATCGTGAATATTGCAACTATGTTACCAAATGTATCCGCTCCGCACACCACGATTATGTCAACAAAATAATTGGAAAGAATATGACTGAAAATCCAAAATTATTTTGGTCCTACGTAAAACTCACTCGCACAGAAAACCTAGGAATCCCAACACTTAAAACTGCTGATAAAATGTACAGCACAGATCACGATAAGGCGGAGGCATTGAACATGCACTTCTAAAGCGTATTCAATAAGCAGACACATACACAAATGCACAGTAAAGGTCCATCTCCATATGCCTCCATTCCTCATTTACACACCACAATTGCTGGCATAGCCAAACAAATATCTAACTTAAGAACATCAAAAGCATGTGGTACTGGCCAAATGTCACCTCGTTTCCTTACGATTGTCGAAGATGAGGTAGATCCAGCTCTAAGATGCTTACTCCAACAATCTGACCAAGCGACAGTTCCAAAACAGTGACGCCAACACTGGTTCAAAAATCCATAAGTGCGGTCCAAAATCAGGCGTCTCCAACTACTGACCCTTATCTTTGACCGGCTTGTGTTATAATATTATGAAACACATAATCCTAAGTCATGTCGCCAAACATATCAACACTCATAACATCCTCATTAATGAACAACATGGATTCAGGAACTGCCTCTCTACTGTAACACAATTCATAGACTCAACTAATGACCGGGCTGAAACTCTAAATCAAAAAGGTAAGACAGACGTAATATTACTTGATTTCAGTAAAGCGTTTGATAATGTCGCTCATCACCACCTATCAAATAAATTAAACTACTACGGCATCAGAAACAACACTCTTGGCTGGATCAATAGCTTCTTATCCCATCGTAAGCAAGCTATTTCAGTCAATGGCACGCATTCTTCCTTGGCTAATGTCACTTCCGGAGTCCCTCAGAGATCTGTCCTGGGGCCGGTCCTATTCCTTCTATATATAAACGACATCAAGGAACAAATACATTCAACACTTAAACTCTTTGTAGACGACAGTATGCTATACATGGAAATAAAGAACACACAAGATCAGCTATGAAGTCATCGTCGATAAATATAACTTGTTCTGCGTTTTTGATGATCTTTCACATATGGGGGTGAACAGTAGCAGGATCATCAGTGATATCGCTTTATGTGACATCGGTGGTGGTTATGTCATAAGTGGCGGCTATGTTGTCAGTTGTGGCTGTGTCAGCAGTGAAGCTGCGCCAGCAGTAACAGTATGAACCAGGAACATTATGATGAGTCCTAATCGGACATATAGGCTGGAATGTATTTGGCGTGGCAAAACCCAGACAAGCAAGATATGTTTCGCATGTACATTTGGCCTCAAGTTGGGACCATAGCAAGATTTAACAAGATTTAACTAGCGTGAGCGTGAGCGGTCATGAGACTGTTGAAGTGTGGTGGTGTTCCATGAACTGATGATATCACAGTTCGCTTTGACTGAGATGGAGAATGCTTGGACAACCGCTACATTGATCTCCTTTGTAACGAAGCGGTTGTAGAAGGTTTTTTGTTCCACAATACAACTCGTTTCTTCACCGCAGTTTCCGCTATCTCTTTACAGCACGGAACACCTCAGTTTCCTCTAACTCTTTATAGCACGGCACACACATTCGCACGGCCTTTTCCATCGCCTGCCTCCAACCATTGCCTTAAATGTTCACCAACTTTCACACGCCATCAGTACAATTTATGGTGATATGCATTAATGAGAAGGTTAGTACATTATGTTTTATGAAAAACGTATATTAATGGTTAATATATGTCCGACAAAAAAATCATAATAACTAAACTCACTATTGTGTTAAATGTAAAGACACAATGGTGTGATACCTTGCTATGTTGTTTTTGTGAAAACTATGTTTCCAAAGCAGAGTATTGTGTTATCCTCATTATACCATTATTCTTAAGTGCGTAAACTATGTTAACAAATACCTACAGGAAGAATAATATGAAAGACCGGTGATACAACACAAAACACATATATAACGTTACCACGCGAAACGTATAGTTAAGATTGGCTTATTCTTCGCAACATAACAGGGGCATGCACTAAGTTATTCATCAATCAAGCGTTCTCATTTAACATCAATTTACACAATCAATTATACGCAACATTGTCACATTCATTATCATGCGATATCTACAGCACACCCTGGTAATAATTTCTCAAAATTGTTTCGTGAATAATGTCTCTAAAAATACTAAACCTATATTTAAATCCCAGTGTTGTCACTGTTATAATGGCCTTGCATACATGTGTCGACCTGAAGCTCAGAATGTTACTGTTACGTGACATTAGTGTGTTATTTCATGTTGAAACAAACTGCGTTTCGCGTGGTATTGTTTTCAGTGGTATCGATCAGCAAGTTAAATCGGTGTATCTTATCCAGATTTGTAATGGGGAGCATTTCGTTTTGATCACGTGTAAACTAACCTAAATCCAATATGTATATCAAATATATATTACAATTGTAAATATATGACTGAGTTATTTGCCATGAAAGGCTTTCGCGGTATCGCATTTTATGACCATTTTCAAGTTTTGTGTTTTTTTCGGAGAAAAATAATCTCTCAAAAATTTGACTGGGATTAGACATAAATTATTCATGGATACATATGTAGTATATTTTAAAGCTACCATAAATATTTAACAGTGGAACAATGTATATTTCTATTTCCGTTTAATGCACACGAAAGTTGCGTTTTGAGTGGTATCGATGAAATAGTATTTGCACGAACATAATTCTCCAAAATTAGTCATTCACGATATACCGCAACCATTTTTTTTACATATTGTTTGCCCACATTTATTATGCATAACATTAGGTGTGCGTATCCTTTGAAGTATGTTTGAATGGCGGGACATTTAATGAAATAAAACAAATGTGTCCAGGATAATTTACCACATAACTTATTTTAATACCAAAAAGTTAAACAAAAGCAATTCATAAACAATCGTAAAACTAGTGTATACGTGTGCTTAATTCGCATACACAATCAACTTTCGTTAGGAATAGGTGCTACACGGATCCTTAAATAATTTTTGCACCATTGTGGCCGGTTTGATCGCGTAAAACATTAACTATCGAGTGTCTTCTTCCGTGTTATAATTCTGCCCTAGTAGCCGCAAAGAAAGAGGAGAAATGTGATCCAAATAATCAATTAATATTACATGACATTTTGATCACTTGTCAGTTAGCTCAAGTGGATATGATTCTTTGCCTATCGAAGTTCACCTCTGAATGAGATATCAATCAGATCGTTAGTCGACTCGAGGCGTACGTGTTTGCCTAGCTTCGTGCTTACTCGACTGATTGTCCCGGCCTTTCGTATACCGCGTATAACCCACCAGGACAGGCATAACAATATAAACAAGGTTTGTATTAACATAGATAATAACGTTGAGCGCCGATGAACAAGGTAGCAGTGATGGTGGCCGATTTAGAGAAGACTTATGCTAAGCAAAAATGGACACATTTACCATTATTGCAGTCATCAGCGGCGTTCAACGTTATGCTAATCGTATAACATTTTGTTAAACGTCCTTCGGTGATGTCAGTGTATGAAATTTGGTATCTAACATGTTTTCCGTCACATTTAAATATATACGTGGCCAATTCCCGTGAACGTGTTTGTTTCAATTGACATATAGTATAATAATCGTTGACCCTCATGCTGTATCCCCATTCGGTACTACTACAAATCGAAGGCGAAACATTTATTGAGCTTTAAATAATGGTGAACTATGTCGGCCCTGTGTAATAAAGCTCTAAATATGATCTCTTCCACGACTTGTCATCTAGATATGGATACGTTGCTTTGACGTCATGCAACATCGAGTTGGTGTGTTGATACGATCACGCTATACCACCCAGTTTGCGTAATTCACACATGGATATTATACACGCGTAACAATCGGTTTCCAATGCATTCTGATACGACCGTGTTAATCCACTTGTTGTGTCTTTCCGTTAGATGGCGAAGTTATTTCCCCCACAAATATAGGTACGTAATGTTAGTTAAACATCAGAAAGAACATGTCGAGTGCTTGGCTAATACTGAGTTTGAAATAACAGTAAAGATATGTCGTTCCGTTGTCTTGAATCGGTAAATTAGATCATCTTCTACTATCTATTCTCCTGGTCACTGATACACACGTGTGACATAGATCCATTGACACGTCGACTTCACGCGAAGTTAACTTGCTGTTTTATGATAGGATCATACAAAACCATCCGTTGTGCATAAGTACACATGGTTATTGCAGACGATGTAATACAACTATGGCTACGAAGACTGAGATGAATGTGCAGGTGTATTGGCCTATTTAGTTGTTTGAAGGATTTGTTTGGATATCAGGCATTGGCGTAAGCATATTTACACACGCCGGCAAAATATGTGACATTTGTTTGTATTGCGTATGGACAACTGTCATACTGTTTCACATTGCTAACTGTAACTGGTAAGTGTGTGTGTGTGTGCGCGCGCGCGCGCGCGTGTGTACGTAGGTGCGTGCAAACGTGTTAACGTGTGTGTGTGTATGTATGTGCGTGCTGACGTTCACGTCAGTCCGTGCGTGCGTGCGTGCGTGCATATTTACAATAATAATAATAAGGTAATTTGTTTTGCGCCTAAATCCTCGGAAACCAAGCTCAGAGGCGCATCAATACAAAAGGGTTAGTCAATATCAGTATCGATAAGCCATATTAAAGTCGTCAACAGATGGATCGATACGCCAGGGAGCTAAGGTGGATACGCAAGGTTATAAATGTAAGTTGTTAAATGACGGCGAAATATATAGAAACAAAAAGTAAATCAGAACTAGATGATCGAAGCCTGATAGGCTTTTTTTTTACAAGAGTAAGCAATTCTGTACACGTTATAACCTACTGATATCCTTAAGGGCAATATTGTGAAAAATGAAATCTGTTTTATTAGCCTTTAACTTTAATCTACTCTCAGTTATCCAAACGAAAATGTCATTAAGACAATTTCTGAGCTAATCTAAGGAGCAATTAGTATTAGGCGTAGATAAACAAATGTATTTCCGTGCGTTTGTGCATTCATGCGTGTGTGCGTGCGTGCATGAGCTTGTACTCCTGCTCGCGTGTGTGTCGTTTGTGTGTGAAATCAAATATTTAGTAATGATCAGGATATTCAACAACGCCAACAATACGTTCAATTTTATTGCAATGGCACGTAAATTGTATTGTAAATGGCACGACTACATCGCAGTTGAACACCGTCTGCGGTGACTATTTTCTCCTTGTGTTTGTTGTACACCAATCGTCGCAAAGCTGTCCGTTTTACCATCTGTAGAAGCAGATCTGAAACAAAGAGAAAGATATTAATGATAAAGTTAAGTTAATAAATTTTACAAGACATCATGGTAATCTGTTTGTGTGTGTGTTAACGCCGTCGCTCTTCCGCCCGAAATGCTGCATGACGCACTGTCAGAAGCCATAATGACCAAGTTCAACCCGTATTGTGGCCGGGTTCAAAGAGTATTGTGTACGAGTTGAACCCATTATTGCGGACGAGTTCAACCCGCATGTGGCCGAGTTCATCCTGTATTGTGGATGAGTTCATCCTGTATGGTGGCCGAGTTCATCCTGTATTGTGGCCGAGTTTAACCCGTATTGTGGCAAAGACATCCGCATTGGTTGAGTTCACCAACAACGTTAAATTAGGATGTCTGAATAATTTTAAACACCATCACGCGTCGGCACTGACATGCTATTGTTTCAGCGCACGGCAAATAATATCGAGAATTTATAGTCATGTCATTGCCAGTTCGAAATGTTGAAGGTCAGTCAGAGAGTGAATTTAACGCACATGGACACTCGTGATAACGTACCAAAAAATTATCAATTGATAAAAAAATGATGGACTGATCATGTACGTTGTGCCTTCGTACTGGCGTTCTGGTTGACGTATTTTACTTAGTCCCGATTATCCAGGCGTCGGGAGGTGGCAGCACTTTATTCCCACTCACAACAGCCTGGGATAGTTTTGATTTTGAAATGTTATCTGGTAGGCGGCTTTACCACAAATGTGGATAGGGATCATGATTGGCTCTGAGGCCAGCTATGAACAAATACAAATAAAATGTTATCAGGTAACACTTTGCTTTTACAAATATTCAACATTGATCTTATATTGAAGCAAGTCACACAATAAAAATAAACCGAAATGAAAATTATTCATTGTTGGTTTGTCTGCCATATCACCCCTTAGTCACTAGGTGGCGCATCACACTGTGAAAATGTGTTCGTGTTCTACTTTTAATTTTGTATGTAATTATTTTGTAACTTAATATCGTTATAGAAAATATACATAATATATAAACATTTATAAATATTATACACGTAGACCTGTGAATTAATTCAGTCAATGATGCCATCTGATGGCAGTGACCATTTATAATATATATTTATAACCAGATTCTCTTCAGGCCAATACGACTACTCTCTGATACAAAAGCACCATTAATGTGACAAGTCAGTAACCGGTATAGTACTGCTAGTGCAATAATAATATGTGATCACGTGATACATACGTCATCCATGTAGCCATTGAAGTAGCTGCCAACGGCTTCCTTGATGTATGAACCAATCACCAGAGGGCAGTGGCTGTTACGGATGAAACCTGCGCGCAAAGAGTACGGATCACTGTCGAAGTTGGTTCTTGTAGTAATTAATAAGTTTGGTATGTTTTGCTTAGTATTTAGCTGACGAGTTTGAATGTCACGAAGCATCCGCAGTGTTCAAACCCAGGATGTTACACCAACATTTAAAGTGAATGTGTACCGACTACTATAATATAGTGCCATGCCATCATACCTTAGTCAAAAAAAGAACACGAAAAATGTGTTTGTTCGTGGCGTGTGCATGTTTGTGATCAACATCGCATTTCAATGTTACGTTATTCGGGCGAACGCATGAATCAGGTGACGTTCACTCACTCTTGAACGCAGCTGGTTTCTGCGAATCCAACAGTTTTCCATTAGGTCCGTCCTTTCTCAAGAACAACCACAGTTCTTCCCCGTCCCACTTGATCTCGACGTACACCCAGGACGGAGCTCCAGCCTGGGACACAAATGTTAGCGTCTTCAGGGAAAGTATTGTTGACGAGAATCAGACCAGATTACGTTTAATTCTTATGTACCTTGTGTACTTCCTGTACAACATCGGGTGATTTAAGCATGACCCACATAGCTAACATATTCAAGTAAGACCGGTCAGTATTGTCACTATGTATTATAGTTATTTATCTACGTGACCAATTATTGAGTAAGCAATATACACACATACACTCGCTGCGTGAGGGATGTTGTAATGTGAAGTGCAGTGCCATGCATTACATTTGTTGATAGTGGAAAGTATATGTATATCTTGCAAGTTTGCCAATCATTTATGTGTAGCTCTGACATTGTTGTCCGCTTTTGTTTTAAGCACATTTGCACGGGTTGCGTTTACACTATCATTACACCATATGTGAAATGAATTGTTATCTTCTAAGAGAGAGAGAGAGAGAGAGAGAGAGAGAGAGAGAGAGAGAGAGAGAGAGAGAGAGAGAGAGAGAGAGAGAGAGAGAGAGAGAGAGAGAGAGAGAGAGAGAGAGAGAGAGAGAGAGAGAGAGAGAGAGAGAGAGAGAGAGACAGAGAGAGACAGAGAGACAGAGAGAGAGAGACACAGAGAGAGAGAGAGAGAGAGAGACGAGAGAAAACGGACAACGACCTTGGCAAATCCAAGGTTTGACAAGAGAGATCGCTACAATCAGAATACTCACGGCGCTAGCCGACACGTCGGCGTCAGGGGCCTTTAGACCAATGCTCACAACATCGCCCTGGATTGAGCAGTACAGCGAGTTTCCTGCAGCGTATGGCACCGTGGCGTCTGGGTAGCAGTCGTTGCTGATGATGCCCTGGTCGTTGCTGCCGCCCAGGCTCTTGTAGTAGAAGGTAATTCTCAAAGAGGGCATGGTCTCGTAGTTGTTTGAGAAGAAGGGAACCTCGAGGCGGCCGCCGTTGAAGAGGCCACAACTTTTACCCTCGGGGCAGGACGGGTCGGAAACAATGTTTACACCGTCATTCATTATATAGACTCCGTGGTCCGCCAATTGGTACTTGTTCTCGAAGTTGATGCAGAACAGGGTTCTGTCAATATCTGGCGTTTAACACAAGCGTTGTTGTAAAGTTGGACACTCTGTGTTACGTGTTACTAACGAAGACACACATACACGCACACGCAAATACACCAGTACACACACACACACGCACACGCACACACACACACACGCACGCACGCACACACACAGATACATGATATACACATTATGCTGTTGTTGTTCCTATCACATAAGTACACATCTAGATGCTAATACCGGACGATATTCTTGCCAATCACCGATCCATTCTGGAAGTAGTATTCCTGTATTACAACAGCGGAGACAATAATCAACAACGATGACTTTTTGAAACAAAACTGTTCAGTACTTCCTACAACACCTGTCCATTTCAGAAAACGAAACATAATATGCTTAACGACAACCTAGAATTGAATCTTTCGATCACACATGAAGCATTACTAACCATGAGTGGGGATGGGAGATGGGTTAGTTACTGGTTCAAACTCTCCACAAACGCCAGTGCCGTCAGGATCATCGAAAACTTCAACACAGGTCAACCTCTCCTGGTCCCAGAAGGTGCAGTCGGGGCACTTCATTGGGAAGGCGCGCCATTTGTCACCGGCAGGCTCGCACATGTAGAACTTCTGGCAGTTGTTGGGGTCGGCCGCGAAGCCGGGAGTGCTCTTTGTCAGGTTGTAGCACAACGAACACTTCTCTGCAAGCAAATTAAAAGACATCTATGGAACTGTCGCAGGGTGACAACGGCTAGTGCATGCATAAAAGACTAAGAACAATGAAATATTCAATTTCTTTTAAACTTCGTATACGTAAACTTAATGCTCTTGTCACGTAATGTGTCAAATATGAAGTTTTTTTTATTGTGAACAGAGCCAGCTCGGCAGATGTTGGTGACGTGATCATAGCGAGGGCCGCAGTGCACCTCCTGCCTTTTAACATGGCGCGCGACGGTTTCGGGTTGGTGTTTCAGGCTTTACCTGAAAGTGCATATAATATGTGTTGATATCACTGTAAAAATAATAATCTTATCTACACGATTGTCGCTGGAGAAACGAAGAAATTATGCCAACGTTTTGAATTATCGCCGTTTCAACATCACGAATGCTCAACTTTGCATTATATCCGCTGCCTCGTATACATCGCAGGATTAAGCGTTCGCGATGTTCAAATGGTAATAACTCAAACACAAATCCTCAGTACCTCCAGCGATACATTTGTCAGAAAAATCATTATCTTTACGGTGATATAAAAATATTAAATCTTGCGATTGCAATTTCAGGTACAGCCTAAAACGCCAACCCGCATAGAGGCGCGTCATGCTAAATAAAAGCAACCCTTATTTCAATGATGTCACCAACGGTCGGTTGGTATGCGTCGCAACAAACTGTGCTGAAATTAAGGTTAGGAATAAAAAGGCTAATTTCACCTTGTCTTTAACAATGACGTTCTGCAGTAGTTACATATGTCAACGAATGAAGAAAGTGTTATAGATATAAATAAATAAATAAATATATATATATATATATACACACACACACACACACACACACACACATATATATATATATATATATATATATATATATATATTTATATATATATATATATATATATATATAGTTATTTGTGTGTATGTGGGGTTATATTTAATGCATTTTAGTTACACTGATAACAGATAATTACAATGGTTAACAATAAATGACAACGATGTTTTATATGTCATGTTATTTATAATTATCTTGACGAGCATGTTGTTTGCAATACTACATTTTCCTATAGATTTGTGACGCTGGCTGCAAAAGCCTACCTTGGGCATTGAACTCAGCCATTGGGTCAACCTGCGCGCAGCAGCGTCTCTCGGGCAGCGGGTAGTGGAGCCAGGGATCACTAATGTGGATACCTTTTGAGGGAATCCACGGTATTCTAGCCGTTGGTAGGCAGTGAAGCGCCGAAGCTATACGGAGACGTAACACTGTATGAACAATTCTCCTTTGCCAGCAAACATAGAGGGATCCTGATGCTTCTCAACATTGGACATCAGCAACAACAAACGATATATTGTAGTCAAGAGATTATCTACGCACACAACGAGCGCAATCCTTTTGTACACATCTGTTTTTTCACACTTTGCTGTGTTTGTGCATGTAAATAATGTTTAAAAAAAAGAAAAGACAAAACAAATTTTACAATTAATGTCATCCTATATCCTGAAACGATTCGCGACAAACCATTTGAAACAAAATGGCGAGTATGACAGCTGCTTGCGTGTACTGCAGCTGGTGGGATAAAGCAAGTGACCTACCTTGACCCAAGGCCAGAACAAGAAGACACAGTCCACACTTCACACACTCCATGGCGTCTACATCAAAGCAAATCATAGGGTCATACATCGTATACATATGAGAGTACGTGCGTGTGTGGTTGCATGCATACGAGCGTGCCTGCCAGCCTACTCGCCCGCTTGTCCTCCCTCTCTCACGCGCGCCCCCCGCCCGTTCGCTATCCCGACTGCCTCTGCCTGCCTCTGCCTGCCTCTGCCTGCCTCTGCCTGCCTCTGCCTGCCTCTGCCTGCCTCTGCCTGCCTCTGCCTGCCTCTGCCTCCCTCTGCCTGCCTCTGCCTGCCTCTGCCTGCCTCTGCCTGCCTCTGCCTGCCTCTGCCTGCCTCTGCCTGCCTCTGCCTGCCTCTGCCTGCCTCTGCCTGCCTCTGCCTGCCTCTGCCTGCCTCTGCCTGCCTATGCCTGCCTCTGCCTCCCTCTGCCTGCCTCTGCCTGCCTGTGCCACCCTCTGCCTGCCTCTGCCTGCCTCTGCCTGCCTCGGCCTGCCTCTGCCTGTCTCTGCCTGCCTCTGCCTGCCTCTGCCTGCCTCTGCCTGCCTCTGCCTGCCTCTGCCTGCCTCTGCCTGCCTCTGCCTGCCTCTGCCTGCCTCTGCCTGCCTCTGCCTCCCTCTCCCTGCCTGCACGATAATAACTCTTCAAACTTAAATAAGTCTCAATAATAGTTCGAATTATTCATGCAAAAATACCATATCAGTTACCTGCAACACAATTTCGATTAAATAACTGCACGCAATGTATTTACTTTACTAAAAAAGATTACCCACCTATTACAGCGAGTCTATTGTCTTGTCAGTTACTTCTCTCCCCGGTTTGTTTGATGCTCGGTTGCTGCCGACGTGATTTCACCGAATCTGCTATGCGGATTATATAGTGGCCCAGACGACACTTGTGACGCCTACGCCGGCCTCGTGATCAGTTACAACGAGGCTCTACGTCACGTACGTCAGCTGTGTACCGTGCCTATAGTCAATGGGTGCCACCATTAATCTCGAACAATGAAAAATAATACAGTAATTACGTATTTACCACTGATCACAAGCTTTGATTTGTATTAATGGGAAGTGTCAGTAAAAGGACTGGCAAAGTTGGAGACAGATTGTGAAGTCAACATTAAAGATGCACCACTAACCACCCATGGTTACAGGATAGGTGAGATGAATCTCTCAGTGTGGTTTGGCCCGGTTGTGCAACCACGCGGGCAGTGCACAAACAAATATACATATAAACACTTATATCATGATACATGTGTATGTGTAGGAACGATTGGTAGTTGATTGTGATGCTTTCCAAAACATTCGAATGCTTGTATTTTCGTGTTTCTATTATATACATATGAAACTGGGTAAAATGTCAATTCTCGAATAAGACATTTGCTGCTAACTGCTTAAGAAACATGGTTCTCCTTCTCTCCGTCTCCTTCTTCATATCTACCCCGCTTCTCTCATCCTCCCTCCTTCCCTCTCTCTCTCTCTCTCTCTCCTCTCTCTCTCCCTCCCTCTCTCTCCTCCCTCTCTCTCTCCTCCCTCTCTCTCTCCCCCTCTCTCTCCCCTCCCTCTGTCCCCCTCCTTCTCCCTTTCTCTCCCTCTCTCTCCCTCTCTCTCCCGCTCTCTCCCTCTATCTCCCTCTATCTCCATTTCTCTCCCTCTGTCTCTCTCTCCATCTCTCCCACTCTCTCCCTCCCTCTCTCTCCTCTCTCTCTCCCTCTCTCCCCTCCTCCCTCTCTCCCTCTCTCTTCCTCCCTCCCTCTCTATCTCCCCTCTCCTTACCTCTCTCTCCCCCTCTCTCTCCCCCTCCCCTCCCTCTGTCCCCCTCCCTCCCTTCTCTCTCCCTCTCTCCCTCTCTCTCCTGCCTCCCCCTATCTCCCTATCTCCATTTCTCTCCTCTGTCTCTCTCTCCATCTCTCTATCTCACCTCTCTCCTCCTCTCTCTTCCTCTCTCTCCCTCTCTCTCCCTCCCTCTCTCTCCCTCTCTCTTCCTCCCTCCCTCTCTATCTCCCACTCTCTCTCTCCTTATCTCTCTCTCTCCTCCCCCCCCTCTCTCTCTCTTTCTCTGTCTCTCTCCTTCCGTCTCCATTCGTCTCTGTTGGTCGAAGAAAGTTAGATATGTTTTACAAATAATTATTTTGTTTCAATAAACATATTTAGTAGCTAAGATATATATTGTGTTGTGTTTGCTGTTATGTTTACCATCCGATTTGCAACTTCATTCGATAATTTAACAATAATCGACCTAGCGTATGCGTATATATTGGGTATGCGTGTTACTGTTTCCGTTATGGTCTGTTTGCATCTCGGGCGCAAATTCTTCATGGGTTCATTTATAACCCGGCGAAAGGAAAGTATAGCTTCTCTTTTTTAAATTTCTTGTACGTTAAGGGTCATACCAGTTAAAGATTCGTACCCGAAGTTAGACGGACGTTAATCCATACGGGTTTTGCGATTGTTCCAAGCAACGCCGATCAGGAAGGGACGTTTTCTTTAATTTGTTAAAATGTACTACACAACAAGTGTCAGATATGACTACTTTGGTGGGAAACCGTCTCCTGCGTTTGTGTATGTGTATGGACACTTATGTTAGATCAATTAATCGAGGGCGTGACACAAACTGAGTTTTAAATATCGGTGTCGAGAATCGGTAAATAAGATCATCTTCCACAATTTGATGCGTGCTTGAGACGATACTTCGCGCTGACGTCATTCAAGGTTAACTCCCGTTATTGATTATGTCAACGAAACCATCCACTTTGCATAATATACACATGAATATTGAAGAGAACGTAATACAACTTTCGCTGCTCGTGCTAAGATAAATGTGCTGACCTATTTTCGCCTCTGCGTTTCTTGCCGAAATTGTTTGCCCAATTTAAAATATTTATTTATTTGCGGATTTTTGTGATATGTTGTCATTGTCTAGACAATGAATTGGTGTTTAAATTATGATGGCCAACGTATCGCAAATCAGTTTGAATAAACGCTTTAGATTGGTTGACTTTGATATCACATTGCGTCATATCGGTGAAACAAATTATAGGTAACGAATTCACAAATATGTTTATTTACACATATACTACATGTAGGGACATTGAGTTCAGGATAACAAAAATGTAGGTCTAGCTTGTGCCACGTACAAATTGACGCAAACATGCACGTTGTAGCTAGTCGCAGAAGAGAGGACGTTTCTTCAACTCGTGGTTAAAATATAGTTGGTGTGTCTGTTTTTATATGTGATATCGTCTGCATTTAGAAAAAACAATATAACAAAATTGCAACCCAGAGCCATCCCCTAATGGAAAATTGACAAGAAAGCGTGTTGCTTCTCGAAAGTACAATAGTTCTATACCATATGAAACCCGCCTTTCTTGGATATTTACATATAAATGTGTTTCACATGCTATTCATACTTCATTATACCATCAGAAGATAGTCTGATTCATTCATATATAGCTAAGGTATTGGAAGAAAGACAGTAACTGGTTTGACAATGCTACAAACATAGTCATACAATTACAACAGGGACGACACTGTGGGAACCTGCGCGTGGGAGAACAAGCCGTGGTAAAATAACTTCACATCAATCAAATGACAGAGTGAAAATTTTGGAGTAGATCCCCGTGAGATCAGTGCGACATTGTGGTACAAAGACATATGGAGACACACACAGATACACAAAGATACGCACACACGGGCGCGCTCAAAGTTGTAGAGAGAGAGAAGGGGGATAGAGATAGATAGATAGAGAGAGAGAGGGCAGGGCGGCAGGGCGGCAGGGAGACAGGGGAAAGGGAGGGAGAGATGAAGGGAGTGAGGGAAGGAGGGAAGGTGGTGTGTCTGTTATAGATATGTGTATACTATGATGTCTATGCATAATCGTCGCACATCGATAGCAATGTGGCTAAATGAGACAAGACAACATGAGCCGCCCATCCAACCTCACCCATCAAGGTACACATTGAGAAGGTGTCAATAACATATCCGGCAACGTTTTAAATATTACCAGTTGTACGTTTAATAACAATTAATAACAATGATACATTACAATAACACTGATAAATGAAACATTAACGGAGACGTAACAATTTTATTTATTTACAAGGCCATACATGCGTCACTGATAACGTAGGGATGGCCAGTGTTCAGGACAACAATATTACGACACAACATATGACTAAATGAATTTACGTCCTTATGCCATGTAATGTGACATGCTGTTTTAATTAAACTCAAGAAAGTTTGGTATTCTTTTGGAATGTTTACGTACACGAAAATATTATATGTAACCATAGACTAAATGTATATATATTTGTGTGTGTATGGAGGCCACGTTTTATGTTTTAGTTGATAAGAGCCGATTAATGACGAATTATAATTAAAACTAATAGTATCTAAATTGGTCAATCATCAGTAAAGGGACACATTTGTGTCGCCAAAATTTGCGTCAGTAGCGCAACGGACTAATCAGAGCCCTATGTACAACAACTGGAGAACGTCGCGGGACTGACGTTACGGGACTGATGTTCATTTTACAAATAACGCCCTATTTATCAACAATGTTTAGTCTTTCATGCGGGATCCTCTAGCAAATGCATAATGGACAGATATACAACATATCGTAATCGTCATTCATCTCACAACTACCGCTACATCAACCAAACACAATATATATTACTGACATTGAATTAATGTACGCTTACCTAACTAGCCATGTCGGGTAATTTTGGAGAAACAAATAACAATTATGGAATGAATTCGCCCTCCTGCTTAGATTCGTCCTTGGCAGGCTTTTTGTAAATCGCTGCTTTATCCCTAAATGTGTCCCTCATTAGTCTGTTGCGGTACTAACACAATAATTAGCAACAGAGCAGGAAAGTGAAATATAAAAAAATGAAACTAAATGTGCATTGTAGTATACTAATGTAAAAAAACATACGTGTTCTATTGAATATGGAACGTAGAATATGTAAAAAAGATGCCTTCACATTATCATACTGACATTGCCTCATATCCAATATTAACATATCCCCGCGTATGTAAAGGGTTAAATTAAGCCACACGACAAAGACATTCAATATTTTTCCCATAGAATTGTATCAATCTTATGTAAATTAATTTGAATATCTAAAACATAGATAGTTTGCAAAAAACTTTCTATTGAACTCAAACCATTGGCGACACCAGTTTGTCCTTAACTGGTGATTGACCCAAATATTAGTTAACAATATGATCGTGTGGACGAATGGTTTATTATTTAACAAGATTTAACAAGATTGCCATCCAGAGAATTAACTCTAGATGGCAGGTGGACAAGGAAGCCCTTTGGCTTATCTAGAGTCCAACCTTTTTATCTACATATATCCAGCCCTTCTGAGGTATGTGTCGATTTTATTTTTAAACATATTCACACTACTAGCACCCACACAATCATCAGATAATCTGTTCCATTCATTCACAGTCCTTTGTGAAAATGAGAACTTTCTCACGTCTAATCTACACTGCTCCTTTACTAATGTAACTTCATGTCCTCTAGTCTTTCTATCTTTCTTAACTGAAAAAAACATATTTCTATCAATATTTTCATAACCATTCAATATTTTAAACACTTCTATCTGATCTCCTCTCAATCTCCTGGTCTCTAGTGTTGTTAAACCACATTCTTTTAGGCGTTTTTCATAACTAAGATCCCTCAGTTTTGGTATCATTTTAGTCGCTCTCCTCTGTACTCTTTCTAGCATATCTATGTCCTTCTTGCGGTATGGCCTCCACGCTTGTATACAATATTCTAAATGAGGCCTAACTATTGTTTTGTACAGTGGTATTATTAGTTCTTTTTCTTTATATGCTATATTTCGCCTAATCAATCCAAGGATTTGATTTCCCTTTGAAGCTGCAATTCCACACTGCTCTGAAACCTTCATGTCAGCACTAATTGTCAGCCCTAAGTCTTTTTCTTTTACAGTAGTACTTAGTACAGTTCCCCCCATTGTATATTCTACATATTCGTTCCCATATCCTGTATGGAGGCATTTACATTTCCCAAAATTAAACAACATTTGCCACTTTTCAGACCATTTGATCAACCTGTCAAGATCATCTTGTAAATGCTGTATATCACCATCACTTTCAATCCTTCTAAACACTTTTGTATCATCTGCAAATTATTATTAGTATTATTATTCCATTATTCCTTCAACTCGTCTTTCGCGGTGCCAGCCACTTGATACACACACGGAAGCTATAGGCTTTCATATTGTCAGATAGACGATGCGTGACCGACGATGATACACAACCATGAAAATCAACGGATATCCACCAAGTAAAGTGGACATTCCCAATCAATCACATTTCCGCAAGAAACCTAAGCCAAACAGTAACTCTAGTTTATATGTCCTACATAAACATATTTAACCACAAAATGTATGTGGATTTACTTACATTTGATATGCAGAGGTTTGTCGAATTAATGTGTGTGTGTGTGCGTGCGTGCGTGTGTGTGCGTGGACGTGTGCGTGCGTGTCCGTTTGTACGTTTCGTTTTACATTTCAACATCGAAGTACGTACGTCCCATTTGGGCAAACTCTTCTGCAGAGACCAAAATATATGTTTCACAAACTGATGGTCGATCCTCGCTATACGAAAATCAGTAGCATGCATGTACATATTGTATGTGTGTACGTATGTACGTACGCATGTATGTATATATGTACGTATGTATGTATGTACGTACATATGTATGTATATATGTATGCATGTATCTATGTATGTATGTATATATGTATGTATGTATGCAGGTATGTACGTATGTATGTATGTATGCAGGTACGTATGTATGTACGTATGTATTGTATGTACGTATGTATGTTACAATAACGTGTGTGTCTTATTGTGCAGTTATGTATGTGTGTGTTTGTTTTGCCTTAGCGCGTGTACGTATATCTTTGTTTCGTGTGCTTTTTTTACAGCCGACTATGTCATTTTATCTTGAATTTTTTGTTCTTTGATCGAAATAAAGTTGTGCAGCTATATACATTCGTATACGCTTTATTGGTGACCCTGACGTACCAAGACGGCATCTTGGTATTTATTATACATACACAGTTACACGAACTGTAATAAACGCTGCTCAACACACGACTTTAAGTGTAGCGGATAACAATTCGACATTATACACGCGCACTCGGCAGCCGGCACCGACACAATCAACTCGTTTACAACGTCAACAACCAACATGGCAGATATTCACGCGGTCGGCCTCAAGCTGTCAGTATTTTGGGCAGATCACCCTCGGGTCTGGCTACAGCAAGCTGAGGCACATAACATAACTGCTGACGACACCAAGTACCATTATGTGGTGGCGGCCTTAAACCAAACTACGACATTGCACGTGATAGATATCTTGGAAGACCCAATACAGGCTGACAAATATAACAACCTCAAGAGAAGACTAACGGAAATCTTCGGCCTATCGCGGCGACAACGTGCCGACCGACTCTTAGACTTCCAATGTTTAGGAGATTGACAACCGTCTGAGCTGATGGACGAGATGCTGGCCGTCCTTGGCGACCACAAGCCCTGCATGTTGTTCGAGAGCGTCTTCTTGAAATGTACGCCAGAATACATTCGGCTACAGTTAGCAACGGCCAGTTTTGATGATATGTGCACCTTGGCCAAGAGTGGCGACCAGCTCTTCCAATCGAGAGGACAACCAGCAGCTGCTATTGCCTCAAACATCATGGAACAGAACCGTTGATGGTCGTCCACCGCGTAACCAATGGTCAAGGGCCACAACAAAACCGAAATCAGCAACTCCGGCCACAAAGTCGCAAAATGAAGAAATCTGTTACTACCATCGACGATTTGGCAATGCAGCGATGCCTTGTGCGTATTTTCGGGAAACGACCAAGCCGGCAAACGTAACAGCCTTTTATACCTCAATGACGATAACTCCGCAACGAGATTTCCTGTCGACACAGGGGCAGCGATCAGTGTGTTCCCCGCCTCTCTTCAGGACATCAACAATGGCTCCCGAACGCCTTCTCGTGTAGCTGCCAACGGATCGACTATCGCAACATACGGGACCAGAACGATGTCGCTATGTTTAGCGAACCACCACTGCACATGGCCATTCATTCTGGCCGATGTGAAGACGGCGCTACTTCGAGCTGCTTTTCTTCAGGCGAATGGATTGATGGTTGATCTCCAAAGCATACGTTTGGTAAACGCAACTTCGTTCACAAGTACTACACTCAAACATTCGAACCAGCCGGCACTCAGTCTATATCACATCGCCTCGGAAATCCTTTTAAGCGGAAACTAGACGAGTTTCCTGCTATCACTCGTCCAGAGTTTTCAAGCCCTTCAGTTCGTCATGGAGTGAAACATTTCATTCCAACAACAGGCCTTGCTGTTCACGCCAGAGCCCGCAGGTTGTCACCAGATAAACTTGCGGTTGCTAAAGAAGAATTAAGAAAGATGGAGAAAATGGGAATCATACAACGATCAGACAGCCCATGGCCATCTCCCTTACATATGGTGACGAAAGACTCTGGTGGTTGGAGGCCCTGTGGAGATTACAGACGTTTGAATGATGTCACGATATCCGACCGATATCCGGTACCACACATTCAAGACTTCTCCTCGCAACTTGCAGGCGCTACTATCTTTTCGAAGATCGACCTGGTGCGTGGTTACCATCAGATTCCTATGGCCCCAGATGATATCAGTAAGACCGCCGTTATCACGCCTTTTGGGCTATTTGAGTTTCTGCAGATCCCTTTCTGCCTCAAGAATGCAGCACACGCTTTCCAACGACTTACGGACACTGTCTGCAGCGGACTCGAGTTTGTTTTTGTCTACTTGGATGGTATCCTGGTTGGCAGTGTATCCGCAGATCTACGAACAGTTTTCCACCGCCTGGCCTCTCACGGTTTAGTGGTCAATGTAAGCAAATGCCAATTTGGAACAGACACTATCAACGAGCTGGGCCATCGAATCACAAGTCAAGGGGACGTCCCGCTGCCCGCTAAGGTGGAAGCTATTCAGACGTTTACACGGCCTACAATTGTCAAGGGACTCCAACAGTTTGCTGGAATGGTGAATTTCTATCACCGCTTCTTTCCAAAGGCGCCTCATATCATGCGTCCGATGTATAATGCGTTGGCAGGCAAACCCACCACACTGGAGTGGACAAAGGACCTCGAGAAAGCATTTACGGCCGCCAAGGAGGCTCTGGCGCAGGCTACTATGCTAGTACACCCACATGCCGAAGCACCCACAGCCCTGACATTGGATGCATCAGGAGCAGCAGTTGGCGCTGTCCTAGAGCAAAACATCGGCTCCTGGAAACTGGTGGCGTTTTTTACTCGCAAGCTTCGACCTCCGGAACAAAAGTACAGTGCGTTCGACCGTGAACTATTGGCTGCCTACTTGGCTATTCGACAATTTTGATACTTCCTAAAATGTCGCGCATTTACGCTTTTCACAGACCACAAGTCTTTGGTTTTCGCCATCTCCAAAGCAAGCGATCCGTGGTCTCAGAGGCAACAGAGACAGTTGGCCTACATCTCAGAATTCACCACAGATGTTCGCCACATCGAGGGCAAGAACAATACGGTTGCAGACACTTTATCCAGGGCTGGAATCTCGGCAATCACCTCACCACATCCTGGGGTGGACTACAAAGTCATGGCAGCAGCTCAGCGAGCACACGAAGGGCTTACCTCCGTCCGCATGCACCACTGGCCTCGTAATCCGTGACATTCCACTTGACCCCAGAGGTGAGTCCATCTGTTGTGATATCTCCACCGGACAACCCAGGCCTTTCATCCCTGACACCTGACAGCGTACAGTTTTCGATGCTGTCCACGGCCCCTCTCACCCTTCCATCCGAGCAACCAAGAAGATGGTCGCGGACAAGATTGTATGGCCAGGTCTTAAGAAGCACGTCGGCATTTGGGCAAACGCATGCCTCCGTTGTCAGGCGGCCAAAGTGCATCGACACACCACGGTCCCATTGGGCCACTTCGTACCAACGACCCGCCGTTTCGATCACATCCACGTCCACCTCGTGGGTCCTCTTCCGCCTTCGCAAGGTTGTCGCTATCTGTTCACCGTGGTAGACAGGTTCACCAGGTGGCCAGAAACCATTCCACTGGTCGATGTGCAGACGACGACGTGTACGAAGGCCCTTGCATTCCGCTGGATTGCTCGATGTGGGGTTCCAACAGAACTGACTTCAGACCGAGGGTCGCAGTTCACTTCACAATTGTGGGCGGCTTTGTCACAGCTCTATGGTATCCGTCTGCATTTGACAACCGCATACCACACTCAGGCCAATGGACTAGTGGAAAGGTTTCACCGGCATCTCAAATCTGCTCTCTTGGCCCGCCTCAATGGTTCTAACTGGATCGATGCTGCCGTGGGTCCTGCTTAGTATTCGCACTGCACCTAAAGAGGACCTGGAATATTCCTCAGCTGAGATGGTTTACGGAGCCCCACTAACTATTCCAGGTGATTTCGTATCATGTGGCCAAGGAACACAGGAGGTAACGTACGTCCTTCCACGACTCCGTGAGACAGTTCGCGGGCTGGCGCCTCGACCTCCCATTCCGCATGGTATAAGACCGTCATCTGTGCCAGCTACACTCGCGTCCCGTACTTACGTCTTTGTCCGTCGAGACAGTCACCGCCCGCCTCTGACACCACCATACGAGATGCCCTGCAAGGTCTTAGCACACGGCGAGAAGAGGTTCCTTCTCGATTTCAGCAATCGACATGACAGAGTTGCCATCGATAATCTCAAGCCTGCGTTTCTCGATCCGGTGAAACCGGTTCAGGCAGCCAAGCGACATCCTCGTGGACGTCCTGCGGCCATTTTGTCCGCCGCAGTGACAGCACAGGATCCTGCTACCAATCAAACGAGACCGGGACGTCATGTCAGACTTCCAGAACGATACATTCAGAACGCTCTAGTGGGATAGGTCTGCAAGTCTCGCACCCCCTTTGCAGGGTGCTGGGGGGTTATGTAGCGACTGAAACATTCAGCCTTTCTAATACTTTGTGTCGCACCCTTAATGTGGTCGATGAACTTCCGGTTGCCGGTTGGGACATTCCTTGAGTTTGTTGTTCTTTGATCGAAATAAAGTTGTGCAGCAGTATACATTCCTATACGCTTTAACTGAGTATTCTGTTAAATACGGCTGCGTAATTAAGTCAACGCGGGGCCACTTAGGAAACTCATTCATTTTAGGAACATAGTTTGGTGTAGGCCTATTACGTCTACCACGCTTGGCAGTTTACTAGATGAATTATCGTGATAGTATATGTAAAAAGTCGACATTACAATTAATAGTTTAAAACGGCTGGTCCCTATTCCTATTCTCCCCGCGTACCACCTGAATCATTAACAAGATTTAACAAGATTGCCATCCAGAGAATTAACTCTAGATAGCAGGTGGACAAGGAAGCCCTTTGGCTTATCGAGAGTCCAACCCTTTTATGTACATATATCCAGCCCTTCTGAGGTATGTGTCGATTTTATTTTTAAACATATTCACACTATTAGCACCCGCATAATCATCAGATAATCTGTTCCATTCATTCACAGTCCTTTGTGAAAATGAGGACTTCCTTACGTCTAATCTACAATGCTTCTTTACTAATGTAACTTCATGTCCTCTAGTCTTTCTATCTTTCTTAACTGAAAAAAACATATTTTCATCAATATTTTCATAACAATTCAATATTTTAAACACTTCTATCTGATCTTCTCTCAATCTCCTGGCCTCTAGTGTTGTTAAACCACATTCTTTTAGGCCTTTTTCATAACTAAGATCCCTCAGTTTTGGTATCATTTTAGTCGCTCTCCTCTGTACTCTGTCTAGCATATCTATGTCCTTCTTGCGGTATGGCCTCCACGCTTGTATACAATATTCTAACTGTGGCCTAACTATTGTTTTGTACAGCGGTATTATTAGTTCTTTTTCTTTATATGCTATATTTCGCCTAATCAATCCAAGGATTTGATTACCTTTTGAAGCTGCAATTCCACACTGCTCTGAAACCTTCATGTCAGCACTAATTGTCAGTCCTAAGTCTTTTTCTTTTATAGTAGTACTTAGTACAGTTCCCCCATTGTATATTCTATATATTCGTCCCCATGTCCTGTGTGAAGGCATTTACATTTCCCAAAATTCTGTCAAGATCATCTTGTAAATGCTGTCTATCTCCATCACTTTTAATCCTTCTAGACACTTTTGTATCATCTGCAAAATTCAACACCTTGCTAGCTATATCATCGTCCAAATCGTTTATATATATTAAGAATAATATAAGTCCCAGTACTGATCCCAGTGGAACCCCACTCAAAACTGATTTGCAGTTTGAAGCCTCCCCATCAACAACTACTCGTTGTCTTCTCTCAATCAGCAATTTTTCTATCCAGTTAATTATACCATTTCCTATGACATGGGCCTTTAGTTTAAGCAGTAATCTTTGATGTGGCACTTTGTCGAAAGCTTTTTGAAAATCTAAGTAGATGATATCTACTGGTGATCCCTCGTCTACCCACTTAGTGATATCTTCCAAAAAACATAACATATTTGTTAAGCATGACCTCGCTTTTAGAAACCCATTTTGAGATGGGTTTATCATGTTATGTTTAGCAAGAAAATCCACCATGTGATCTTTAATTAGTCTTTCTAATAATTTACAAATCACCGATGTTAAACTCACTGGTCTATAATTATTTGACTTGTTTCTCGAACCTTTTTTAAATAATGGTATAACGTTTGCTTCTTTCCATTCTAAAGGAACCACTCCCTCTTCTAATGACAAGTTGAAAACTGTTGCAAGCGGTATGCTAATTTGTTCTACAATTTCTAATAGTAGTTTGGGTGGAATACCATCCACTCCAGGTGATTTATTATCCTTCATAGCCCTGATTTTCTTAGCTACCATTTCTGGGGTTACAATTAACTGTCTTAAATAGTCTGATTCTGCCCCCTTGAACTTAGCCTCTGGTACTGGCAGTGAACTAATGTCTTCTCTGGTAAACACTGAACTAAAATACTCATTGAGGTCTTCTGCCATTAAGAATCCCTCTGATATGATATTTCCAGCACTATCTTCTAGAGGACCGACCTTATCCTGAACTTTCTGTTTGCTTCAAACACACGCATAAAAACTCTTGCTGTCATGTTTTATATTACAAGCTAATTTATGTTCATAGCTTCTCTTTGAATTTCTAATTTCAGCTGTAGCTTGGTTTAGTGCTTCTTTATAAATGTTGTAGTCTTCGTCATTTCCAGTACGTCTATATGACTTCCACATCGTTTGTTTATACTTAATTTTTCTAATGGCTTCTTTCGCTAAGTGTTTCTTTTTGGACCGTTTCCCTTGTTTTTTAAAGGAACAAATTTGATGATGATGCATTCAATTTCACTCTTTAAGATATTCCAACATTCTGTTGCTGTCTTATTCTTCAGTGTGTTATTCCAGTCTATCTTTGCTAAATATTTCCTGATGTCCTTATATTTGACTTTGTGGAAATTTCTCCTGTACTGCTTTTTACTATTACTTTCTGATTTAACTTTGATGGTAAAATGTATTTGGTTGTGATCACTATTCCCCAGTGGCTCACATATCTTGACATTGTCAACTAATTCATTCTGTGAGGACAAAACTATGTCTAACACATACTCTCCCCTGGTTGGTTCTAGCATATGTTGAGAAAGGAAACTATCTTGTACTAAAACTAAAAACTTGTGGTCCTCGCTACCCATACTCTGTAGAGATTTCCATTTTATATGCCCATGGTTAAAATCCCCCATAATAACACAGTCCCGTTTGCTCACTTCCCTTATAGCGTTTTGTATTTTTTTCATTCTCTTCTATGCTTATGTTTGGACTTCGATAAACTAATCCAACCGTTAACGTTGAGTTTCCTGTAACTATGTTACACCAAACAGCTTCTTCGCAATCTGCTTCTCTGTCTTCTTCCTATTCTATCTTTCCTAAACATTACATATCCTGTCAGATCCAATTCAGCATCTGATATATCGGTTGTTGCCCATGATTCGGTTATACCTATTATGTGAGGGTCAATATCTTCTACCATAATGTTTAGTTAATTTCTTTTTTTTACTATACTCCTTGCATTTAAACAAACACATTTATATCCAACTTCAGAACAGTTTTCCAGACTGTTCTTTGCTGAATTATTTGTGCTGTCTTTATCTATGCCTCCAGTTTCAGGCTTCTCTGCGAGTCCCCCCTGCGAATCTAGATATAAATATAGATGCAACCTGTCCCACTGTCAACAGATCGCAGCAGATTCTCTGAGAATACTGCTGCCCCCTTTCCACTTAGATGAAGGCCATCTCTCATGTACATATCTTCTCTCCCAACAAAATACCCCCATAAATCTATGAATCCCACGCCCTCTTCTTCACAAATCTGCTCAACTAGTGCGTTGATCGCCATCCTCTTACAGTTTCTGTATGTTGCCCCCCTTCCTCCCATTACTGGCAAAATTCCTGAGAGAACAACCTGTTCCACTCTTGTCTTCTTTATCTTCCTCACTAAATGTCTGTACTTCTCTACTATCCCAGTTGTTCCCTCCTTGTCTGCATTATGTGTCCCTACGTGTACTAGTATAGACCCTCCCTTGCCATTCCCCAATACCTTCTCTACCCTTTCGGTCACATGCTCTATCCTAGCCCCCGATAGACATACAACAACGACCTTCCCCTCGCATATAGTCTTGTCTGTTTTCCTCAGAATTAAATCGCCCATAAACACTCTCTCTGTTCTCCTTGCCCCCTCAATCACTGCCTCGGAGTAGCTCCTCCGGTTTGCATATGTCTGGTTGTTGTCTTTTCCTCTTGTCGTCTTCTCTCCTGTCACATTCTCTTCCATTCCCTTCTTTCTTGTCGCGTTTTCTCTTGTCCCCTTTCCTCCTGTCATCTTCTTTTCTTTACATTTACTCTCACTTCCTTTCGTCCCTTCATCTTTCCTCCCATCACATTTTCTTCTCCCCTCTCCCGTCCCTTTTCCGCGGCTACCTCCTTCACTACGGTCACTTTTTCCCCTGTCACCTTCACGCCTGTCATGTTTTCTGTTTTTTTGCTGAACACTCTGTCTTCTTCCATCAGTCTTCTGTCTCACAGTCTTACTAACTGCCTCTGTGGTATCTACCTCTTCACCACTTGTATCGCTGTCGCGTCTCCCCTCGTTCTCTACAGTCTGACTACATGTTGATCTATCCCCACTGACCCGTTTTCTTTTCCTCTGCCGAACACTTTTCCTCCGTCCCTCTGTCTTCTCAATTTCTTGTTCCTTCACACCGGTCACCTTCCCTCCTCTCAGTCTCCTTTCTTCATTCTCCGTGTCACAATTGTGCTCCTTCTGTGTTGTAGAATTCTCAACTCTCTCCGCGTCATCCCTCTCTGCTCCATCTATTTCTATGTTGAGTCTCACCTCCATCTCCTTCATTATATCCGTCAACTTACACACCTCCTTCATCAGACATTCCTCCCTCAAACACCCCATACACCGAAAGGTGAATCCGCCATCTTTGGTCTCTGCTCATGATTTTGGACAGCCAGACAACGCAAAATCCATCCAGCTCTGGCAGTCGTTGCAAACTAAGTGTCGTTTTGCCCTGAGTTGCCGCTTGCAAGGTGCCATATCAGAATTTAGTTATGTTCAAAATAGTTTTTATAGTCTTTGAAAAGACTTTTCTGTTAGTTATATGTCTTAACACACAGTGACACTCCGTGCCTTGCCTAGTTACGATGTCGATGACAATGTATTCAAGTTAGACTTAGATACAACTATTACAAGGTAGTCTTTACAAAGACTTTTTCCTGTTTACTAATACACACTTTAAAAGGTTGTTATTTCAGGTTTTAATTACTCATCTAACTACATCGATTATCTCAAATAACGCTATTCTATTGTCGTTCACATTACGTTAACTTCGCCAGTGACTCACTTTGTAAACAACGTTCCGATTACATTAACGTCCCCAATTATCGCTTGCAAATCGCCGACTTTTAATCTACCCTAGATTACTCCCTCTAGCTAACTTTTAACAAAAAATATTACGTTATGTATGCTATACACTTATCTTGATCAAATATCCTTATATTTTCGCAAGTTTGCTACACCAAATTCAAACCAATTCACCACCGGAAGTTCCCGCTCGATTAGGTGATCATCTGGGTACACCTTTGGTTTTAATAAAAGATATGGAATTTTTGACAAAACAACATTTATAAGTTTATTTATGAAATAAACATAAACTGCACTTCGAATTGAGTAAGACCGTTACAGAAGATATGTGAGAGATGAGGTTGCCTTGTCAAAACGACGGTCTCAATTAGGGAAAAAGATCTGGGCAGATATAGTCGAAGATCATTGTACACACATTCCGGCGTGAAATACGATCTTTATGCAGGAGATTGAACCCTCATTCACAGAGTCGCTTCGATGGATACATCGCCAATGATCACACGGGCAAGAACGTCATTGTCATCTGCTTCGAGTCGGTGATCTTCGCTGTGCAACTTTTGACGTCTGCCCGGCTGCGCCATTTCATCGATTGCCAGCGCCTGGTAACCGCAGTCGGCTTAGCTTCCATCTGATTCTTCAACAGCAAGTCTTTCATGAATAGCCTCCTCTACATAGTCCTCTTTCGCTCACTTCGAAGTAATTCTTAGGTCATGATCGCTTCATTGCGTTATTGTTTTGCACCAACTATTGGCGGCAATTGTGTAACATAGATCAGTAGATCGTGAATTGTTGAAACACATTTTCAGACATGTCACGTTTTTAACGGAACTATTTTTGTTATCACTGTCATGTATATTGTGTTTAAATTGGATGCATTATACTATTTCCCAGTAATAACTGTCGATATTTGAATATTGGTGTATATATGCATTGACAGGATTGTAATTGTTAACGAGAAAAGGAGGGAGGGTTGAGAGGGAGAGGATGTGAGAGGGGAAGGTTGTGAGAGGGGGAGGGTATGAGAGAAGTAGGGTGTGAGAGAGGGAGGGTGTGAGATGGGGAGGGCGTGAGATGGGGAGGGCGTGAGAGGGGGAGGGTGTAAGAGAGGGAAGGTGTGAGAGGGGGAGGGTTGAGAGGAGGATGGTGTGAGAGAGGGAGGGTGTGAGAGGGGGAGGATTGAAAGGGGGAGGGTGTGAGAGGGGCGGGCGTGAGATGGGGAGGGTATGAGAGGGGGAGGGTGTAAGAGGGGGAGGGTTGAGAGGAGGACGGTGTGAGAAGGGGAGGGTGTGAGAGGGGGAGGGTGTGAGAGAGGGTGTGACAGGGGGCGGGCGTGAGACGGGAATCACCCACGCATACACACATTGTTGTGAATATAGTTTGTATGATTACGTCTCTTGCTTAAGTGTTCGTTACCCGCCTTACCCGAGTGTTGAATTATATATTTAACAATTGGTTCTTGTTAACCCAGCAGATAGAGCCACCATCAAGATGTAATCTAGTCATTGTCAATTTTTTTTTTTTAAATCCATTCCCGCGAAATAGTTTGCAATCTAGCCAAGTTTTCCGGACAAACACGGTCCGGATATTTCTGAACGCATTTTGTTAGAGAGTGATTGGGATGGGCAGTTGTTCGAATATTGACTGTTTGACAATTGTTATTCGCTTTGGTATGTTTTCAAGAGGAAGGTCAATAATTATAATTGTTAACTGTTTGACGGAGTTGGTTGGTGATTGTTGAATTAGGTAAATCGACAGTTCGTTGGTATGTAATCCACATATACAGCTGGTTCTTGGTTGTTGGACCAGGTTGACAGTTTGACATTTGATTGAATAATGAGGTCCGAATGATTTTTTACGATGTTGGTCGGACGTTTGGTCATCCTTGAACGAAATTGATCGACTGGTGATCACTAGATAATGCTTACGGGCTTATTAGTGTGTGATGAGATTGGTCGACTATTGATTGTCGGATAAAGTCGGTCTAATTTTGACGATTTGACGAGGCTAGTCGAATGGTAATTTCGAATTAGCAGCTGTAAATGTAAGTTCTTATAGAGCGCAATATCCAGTCCTCATGACCGATTAAGGTGTTTTACACTTTATTCCCCTGGCAGACCTGTTCAGTCGAGCACCATCTCGTCACCTGTGGGAAGCATTCAGCTGCGTGTTGGTCCTACTTCGTACTTAAATAAGACGTGTTTAATAGGACTGTTGTATTTTCTGGTCGTAGACGATAAACACATTCATCAAAGAGACAAACTGCACACGAAGGTTAAAAACAACTCGTGGATGTTTATGACAACCTAAGGTGGTGCGGTGTAACCGATCAAAATGAGCGGAGAGGCTGAGGCCTAATGCCTAAATGTATTGTGTTTGATAACTTACACAGTAAAAGCATACCACATTGTATGAAGCCTTACCAACTCGAGCATTTTATCAGCCAAAATATGTTTTAATCAACCACATTTCAAAACAATACTGTGATGATCATTATCTGTTTAAGTTGAATGTACGAAGCAAGCGTGGTAGTGTAGGACGTCTATTCGCGTGTCCCTTAGTAAAACATTTTTGCAGACGTTTCACCGTAGAATATTTTCACTACAAAATAATTATATAATTGTTTTATTGAATTATATAAAATGAATGTTGGCATAAAAATTATATATAATATTATATAGAATGATAGACAAGTTGAAATCATTATATATCTTCTATATAATTATATTCAATATGATATTAAATTATATAATATTATACAGTTTATTGACATATAAATGGTTATATAATTCTACAGACTTTTAATACATGTCTATATATATATGTGTATAAATTTATGTAGATTTCTATATACTTTATTGCTAAAGGCTTGTATGTATGCCAATAACGTAATCGGTAGCGCAGCGGAAAGAGCTCCGGACTCTCGACTGAGAGAACGCGGGTTCGAATCCTGTGCGGCGGTGTCGAAGCTAGGGCAAGTTCATTTACTCTACATTGCTTCAGTTCAATCAGCTGTATGAATGAGTACCTGGATATAGACAGTGGCGGATATTTGTGTACGAATAGTCTTCGCGCATTAATTGCAGCATGGCTGAATGCTACCCAGAGAAGTTGGGATGATGTTCGATTGAACAGGTCTGTTAGGGAGTAAAGTGTAAAGCGTTTTGAGCAGTCCTGAAGACTGGATACTGCGCTATGTATGAACTTACCTTTTTAAAATCCCATCAGTGTTAGTTATGTGCTGGTCAACATGTCTACAATTATTGTATTGGACACTGTACGGTATGTTCAATATTTTAAAGATCTCAATGCCAATATACAAGTAAACAAAAATAGCTTCATTAATTAGCATATTTAAAAAAAACATTTACGCTGTTATGGTGTTAACACACACGTTTTACCATAAAACCGATTGTGTAGTTTACCTTTAACACTCGCTCTTTTCCGGTTGTATACAAAGTTCTCCATTTCCTAGCGAAACTATGTTCACACCTCGTGTCGCAACAATATGAATGGTTGCATTAAAATGATCGTCGGGAACAAATGTTAGCCACTACATTCGTTATTATTTATGTATCCATAGACACCAACATAACGCATTACCCACAAAACACATTATGCGCATTTTGACATGATATATATGTGCGTGTGTGTGTGTGCATTCGTGCGTGTGTGTGAGTACGCGTGTACGTATGTTTGCGCGTGTGTGCTTGTGCGTATGTGTATATTATATATATATACAGTGTATATATCTAATATACATATTGTTTTGTTTGATTATTACTACCCCAATGTATTGCCATGTCTATTTTTATAGCATATCGTGACTAGATAACAGTCAAAATAGTTGTTTTCAAACGTGATTAATTGAAATATATACGAGCGGTGAAGATGCTTGAATGCAATGCATACTATGCAGTATGTTTTATTACGATAATGAATATTGCCAACTGTAATTGTTGTGTTGGAGTAGTTTGATGACTTGTTACTCTTACTCTTAGGACACGAGATCACAACTAAAACATTTCTTACTGTGGTCGGGGGACAGAATGTGATGCAAATACTGTCAATTCAAACATATATCGTCATTTTAAAATTGTAAGCGCCTAAGCGGCCGCTCTCTAACCAATTCTGTGGCAAACAAAACCTCCCCGTGAAGACACATTCATACACTTGAGTCGATTCAGCCAGCCCAGGGAGTTACGTTGCTCGTGGCACGGGAGACCGCGAACGTGGGTGGCATAACTAATGCAAGGTCACTGGAGTTGGTGGAAGCCGTCAATGGGATGATTGTAGTGTCATGCCGACGCCCACCTCCTGTAGCTTGGAGGCTGCGAAACCGTGGGAGAACAGCGGGTTTCCAATCATTGATACAGGTACGCTCTCCTCGGATGACTCCCGGCCGCAATGAGCGCACACTAAAGCAGGTAGACTGCAACTACTCTCACATCCAGAGCATATTAGACATACTAATGCATTGTCGTAGAACGTGGTGAATGTGGGGTGAGTGTCTCCAAAAACCTCCAATTGCACCCCCTGAAACTAGCCAAAACACCGTGAGGCTCGCCAAAACACCCACCTTGATACACGCCAAAAAGCACTTTGAGGCTCTCCAAAAATCTCAAATTGCACCCCGCCCCCTTGATGCACGCCAAACAAAACACCTTGAAGCTCTCCAAAAATATTCACTTTGAGGCTAGCCAAAAACCCGCCCTCAGGCTCTACAAAAACCTCTAATTGCATCCCCTTGAGGCTCGCCAAAACCCACCTTGTAGTTCACCAAAAACCCATTTTGAGCCTTACAAAAAATCACCTTGAGGCTTTCCAGAAATGTCAAATAAACACCGAACCCTTGATGTTCGCTGAGTAAAACACCTTCAACCTTAAATCTCCAGTTGCACGCATCTTGAGGTTCGCCCCAAAAAACTCAAATTGCATCCTCATAAGGCTCGCCAATACCAACCTTAAGGCTTTCCAAAATTATCAGATTGCACACCAAAACTCACCTTAGGGTTATAAATATTGTGGCTTATCCTACCTCCAGCCCCCCGCGTAAAATTGATGGAGGTTAGGTTTACGGGTAGCCCCCGAAAACTTTCGAGTGATCTTTTTAAATTCGTAACTAGTAAACTAAGGTCATTCAAAGTTTCAGAAAGCCTAATGCAAAGTGAAAATATTAACAAAGAACTCACAAAGGTTAGCGGTTGGTTGAAAACAAATACATTTTGACTGTATACTCCAAAAACTAAATTGATGATTTTTCATATGCCTCAAAAGAAAATGGGGTACCCTCTACAAGAAATAGATGGGACAAACATTGAAGGTGTAAATGATTTCAATTAATATAAAGCATTACCACAAATAACCAATTAAACTGGCAGGGTAACACAAACAAAATAGCAAATAAAATAACTAAAACAATATTAGGAATTCTAAATAAACATAAACACTTTTTACCACTTCAAACATTATGTATAACTCTCTTATTCTCCCTGATATTAATCGTGGTATCCTCTAATGGGGTCATCAGGCACATCAAATTTCAAATTTACAAAAAAAGCAATGCGAATAATATTCCTAAGTAAATACAATGCTTACACAAGTCCTATTTATAAAAAAAACTTATTTTATTTATAGACTCCAACAACTAAAATTCTACTACAAATTAATTAACAATCAGTTACCCGAATATTTAAATATTATTCCTTGCACACACAACTATGACATTCATCAATGCAACACACGTAAACACAATTTAACAAGATTTAACAAGATTGCCATCCAGAAAATTACTCTGGATGGCAGGTGGACAAGGAAGCCTTTTGGCTTATCGAGAGTCCAATAGTTTTTATCTACATGTATCCCGCCCTTTTAAGGTGTGTGTCGATTTTATTTTTAAACATATTCACGTTACTAGCACCAACACAATCAGGAGATAATCTGTTCCATTCATTTACAGTCCTTTGTGAGAATGAGAACTTTCTTATATATAATCTACACTGCTCCTTTACTAATGTAGCTTCATGTCCTCTGGTCCTTCTATCTTTCTTAACTGAGAAAAAAATGTTTCTATCAATATTTTCATAACCATTCAATATTTTAAACACTTCTATGTGATCTCCTCTCAATCTCCTGGTCTCTAGTGTTGTTAAACCACATTCTTTTAGGCGTATTTCGTAACTAAGATCCCTCAGATTTGGTATCATTTTAGTCGCTCTCCTCTGTACTCTTTCTAGCATATCTATGTCCTTCTTGCGATATGGCCTCCATGCTTGTATACAATATTCTAAATGAGGCCTCACTATTGTTTTGTACAGCGGTACTATTAATTCTTTTTTCTTATACTCTATATTTCGCCTAATTAATCCAAGGATTTGATTTCCCTTTGAAGCTGCAATTCCGCACTGCTCTGACACCTTCATATCAGCACTAATGGTTAACCCTAAGTCCTTTTCTTTTACAGTAGTACTTAGAACAGTACCCCCCATTTTATATTTTACCTCTTCATTCCCATGACCTGTGTGGAGGCATTTACATTTCCCAAAATTGAACAGCATTTGCCACTTTTCAGACCATTTGATCAACCTATCAAGATCATCTTGTAAATGCTGTCTGTCTCCATCACTTTTAATCCTTCTAAACACTTTTGTATCATCCGCAAATTTTAACACCTTGCTTGTTATATCATCGTCCAAATCGTTGATATATATTAAGAATAATATAGGTCCTAGTACTGATCCCTGTGGTACCCCACTCAATACCGATTTCCAGTTTGAAGCCTCCCCATCAACTACTACACGTTGTCTTCTGTCATTCAGCCATTTTTCTATCCAGTTTATTATACCATTTCCTATGCCATGGGCCTTTAGCTTAAGGAGTAATCTTTGATGTGGTACTTTGTCGAAAGCTTTTTGAAAATCTAAATAGATGATATCTACTGGTGATCCCTCATCTACCCACCTAGTGATGTCTTCCAAAAAACATAACATATTTGTTAAGCATGACCTCGCTTTTAAAAACCCATGTTGAGATGGGTTTATCAAGTTATGTTTAACAAGAAAATCCACCATGTGATCTTTAATTAGTCTTTCTAATAATTTGCAAATCACTGATGTTAAACTCACTGGTCTATAGTTCTCTGACTTGTTTCTCGAACCTTTTTTAAATAACGGTATAATGTTTGCCTCTTTCCATTCTAAAGGAACCACTCCCTCTTCTAATGACAAATTGAAAACTGTTGCAAGCGGTACGCTAATTTGTTCTACAATTTCCAATAGTAGTTTGGGCGGAATCCCGTCCACTCCAGGTGATTTATTATCCTTCATAGCCCTTATTTTCTTAGCTACCATTTCCGAGGTTACAACTAACTGTCCTAAATAGTCTGAATCTGCCCCTTGAACTTAGCCTCTGGTACTGGCAGTGAACTAATATCTTCCCTGGTAAACACTGAACTAAAATACTCATTCAGGTCTTCTGCCATTAAGAATCCCTCTGATATTGTATTTCCAGCACTATCTTCTAGAGGACCGACCTTATCCTGAACTTTCTGTTTGCTTCGAATATACGCATAAAAACTCTTACTGTCATGTTTTATATTACTAGCTAATTTTTTTTCATAGCTTCTCTTTGAATTTCTAATTTCAGCTGTAGCTTGATTAAGTGCTTCTTTATAAATGTTGTAGTCTTCATCATTTCCAGTACATCTATATGACTTCCACATCATTTGTTTATACTTAATTTTTCTAATGGCTTCTTTCGATAAGTGCTTCTTTTTAGACCGTTTCCCTTGTTTTTTGAAAGGTACAAATTTATCGACTATGCACTTAATTTCACTATTTAAGATATTCCAGCATTCGGTTGCTGTCTTATTCTTCAGTGTGTTATTCCAGTCTATCTTTGCTAAATATTTCCTCATGTCCTTATACCTTCCTTTGTGGAAATTTTTCCTATACTGCTTTTTACTATTCCTTTCTGATTTTACTTTGATGGTAACATTTATCTGGTTGTGATCACTACTCCCCAGTGGCTCACATATCTTGACATTGTCAACTAATTCTTTCTGTGAGGACAAAACTAAGTCTAACACATTCTCTCCCCTGGTTGGTTCTAGCACATGTTGAGAAAGGAAACTATCTTGTACTAAAACTAAAAACTTGTGGTCCTCACTCCCCATACTCTGTAGAGATTTCCATTGTATATGCCCATGGTTAAAGTCCCCCATAATAATACAGTTCCGTTTGCTTACTTCCCTTATAGCGTTTTGTATTTTGTCATTCTCTTCTATGCTTATGTTTGGACTTCGATAAACTAACCCAACTGTTAACGTTGAGTTTCCTGTAACTATGTTACACCAAACAGCTTCTTCGCAATCTTCTTCTCTTTCTAATTTTATTTCATAAGCCTGGATAGATTCTTTAATATATAAAATAACTCCACCTCCCTTTCTTCCTATTCTATCTTTCCTAAACATTACATATCCTGTTAGTCCCAATTCGGCATCTGATATATCAGTGGTGGCCCACGATTCGGTTATACCTATTATGTGAGGGTCAATATCTTCTACCATAATGTTTAGTTCACTTCTTTTGTTTACTATGCTCCTTGCATTTAAACAAATGCATTTATATCCTGATTCAGAACAGTTTTCCAGGCTGTTCTTTGCCGATTTATTTCTGCTGTCTTTATCTATGCCTCCAGTTTCAGGCTTCTCTGTGAATCCCCCCTGCGAATCTAGTTTAAATAGATGCAGCCTGTCCCACTGTCAACAGATTGCAGCAAGTTCTCTGAGAAAACTGCTGCCCCCTTTCCATTTAGATGAAGGCCATCTCTCATGTACATATCTTCCCTCCCAACAAAGTATCCCCATAAATCTACGAATCCCACCCCCTCTTCTTTACACATCTGCTCAACTAGTGCGTTGATCGCCATCCTCTTGCAGTTTCTATATGTCGGCCCCCTTCCTCCCATTACTGGCAAAATTCCTGAGAGGATAATCTGTTCTACTCTTGTCTTCTTTAACTTCTTCACTAACTGTCTGTACTTCTGAACTATCCCAGTTGTTCCCTCCCTCTCTGCGTTATTTGTCCCTACATGTACTAGTATAGACCCTCCCTTGCCATGCCCCAGTACCTTCTCTACCCTTTCAGTTACATGTTCTATCCTAGCCCCCGGTAGACAAACAACGACGTCCTCCCCCTCGCTTAGAGTCTTATCTGTCTTTCTCATAATCGAATCGCCCATAAACACCCTCTCTTTCCTCATTGCCCCCTCAATCACTGCCTCAGTGTAGCTCTTTCTACGGTTTGCATCTGTCTGGTTGTAATCTTGTTCCCCTGTCTTCTGCTCTCCCGTCACAATCTCGTCCGTTCCATTCTTTCCTGACGCTGTTTCTCTTGTCACCTTTCTTCCTGTCATCGTCCCTCCCGACTTCTCTTCTGTCACATGTACTCTCACTTCCTTTCTTCCCGTCATCTTTCCTCCCATTGCATTTCCTTCTCTCCTCTCCCGTCTCTTTTTCCCTCCTACCTCTTTCTCTACGGTCACTTTCTTTCCTGCCACCTTCACACCTGTCACATTTCCTGCCGTCGATCCTCCACTTTCTTCCCCTCCGATCACCTTCCCTCCTCTCAGTCTCCTTTCCTCGGTCTTGTTGCCACTACTCTGCTCCTTCAGTCTCACAGTATTCCCAACTTTATCCCTGTCGTCTCTCTCCATTCCATCTGTCTCCTTGCTGATTCTCATCTCCATCCCCTTCACACTATCTACCAACCTAGCTACCTCTTTCTCCAGACATTTCACCTCCCAACACCCCACGCACTGAAAGGTGAATCCCTCTTCCTTGGTTTCTGTCCATGACTTCGTACAGCCGGATAGGGCAAAATCTACCCAACTGTGGCAGTCGTCGCACACCAAGTGTCTCTTTGCCTTGACTTGCCGCTTGCAAGGCGCCATATCAGAATTTATTTAATAATAATAATCTAATTAGCTATTTAAAATAGTTTTGTCAACTGTGTTTACACTATTCACTGTCTATGTAGTCTTTAAGAAGACTGTTTTCTGTGCACAAATGTTACACTTTACGTAAGATTGCGTACGCTAGACTGCCTTATTTATTTAGGTTATACAGCGCCCTAGCGAATAAGAGAGACACTAGCTACATAAACTTAGTTCGCCCGGTTATCGCAAATGCTTAATTTTAACAACAAAGCTACCTTATCAAAATGTCTAGCAGGTACTGACTTACACATATATTATCTTATGTAGGTAGTTTATGGTTGTTACTTTATCACCTATATATTCTACCACATAACGAGGTTTGTTAAATCTTGTTTACAAACATCGTAGCCGTAGGCTAACGTACCCTATTATCACTCACTAGACTAAAGTGTCCTAAAATACTTTATCTAACTAACTTTAAGCACAACTGCTACTCAATATATGTTTACTGCTACTTTATGAATGATATTAAGGCAAGAATAATACTTATCAATCAGTAATTCCACTTGTTTATGAACTTTGATACACCACCAATTTCAACGATCTATCTCCGCCAAATATAGCCAATGATCTGGGTCAAACATGAATTTACCAAAAAAAATTGCATTAGATATCGCGTAGTTGAGACAGTTAATAATACACCAGACATTTATACAGGCAGTCTACATGGTTTCTCAAGATACATCAAAATTAGTATTCTAAATTAGAATCATGCTATTTTATACATAATTGCTATATTTGTAATTATGAAAGCCATACTTATAATTTACTAATCTGATCATACAATGTACATATTTTTAGTGTTTACATTTATGGGGTGGCTCCCATGCTAGCGACAATATACGTCTTAACGGGAGTTTCTCTGACCTTACATATTAGTCACATTACTTCTCACTTTTAAATGCCTTAATGGGCTCGCACCTCCATATCTATCAGCACTTCTCTCTCCGTATCGCCCGACACGCTGTCTACGCTCCTCCGATCAGCTACTCCTTAAACAACCCACTACCCGAACTAAAATCGGCGAACGAGCATTCTCTTGTGCAGCAGCTCAATAGCATGGAATCAACTACCACTCACAGTGCGCCAATGCACTAGTGTCAATCAGTTTAAAGTGGCACTGAAGACGCATCTTTTCACAAATTATGTTAACCTTCGATGATCGATGATCGATGATCATAATTATTTATACCTTTATTTTAATTAATTTAGTATTATAATTAATCTATTTTATTGTTTTATTGGTTTGCATAATTGTGTTTATTTATATATTTTAAGACTGTATAGTGGATTTTACTTAGTAGTAACGATTGCATAGTATTTTAAAACTATATATCGTATAATGTTATTTATTTATTTATGTGCATTAACCATTGTAAAGCGCCCCGTAACAATTATTTGGATGGGGCGCTATATAAGAAATAAATTATTATTATTATTATTACTACTGTATTAGTGTAATGTGTATGTGGAAAAGGTCAAATAAATTGAATCTTGAATCTTAAATCTGACGCCTGTGTACAGTCAATATCTTCGTCCACGTTGAATGTCTATTGATTATCCACGTTAATTCGGTGAGCCAGTCGTTGCTAATTTTATAATAAGAGTGGCGCCAATGCCGTGGTTTCACTAATGCACAGGGAATCCCTTAACGGAGCTCCTGCATTAAAGGACCCCTTCCATTGGTACCACCAGACAAATAAGGTCCGGTTAATAATTATGTTTCCGTTGTTTAACTATATCGTATATATAACTATATATATTGGTAACAGGGCGTAATAAGTAATCCAGAAAGCAGATAGTTTAAGAGTAAGCGTGACAGACTTCGTTGTATGTGTTGTTTCACAAGTTTTGAACATGTTGACATTTATTTTGTTTAATAGCTTTCGTATTTGTCTTCACTAGTTATTTCCCTAGCCTTGCCAATGCTGAATGAGTAGCAGAGATAAATATCTCGACACTCGGAAGTCCTTCATGACATCATTCAACGTTTGCATTGTTGGATCCTCTCATTGATTCCATTAGTTTCTTGTACTGTTTTCCATTTTCGTGTAGTAATGCAGGAGAACATTCCACAACTGACATGTAAAAGTCATGACGACTTTTATATGTCAGTTGTGGAATCAGTGCAGATGTTCTTCTGTGTATCCTTTCTAACTTGAATATGTCAGTTGTAGAATCAGTGCAGATGTTCTGTTGTGTATCCTTTCTAACTTGAATATGTCAGTTGTGGAATCAGTGCAGATGTTCTGTTGTGTATCCTTTCTAACTTGAATATGTCAGTTGTGGAATCAGTGCAGATGTTCTTCTGTGTATCCTTTCTAACTTGAATATGTCAGTTGTGGAATCAGTGCAGATGTTCTCCTGTGTATCCTTTCTAACTTGAATATGTCAGTTGTGGAATCAGTGCAGATGTTCTGCTGTGTATCCTTTCTACCTTGAATATGTCAGTTGTGGAATCAGTGCAGCTGTTCTCCAGTGTATCCTTTCTAACTTGAATATGTCAGTTGTGGAATCAGTGCAGATGTTCTGCTGTGTATCCGTTCTAACTTGAATATGTCAGTTGTGGAATCAGTGCAGATGTTCCCTATGTATCCTTTCTAACTTGAATATGTCAGTTGTGGAATCAGTGCAGATGATCTGCTGTGTATCCTTTCTAACTTGAATATGTCAGTTGTGGAATCAGTGCAGACGTTCTCCTGTGTATCCTTTCTAACTTGAATATGTCAGTTGTAGAATCAGTGCAGATGTTCTGCTGTGTATCCTTTCTAACTTGAATACGTCAGTTGTGGAATCAGTGCAGATGTTCTTCTGTGTATCCTTTCTAACTTGAATACGTCAGTTGTGGAATCAGTGCAGATGTTCTTCTGTGTATCCTTTCTAACTTGAATATGTCAGTTGTGGAATCAGTGCAGATGTTCTCCTGTGTATCCTTTCTAACTTGAATATATCAGTTGTGGAATCAGTGCAGATGTTCTGCTGTGTATCCTTTCTACCTTGAATATGTCAGTTGTGGAATCAGTGCAGCTGTTCTCCTGTGTATCCTTTCTAACTTGAATATGTCAGTTGTGGAATCAGTGCAGATGTTCTGCTGTGTATCCGTTCTAACTTGAATATGTCAGTTGTGGAATCAGTGCAGATGTTCTCCTGTGTATCCTTTCTAACTTGAATATGTCAGTTGTGGAATCAGTGCAGATGATCTGCTGTGTATCCTTTCTAACTTGAATATGTCAGTTGTGGAATCAGTGCAGATGATCTGCTGTGTATCCTTTCTAACTTGAATATGTCAGTTGTGGAATCAGTGCAGACGTTCTCCTGTGTATCCTTTCTAACTTGAATATGTCAGTTGTGGAATCAGTGCAGATGTTCTGCTGTGTATCCTTTCTACCTTGAATATGTCAGTTGTGGAATCAGTGCAGATGTTCTGCTGTGTATCCTTTCTACCTTGAATATGTCAGTTGTGGAATCAGTGCAGATGTTCTGCTGTGTATCCTTTCTACCTTGAATATGTCAGTTGTGGAATCAGTGCAGATGTTCTCCTGTGAATCCTTTCTAACTTGAATATGTCAGTTGTGGAATCAGTGCAGATGTTCTGCTGTGTATCCTTTCTACCTTGAATATGTCAGTTGTGGAATCAGTGCAGATGTTCTGCTGTGTATCCTTTCTACCTTGAATATGTCAGTTGTGGAATCAGTGCAGATGTTCTGCTGTGTATCCGTTCTAACTTGAATATGTCAGTTGTGGAATCAGTGCAGATGTTCTCCTGTGTATCCTTTCTAACTTGAATATGTCAGTTGTGGAATCAGTGCATATGTTCTGCTGTGTATCCTTTCTAACTTGAATATGTCAGTTGTGGAATCAGTGCAGACGTTCTCCTGTGTATCCTTTCTAACTTGAATATGTCAGTTGTGGAATCAGTGCAGATGTTCTGCTGTGTATCCTTTCTACCTTGAATATGTCAGTTGTGGAATCAGTGCAGACGTTCTCCTGTGTATCCTTTCTAACTTGAATATGTCAGTTGTGGAATCAGTGCAGATGTTCTGCTGTGTATCCTTTCTACCTTGAATATGTCAGTTGTGGAATCAGTGCAGATGTTCTGCTGTGTATCCTTTCTACCTTGAATATGTCAGTTGTGGAATCAGTGCATATGTTCTGCTGTGTATCCTTTCTACCTTGAATATGTCAGTTGTGGAATCAGTGCAGATGTTCTGCTGTATATCCTTTCTACCTTGAATATGTCAGTTGTGGAATCAGTGCAGATGTTCTCCTGTGTATCCTTTCTAGCTTGAATATGTCAGTTGTGGAATCAGTGCAGATGTTCTCCTGTGTATCCTTTCTAGCTTGAATATATCAGTTGTGGAATCAGTGCAGATGTTCTCCTGTGTATCCTTTCTAGCTTGAATATGTCCATCCCATCCTAGGTGTGTGATATATATTCTACACGATGACGGTCTATTGCTTTGTGAAACGGTATGCTTAACAATGTTTCTTAATATCGTGAAATTATTCTAATCGAGCCCATGATGTAGTTTCAATTTGAAGCCGATATTACAGACTGCTTATATACTGACATGTCAATAATAAGTGTTACACTAATGTCCTTTTCGCCGACGGTTGTATCGACAATAGCACTGCTCGTGGTATATTTCCTAACCATGTTCCACTGTTCTTTATGTGGCCATTTATATTTCACAAAATAGAATATTATCAACCATTCTACAGATCATATCATTAAAGCGCAGGCCGTATGATCGTTTGATAGTCCGTGCACGCTAAACAGGCACGAAATCGACGACAACGAAGACGACGACGACGACGACGAAGGCGACGACGACGACGACGACGAAGACGACGACGACGACGACAAAAAAGACGACGACGACGACGACGAAAAAGACGACGAAGACGACGAAGACGATGACGACGACGACGAAGACGAAGACGACGACGACGACGACGACGAAGACGACGACGTCGACGACGACGACAACGTCGACGACGACGACGAAGACGACGACGACGACGACGACGAAGACGACGACGACGGCGACGACGACGACGACGAAGACGACGGCGACGGCGACGGTGACGACGACGGCGACGACGACGATGAATAAGAAGACGACAACGACTTTAAAGTGAATAAATATCGTCGGACGGTGGCAAAGTCATACACCCAAACAGGTCGTAAATTGACGTCAATACGACAGTATAATAGAATTTCAGGACACAAGGGTCAACTACGTCGCTATTTCCAGCAAGGACACCCTGTAGTTTATGGTGATAGCTCCTGTAACGCTGGACGGACGTTTCACGATGTCTTCAACATAACAACGGAATAGTTGTAAACGTATTAGCTCAGAAATAGCCACGTTCCAATGTTCTCTGTGTAGGTTTTTTTTTTTTACAAATTGCGCACATCAACTACCACACTAATAAGAACTAGTAACCACGATATAACCGGTATCAGACGTACACGATTCACCGATTAAAACGACTTGCCAGTAAAGGTTAGGTTTGTTATCTCAGTGGAAACGTGGTGTCAAACACCTCCAATATTTACACAAATTAATACATCATCAATAACCCAACAAATCAAGTGCGGTGTCAACCCACGTAACTGAGATGAATCAGTGTTACTGTATCCACAATCGGTGCACTGGAAAACGTGCTATATTGACCAATCAAATCCGCTTGACATTGTTTGCTGCGTAACTGCCTGCTAGACGATGTCACACTACTGAGAAGAATGTCTTTTAAAAGGGTACTAACCTATTTGGAATTATATAGCCGGTACTTAGGTATGGTAATCAGGCAACATGAACTGAGGATGTTGCAAACGTGCTAACTATGTTGGTGATTTGAACTAATTTAATTCCTTTGCACCCGTCAGCTTACTTATTGTACATTCAGTCTTGACCTATGACGTAAACCAACATTTACTATGCCGGTCTACACAAGTCCAACGGCGATCAGCCAAAACACACGCAGATCTGATACTTGACTAAAACAGTTGCACTGCCGCAGCACTGTATAAGATAGATATTAAACAATTGTAGAGTTATTTTCTGTTGTAGGTCTACAATTCGGAAACAGGTAAATCAGTTCATTTTCCACGCATATTATACTCAAACCACCTGTCAAACTATCGCCTGCTTCCTCTTCCTTTTAAAGGGTTGAACTCTTGTGAACGTTGACAGTTCTGTGACACGTGTTTTGTGGACATATGGTATATCGATCCGTGTGCCAAATAATTACAATCAGGCAGATTAAAACAGTTAGAATTATTGTCGCGTGCATGTGCTACAATGTTTCATTGCCATTGGCTGCATGTTGTGTAAGTAACAATCGGGTAATTACAAGAACGTTTCAAGGGAAGATGCTGAAGTGCCGATGGTGACGATGATGGAGATGACGCCTCCTGGTGGACGCAATGTTATTGCTAGACAAGCACAACAACGAAAGAGTATCATAGCGGGAAGGTCGCATGTCACTGTATGAACGTCATTGAATACATATCCAAACATCTTCTTCTTTTTCCCCTTGCTCCCTTGCGGGGTGGGGTCTACGTCACTTGGTAGCTTCTTCTACTTTTTATCAGTTCTTTCCACCTCTCTCTCTCATCCGCAATGGCCATCCATTCATGGTTGTTCACGCCAGCCCTCCCCAGGTCTCGTTTTATATTGTCGTTCCATCTCAGCATTGGTCTGCCTCTCCTTCGTCTGCCACCCTCTTCTATTTTCCATGCTCTTTTCGCCAGTCTGTCTTCACCCATTCTATGTACATGTCCCGCCCATCTCTTTCTGTTTCCGGTTACTTTCCTCTTTAGGTGATTTTTTATTCCAATCTCCTCTCTCAATTCCTTCACTTTCCTTCTATCCTCTCGCGTTTCTCTACATATTCTTCTGACCCAGTTGTTTTCTGCTACCTGTAATTTCTCCTCCTGTCTCTCTGTCAGTGGCAGTGTTCCCAACCCATATATACAGGCTGGTACAACGCAGGCTTCCAACACTTTTCCTTTTACGTTTTTCTTCAGTTTTCTGTCCCACATAATGCCTTCTACCCTCTTCCATGCTGCTGCTCCTGTTTGCACCCTCCTCTGTATTTCTTTACTACTCCTTCCATCCTCAAACACTGTACCGCCCAGGTATACAAAGCTGGTTACTTGTTTAATGGTCTTTCCGTCAACAACTACAGGCATATCTACCTCCTGTTCACCTATCCACATTACATCAGTCTTCTCCAGATTCAGTCGGAGGCCGTGTTTTCTGAAGGTGTCACTCCATTCTTGCAATGCTTTCTGTAGTTCCTCTTTGTTATCGGCCACCACTGCTAGGTCGTCTGCATACAGTATCGTCTTAAGTTCTTCCTGCTCCGATATATTTCCACTGATCAGGTTCATCACCATAATGAAAACCAGGGGACTCAAGGCACTTCCCTGTCTGAGTCCTATTTCCACTCCAAATTGGTCCGATGTTTCTCCTTCAACTCTTACTACCGCTGTTGTCTCCTTGTACATTTCCTGCACCATTCTGACTTCTGCCTCTCCAACCTCCATCCATCGCATGACTGCAAATGCGAGTTCTGTCGGCACGGTGTCAAATGCCTTTTCCAGATCTACAAAACCGACTGCTACATCCTTTTAAAATTCTCTCTTCGTCTCGATAATTTGTCTGTGGGCAAACAATCCATCATCTGTTCCTCTCCCTTTCCTAAATCCCAGCTGATTCTATCCGATTTTGTTCTCCATTATAAGCCTCACCCTAACATCCAGTATCCTTTCCAACAATTTCAGGGCTTGACTCAGTAATGTGATGCCTCTGTATCTCCCTGGGTCATGGATGTCCCCTTTCCCCTTCCATATCGGCGCAATCACTCCGCCACTCTGCTGGTATATCTCCTGCTCTGAAGCACACATTAAACAACCTCGTCAGCCACTTGATTCCAACTAGTCTGTTTGCTTTCACCATTTCCACTGAGAGTTCGTCCACTCCTACAGCCTTTCCTGTTGTCATCTTCTCCACTGCTTTCTCCACCTCTTCTTCTGTTATTGTCCTCACCTCCCGCTCTCTCCTTACAGTATGAGGTATCTCTATCTCTTATTCTTGCTCCGGATTTAGTAGTTTCTTGAAGTACTCCTCCCAAACATCCAGCACTTGTTTTGCTCCAGTGACCAGTGTCCCGTCACTTCTTTTCATTGCTGATGTTCGTATAGTATCTTTGCTGTCTCTGTCTCTATCCCTGGCAAGTTTAGATACACAAGAAGGACTGCACATCTACCAAATACAACGCCGTTACACTTTGTTGAGCCAATAATAATAAAGATGCGGCCATATATTAATAAGGTTGAAATAATTTATTGTCATGCTAAAGAAGAGAAACTATGCAGTTCATACATTGCATCATGATATATGCATTCCTCTCTCCAAGGGTTCCATCCTTTCACTAAACACAACCGCTTGGTGTTTGGACTGTTGAACGCATTGCTTGTTTACGTTAACCCAGCTGCATTAATTTTACACACACGCGATCTGGTATATTGGTCGGTCAGCGGTCTACGTAATATCTGGCCCAGAAAAGTTGAAATTAGCCCGGTTTTATGACAAACAATATTGCAGTTTACCTATTTAAACAAATCAAGTCATCGCATTGTTCATACATTCGAAAACACAACAACTTTTGCATTCGTGTTCGTCCACTCAATGTTCAAACTATAAATACCAAATAAACGTTGTTGCAACTAGACACCTGTCATGACAAGGCTCGAAGAGTGCAATCAAGACACGATACACGTCCTCATAAAATTGCGGAATCTTTTAAGAAACCAACAACAATATCACCGTGGTTAAGTTTTAGTGTTGTTTTGTAGCCTATAAGCCCAGGAGTAACATACCAACTATGCTAAATCACCGTTTTTAACGTAACCCAATCAATGGCGTCTGTCTTCCATTTCGGTAATGATAAAAATTTATTCACATTTCCATTGAATTGCAATGAGACAGTTTATGAAGTGCCAGATAAACGTCGTTAAATCATGCTACGACCACGAGGATATATTATCACGCGTTGTTGTTATTCACGACGCTTTTCACAACTACAGTGTCGCAACAAAAGCTTTTCGTCTACTACATCAGTGCAGTTAGGGCGTTTGCAAACAATGCCTTTGTGTCCAAAAGGGTTCCTCCGTGAGAAGTCTGGAGTAATTATATTCGTTCCAGTGGTGCAGTCTGAATAGCATGTGTTTTGTTCGCTCATGGCCTGTCATATACATTTTATGTTCTCTTATATGGCGCAGATACCTGTCTCACATATAAGGCATCCTGAATGGTGTTTTAATGCTAATTCGGTGACATAAAAGTTATTAAATCATATGTTGCCTAGTACTTTACCTGACATACTGTTATTATTTCTCGTACGTAAAAGGTAAGCAGGGGCGGATCCAGAAAGCTAGTCTAGGGGGGCACAAAAACCTCCACTGGCAGCCGAACAAAATGATGTAGAAAATTTTCGCTACCGCGCCTCCATAACTCTTCAGCTTCTCCACTGGCTCGACTGTGGCATCGGACGACAGGTGTGGGGGGGTTCTACTGGAAAATTTTATCCGCCACGCCGCCGTATTTTGAGCTCTTTTTCTTCGTCAGCTTATCCGCTGGGTCGCGGCTGGCTAGACAGTGATATCAAAGACGGGGGGGGGGGGGGGTGTTGCTGTTGAAAAGTTTTCGCAACTTCTTCACCTTATTGTAACCTGAACAGGGGCACATTTCAAACGGTCAAGGGGCACGGTCACATGGGCCCAAAAGATCTACGGGTACGCAAAATTACAAAGGTCTAGGGGGTAGGTAAGTTCTAATTTTACACTTCGCCCAACTGCAGGCCTTTCAGTCCAAAACCAACGAGATTTCTCCGGGAAGCATTGAGCACGTCGCCACTGCTGCATGAAGATCATTCGTTCTCGTACATTATATACCACCGCAGTCTCTATGTATTCATTTAAACAACTACCGAACTGAGGCAATGTGGAGTTAACGAAATTGCCCAAGCTATGATGCGACAGCAAGAGGATTCTAACCCGGCATATCTCGATTGAGAAACCAGTGTTTATAACCACTACCTCGATTGAGAAACCAGTCTTCTATAACCACTACCTCGATTGAGAAACCTGTGTTCTATAACCACTACCTCGATTGAAATTGCATATTATAAAGTACATATTATAAAGTACATATTATAAAGTACATATTATAAAGTACATATTATAAAGTACATATTATAAAGTACATATTATAAAGTACATATTATAAAGTACATATTATAAAGTACATATTATAAAGTACATATTATAAAGTACATATTATAAAGTACATATTATAAAGTACATATTATAAAATACATATTATAAAGTACATATTATAAAGTACATATTATAAAGTACATATTATAAAGTACATATTATAAAGTACATGCATAGCATTGTATATTAGATATTTACACTTGACTTGCTGTACGTAAGCTTTAGAGTGACCGTGAAAAAAGTCGATTAGACATGCCTTGTTTACGGCGAAAACTTGCCATCTTTGTTCACATCCAGCAACCCAGGACAATGAAGTAAGCAACGGTGTTTTTTCCTTACACACAGAAGGAAAGTTTTTTGACTTGCCACCTCAGTGTGCTATATATGACACCGTACTTAGTAAACAATTCATATGGTTACGTTATGGCAACGCACTGGTGGTGTGGGGCAGTCATTTTCAAATTAAATAGGCCCACACACACACACACACACACAAACACAAACACACACACACACACACACACACACACACACACACACACACACACACACACACACACACACACACACACACACACACACACACATATGTATATACATATATATATATATACACTGTATATATATATATATATATTATAATATATATATGCGCGCCCACGCACGCACGCACACACACACACACAGATATTGTGTATGCAACATCGGAGTAATACTGCAACAGTATCCTGTGTGTTCGGAGAATGCTAATTCACATTGATCTATGTATATTTACTGTCTACCACGTTATTTCTAGCATCATCATCGTTAGTTGTATGTTAGAAATAAGTATATATATACGCAGTGACTTAAAGATAGATAAAAAGATAAATAACATAAAACCTGTGTTATTAGCAACTCAACTGAGTTGGGTCGATATTACAGATTCAATCAAAGAATACAATTAATACAGTGAAATTTTACACATTAGTAATACAATCTTCTTTTTGCCATTTAAATATTTCAGCACAACTTGTACCAGGGAAAATGCATTTTAGTGCTCTTTTCGGTGTCATTTCAATATTGTCTGACAAGTATTAATGTACATTAGTATGCCACATGGGGCAGGTATATTCAAGTATACACCGGCTAATTCTGGCTAATTCCAGCTCGTTGTAATTCATACAACATGGATAATTGTTTCCCAGCCTTTTTCACAATATTCTCCACATGTTTATTTCATGTAAGATTATGTGAAATTGTACCACCTAGAAGTATGGCATGGTCTACTTGATCTACATCCATTCCACTGATCTTTATTTTTCGTATGGTATTTCGAAAATTACCATCTTGTCCAAAACTGATGATCATCTCTTGATTTTCCTGAATTAATTTCATGTCATTCTGTTCTGTCCACCTGGCGGCAATGTCAATCGATTCTTGCATAGCAGATGCACCTTTTCTATCGCATACTTCGAATAATGTACTGTCGTCTACATACTTAAAACGGAACAGGCGTTTCTAAATCGTTTATGTAGACTAGGAAACATTTAGGTCCAGGTATGGTTCCCTGTGGTACTCCTCCATTTGGGTGACCAGAATGCGAATATACATTTCCTATTTTTACTTGTTGAGATCTGTCTAGTAAAAATGTTGCCATCCGTATTATGATGTGTGAGGGGAATCATACAAGTGTAGCTTTTCAAGTAACAAGTGATGATTAATGAGGTCAAACGCTTTGCTAATATCTAGCTTGGCAACTCGGACATAAGAATCCAGTTTATCAGTCGCCTCATACCATATGTGCACCATTTCGACGAGAACGTATGTCGTAGATGTTCCACCCATTCCACCAAATTGCATAGAATATATTCTTCCCTCACGTTTTTCATCCACCCATTTCATTACGATTGACTCAAACACCTAAGCAGCTATTGGAGTTAGTGATATTTGTCTAAGTTAAGAGGGCGTCATGGGTGCCTTCTGTGATAACAATGAACTCACCAATTACACTTGCACAATCGTGATATGCAATATTAAAATGACATTTCTATTTGCATTTACGTGAGATATAAAATTTTCCCCATCTAAGAATCTTATAGTATTGGGCGAACATATAACATGAGTACAATGGTATAATTTCGTACCACTTTACTGAATCAGATCTTTGCTAGGAAAAGGCTAAATTAGCATAGCAATTAGCATGGCAATTAGCATAGCAATTAGCATAGCAATTAGCAGCGAAAAAGCAATTTTGAGAACCATCTTTGATATTGTGCACTGTTTACTTCGTTGCTGCACTGCATTAGTCCATCCGTCAACATGATATCATCCATGGGTCCATAGATAATATATAACGTCCGAGTGCACATTATTCTTCAGTGTCAGTCAGGCTTGAGTGAATCTGAATTTTAGGGTTTACATTTTGAAATATCCCACATGCAGAAAATAAGGCGTATGTTGTATAAATATATAAAGTGTTAAACGTTTACAAACACTATGAACGCCTTCCATCGGTAATGTCGCGCACCCGACGTGACCTTCTGTCAAACTGCTTGATTCGTGTGCAATTCGTCAATTGCATGGACGTGTGTTTGTGTTAAACAACTACGTTTATCAATGAACCACCTGCAAGGGCAACCTTTGTGTACCAGTGAATAGGTTGACATTAATTTTAAGGACAACTATGCTCTTTCACTGTTGAATCTTCAGTTCATCCATTCACAAAGCTGGTTCGCTTTTGTTCAAACCAGTAGTGTATTAATATTGTAAGCGATGTGCGTAGTATGTTAAGAACACGTGATCGCACATTTGCTAACTATAAAAATAACTAATTTTAATAATTCATGCGAAAGGGTAATATGTCGTAGGTTTATTGCGTAGGTGCAGCCACATTTGCACTCGTTTAATTGAATGTTGACTGGACCAGATGGATTACAATGTAATACTTTGATTACTTTATCAAACTTAAGTAAATTTGCATCCACGTGCCAATAAGCGGACATCTGTGCAAAGTGGTTTTATTTATCGAAATGTTGAAAAGGTACGACGCAAAATCGAATTAAGGAGGTAATTTTAAAAAGTATGTTAAATGTGCAACTTTTGGAGAATAATGATTTGAAGTTACTCTATACTCTGATTGCTTTGCGGAAGCACAGTCATGGTACCAAACGTCACATTATTTGTAAAGATAACGAACACGCTCCTCAGGTGAGAAACGCAATGAAATATCGTGAAGCAACGCGCACACTTACATACGTGCAAAAGGGAACAAACGAATGCGCCGGTCTGCGTGCAGGTTATCACAATATATTACCTCACCTCAGAACGCCGTGACTAATTTGTCAGGTACACAGTTTATAGTACTCAACCAGATTTCAAGTTTCATACGTCATTAAAACGCCATGAATTGTAGAACCGCGCCAAAATATAATATTGCTTCTTTTGAGCGACGTCACTCGCCGTCCTTCATTTCAATTCAAACAAATGTATTTGAACAAACAAACATAGACTCTAGTATTGGCTGCAATGGCCACGATATAATTTTTGTAGTGACGTAATTACATAATTATATGTCGTTGGTAAGGAATACACTGGAAGTGCAGTTTATGTATCCCTAGCTATGCATTTAATCAAATTTTAGTAATTAAACGATGACAAATTAAAGACGCAGAATCACTTACTTAAATGCCCACATCTTTAAGGGCAAAGTATGAGAGGTGACATTGTGAAATATACATAAAACGCAAAAAATAAATGCAAACACACAATTAAACAAAATCGGAATACGATATTATTCTGATAGTTCAAAACTAGCAATAGTAGCAATGGTAACTTGATCAATTCATACAGAATAACTAAATATATTCACTTTTTATTCGATTCTACAAATAAGTTTCGCGAAACCATCCATCATAACCAGAAGGAGCAAGCATGTTATGTTTCATCTATTTAAATCCATTAATGAATGATGATTGTTAGACAATTTCCCGGCTAGGTCATATTAACTGATTTCATTGATGCACTTTTATTAACCATGTTTACCTAACATTTTGTCCTGTTGATCTGCGATGCTCAACAAGCAGAACAAATTATCCAATATTTGCATTGGACAATAAACTCGTGTCGTTTTGTATTGTATTCGGCCGTCTGATCCCAGCATGTGCCACCATGCTCACAGATTACGTCTCTCCACCTTCTAAATATCCTCTCTGGTCTTGCCACAAGTCAGTCCAGTCTGATAAGTTACTAGACCCCAACTAGCGGCCTTGCAAAACTAACGCTCACACAAATACACATGTTCCTCCTAACAACTGGCATCGGTCGGAACGTCCTTCTCCTGAAAATATTCATTATTTCACCTCACGCCTCTCACCTAATCATTGCTCACCAAGAGCATGATGGGATGTTGCATTCAGGTAGGTATTGCCACCTTTCTTTGAGGTTTGCTTAAATATGTTCCAAGGTGCTCTTGCGTAACACATCCTGTATTCGGCTTGCACCATGCTATGGTCATTCAATTGTTCAGAGTATGAATACATTTTACATATATAAGATACATATCATTAATACAACACCCAGTATTAATGATATTGAGTTGCTTATATATTATTATATAAAACCGATACATTCACAACAGTAGAAAACTTGAGTGATGTTTCAATGGGCAGCAGAACGACTTAATCAAGTAACATCAGAGTCGCTACTACGGGACCCTTCCCCGGGTGAAGTGCATCAAATTATCCTGGAGCGCTAGTTGCGACTTCCCAGCGCATACATTGCGCAAACATCACATAATGTCCACCCGCACAAAAAAGACACAGAGGTGCGGTGACGTATTTGTCGCTGACGCGGAGGGCGCCGGAAACCCTGGAGGGTTGTAACGGTCCTCGACGGGCCGTAATGTTACCCCTTGAGGAGGCTTGTTTGTGCGCAAGATGTCGCCGCTACTGGCAGTGGGACACATTTAGACTGTGCACACCTCGACGGGTGACCGAGTTACGAGACATACATCACTTTTAGGGCGTCGTGAACGAAAATGAAGACTGGGCCATAAAACGGACATTTGCGTGGGGCGTCGTCGAGGTGGGGTTGATGCCCCAGACGCGTCGTCCGCTGCCAATCAGGCAGAGGCGTTATCCCGCTATGACGTCATGGATGCAACAACAATATCGGATGTCGCAAAATCACGTGAACAGCAATCAATAGTCATCATCGTCAGTGCCATTGTCGTCGATCTTAGCCCTATAAGATGGACACGGCTGGCCATGCAGCTAGTTCCAGCGGCGCCAAAGACGATGGCTCTTCCCTCCCGCAGACGTTCCCTGTTGCTACTATTGGCGGTCCTCGTCGCCGGCATACACCGCGGCAGCACTTTAGATGAGGACAAGTCTGACCAGGCACAAGATGACATCCCCAAATCGGAAAGAATCCTCGCCGGTCTGACTTGGCACACGCGGGATGAGCTTCTTCTCGTCGTGCAGCAGCTCGGCAGCATCACGGGTAGGTCGTTGACAATGTATCTTCAAATTAGTATTAACACGAGAAGTCCGGGATAACTAGAAAAAACGAAAGTGGGAGAGAGGGAGAGACGAGAGAGAGAGAGAGAGAGAGAGAGAGAGAGAGAGAGAGAGAGAGAGAGAGAGAGAGAGAGAGAGAGAGAGAGAGAGAGAGAGAGAGAGAGAGAGAGAGAGAGAGAGAGAGAGAGAGAGAGAGAGAGAGAGAGAGAGAGAGACAGATTATAATGTTCACGAGAGAGAGAGAGAGAGAGAGAGAGAGAGAGAGAGAGAGAGAGAGAGAGAGAGAGAGAGACAGAGAGAGAGAGAGAGAGAGAGAGAGAGAGAGAGAGAGAGAGAGAGAGAGAGAGAGAGAGAGAGAGAGGGAGAGGGAGAGAGAGGGAGAGAGAGGGAGAGAGAGAGAGAGGGCGGCAGACAGATATTAAACGTATTTTAGTTGTACACAATAACACATTCAACTGGTAAATTGTATACGACATGTACTAATGTTTACGACCAAATTGCTGCGTACATCGAGCGACATATTTGTAGATTACATTAATATTTTTACGACAAAATAAACAATGCAGTAAATTCAGCGGTTTTTCAAATTACGGTAAATCTTCTTGAAATGCTTTGTTTCCACAATCCCCATCCATCAAGGTTGAAATTGTTTAATTACAAATCTACAAAACACCAGAATGGGCTTGTTAGCATGCTAACGAAACTGCAGCTCAGAACAAGCGGGACTGACGGAGATATGCTCATAATACAAACAGATAACCACACTCCGTTTTTAATATATATTTAGTCGTAACAAAGCCGTGACAATTTCAATGGTGCAGCTTATGTATTTGCTCATTTTAGTATAGTTTGAACAAGATAACATCGATGAGTTTTGGTTGTTCCCGAAACGCGTACCTCCATCGCCCTTCCCATCTGTCTGTTTGTTCTCTCTCTCTCTCTCTCTCTCTCTCTCTCTCTCTCTCTCTCTCTCTCTCTCTCTCTCTCTCTCTCTCTCTCTCTCTCTCTCTCTCTCTCTCTCTCTCTCTGACAGACAAAAAGCGTGCGGGACGAAGAGAAAGAAATAGAGGGATGGAGGAAGGGGATGGAGGATGATGGAATGAGTGAGGGGAAGAAAGAGAGGAAAGAAAAGAGGGGATGGAAGGCAGATATATAAGAACTAGAGAATGACAGACAAGGAGAGGGGTGGGGTGGGAGGGAGAGAGGGGAATGAGCGCGAAGAGTGGGAGAGGAGCGGGAGAGAAAAAGCGAGAGAGAGGGGAGGGAAAGAGGGTGAGAGAAGGAGAGAGAGGGGGAGAGGGAGATGTAGACGGAGAGAGAAATACGAGAGAGAAAGAGAGTAAGAGAGAGAGAGAGAGAGAGAGGGGGGGAGAGAGAGAGCGAGAGAGAGAGAGAGAGACAGAGAGAGAGAGAGAGAGAGAGGATAGAAGATGGAGAGAGGGATTGAGGGACGGGGGAAACAGAAAGCATGTAAGCATCGTCGATCTGATTAGTTTGTTTAAATAACCTTTTTGGATTTGATTGATCGAAAGATACGTCAAAAACGCTTAATGGACACAGCATTGCATTCCATCGTATTTACTTGCACCGTGTCTGTCCAACTGGGCATCTCTCAAACGTCGCAACGTGAAACTCCAAACAGAAACATACGTTGAAGATCATTAGTCATCCCAAGCCATTCGTGAAACAAACCGACGTAATATGATAACTGTTCAATTTCTATAACAACGTGATTACACTGCTGAACGACAGACACAACATGCACGCTAACACATCAATAATCGTGTATATGCGACAACAGTTCACAGCTTGAAGCCGGTGTTACTTTGTACAGGTGTATTAGGTGACGAGAAAGGTTGTCTCGTCGGAACAAAGATCCGTATTTAGAAATTGATCATCATTTATCAAACGTCTGTCTGCATTCCTAGCCAACGCATGCGTAAGAAAAGAATGAATATTTAGTCCATCGCGGGTGGCGCGACGACAAACTGGTCTACGTACAACTTGAGTGACGATGTCGCAACACGCCACGCTACTGTGATTTGGGATAGTTAATTGTAACGTGCTGAGACAACTTAAACCTAAGTGAAATTTTCTGTGACCAGGTACATGTCAATTGCAGCGTGCAGGCTGTGACAAGTTATACATATCAATTAAATGTGCAGTGACAAGTCATATATCACGTAATACGACAAACAACCTCTGCGATGCGACAGACCAATTGTGTTCAGAGAAGTGTGCTGCGAAGAATGCCCATTAAATGTCATATCCACAAATGTGTACACGATCCCATACAGCAAATGGACAGCGAATCCATTGACGGCTCAAGTGTTCACGCAGTTGTCATCTACCTGCCAACTCACCCCTCTGGTAGTGGACATAGGTAGAAAAGAACCTCCAATTTCCGATTTTATATCCAGGTTCTCGCGTCCCCTGCTTCGTATCACCAGACTGAATCATGTGCCATTTTTCGGACCAATGTGTCTATATGAAAGACAATAAACGTGGTAAAATATCCGCGATGAGCTCCAAATTTAAACACAACAACATATGTTTGACAGTTTTTTTGTCTAACCCCCACTTACTAATGCATGTAAACACCTTGCATCACGCTTGTCAAAACAAAAGTACCTTCAACATAACCTTAACCCTAGCATTTAATGTAATCCTACTAACCCTAACCCTTTTTGTACATCAGACCAACTCTTTAATTGACTTCCATTTCTATGTGGAGAAGTAACAGGAAGTCCTCTCACCGCGATACGAGCGTGTCACGTGATCAGCGTCATGTGAAACGATCTACAGAAGGACGTGTGGGAACTCATGACCGACGTCTTGGTTCAGGACTGGTTGCGTTCTGCAACAACCTTCACCGACGAAGACTGTGTGAAATAGTTGAAAAATACGAAAAACAAAAACAGTTTCTTGATAGGTAATGCTGACAAATATTGATTTAAGTCAAGGAACCGCGTCGTCAATACATTCAAGGAGTATTGATGTAGATGGTGAAAGTTGTAGTCTTCTCTTCTTCAGATGTACCGGTGCCCGTCTACCGGGAAGACCTTCCAGCCGATTATGTGGCCTACTGGTGTTTCGAACTCAACAACACCGATTACGTCATCATCAGCTCCGGTCCAGCCACAGGTAACATAATCAATACGTCATGCGCTCTCTTCACGGTCGACGTTTTATATTCCTTTTAGATGAACACCAGTGTTGATACTGACAAACCGACGATTTATTACTAAACAATATAACAACAACCTAGTAAATTATGTGTTACGTTGTTGCGCTTACATTTATTCGGGCGTTAAATAATATCCGGGTGACGTTTCTGCGCGTGCGCGTATCTAGGGGAATGTATTTAGCACCAGCTACGACTGTCGCGTTTTAATTTATCCGGGCGTTATGTATGTTTATATGTATATATATATATATATAATTACATATATGTATATATATATATATACATAAATTATAAAATGTTTGTTTCCCACAGACATAAACAATTTCTGTCGTAAAACAGTTTCCTCTCCACGCACACGACACGTGACTTACTCTTATATTTGGTCACAAATCTGAAACAGCAAATTATAATTATGTACTCTAACTATGACGCTCGTATTACCACAACAAACGAAACATATTTAACTACTGGATATTATTGTTCATTACGTGATCTACTGGTGCCAAATATTATGCGTTACATATGCACATAAACATCACACGGATAAAATTTAACGCCCGGATAAATGTAAGCGCGACAACGTTTCACGTTTTTTTCTACACGTATAAGTGACCACTACGGTTGTTTGGTAGTAAAAAAGCTCTTGTTACTTAAGTGGCCTCAGTGTGAACTAACTATCAAAACGTGTTATCGATGAATTATTATTATGAATTATTATTTGTCTTCAAAATGTACGTATCACAAATATTTCGACATTACGTTACAAATATGACAAAACGTACATTTACTGTGGGTTAGCTAGTGTAGTGTTACATCGCCGACTCTTCAACTGAAAGGAATCTGTTTTCTGCCGTTCGAAGATTGTTCAAGTCTTGCAGTCACCATTGCCCAGTTCTGTCAGATGCAGATACAATTATCTAACGAAAGAGTAAAACCTGGTTAGATACCAGTGGGGAGTTTTAAGAACAAACAACTTTCGCGCACCTTTTGCAGATTGGCTGGGTATTTTGGTAGAAGTGAACTTAGTGTGAGCGAGGAAGTGTCTAGCTTGACAAAATATTACACGCGCTGAGCAACGGGTGCCGTAGAGGCAATTACACACTGGCGCCACGGAAATGTCTGGTCTTTACTATAGATTAGTACGTAGAGTGTGTAATGTTCATGGCGGATTCCTCCTAGGTGACTATGGACTGGCCATACAGGGGGCGCTGCCGTCACTGGTCAATACGGTCAACAAGACGGCCACTGGATACGGCAAGACGTGTGACAAGTTCTTCATGTTCACGCCAAGTGGCGAGATGTTGTGTCGTAACAGCAACGGCGACATTGTGGCGACATCCGCCGAGGATCGCTTCTTCCCAGAGTCCGAGGTCAGTTTTGGCAAGAAAGAATGTGTATGTGTCTCTCCAACTGTATTGATCAATATTTCACAAACCTGCTATCTAAAGCAGAACTCCTAGAGAGCAAACGGACAGCGTATTTATTGGCGCCTAAGGGGTCCGCCGGCTTGTCATGTAGGCCATCAGAGACTATGTGTTATGGTAGTACTATAGCAGGACCTCCCATTTTCTGTTTGATATGCAATTCCCATGTCCACTCTGTAAGCATTTTTACATATCTTTGTGTAGATGTACGACAACATAAGTCGTAACATTTCTGTTGCAGGGTGGTCAGTCGGGTGCCGCCCACGACGATCTGGAGACTCGGATGGCGGACTTCCGGGTCCTGTGGACACGCCGCGCCGAGCACGTGAAGGAGGAAGGCGTGTGGGCGGACACGACGAGTGAGGACGCCGACAAGGACGGCTCCTTCTTCGAGAGCGAAATCACACCAGGTAACGTCATCCGACTTCCGGTCGGCCGTGACACGGCGGCGGTTCACGTAAAGTACGTGGCGAACTCTAGCGGCGAGTCTGACGACATGATGAAGACGATGCAGCGCAAATTGTGCGAAGTCCTGTCTTCTTGTCGACCTGAGAGCGGCAATCACACCCGTCAGGACCTGTCCGGCGTCTACTCCCTGCGCGGCGTGCCCTGCCTCGACACGATCATCAGTAAAGACGCCTACGACATCTTTGACCGCTATCCCGCCGTCAGCATGCGTGTTGTCATCACGACGCGCAGCCAGACGACGCTCGTGCAGCACTACTCGCTCCAGATGGCGTCACATACGCGCACGCGCAGGTGGACCAATAGGCAGCGCTGGAGCAAGACTTTCGCGGAGAAGAAGATCGCGTATGCCGACGAGTTCCCGAATTACAAACAACACAAGGTCACTTGGGCCAGCAAGCAGAGAGTCTTCCGCATTGTCAAGGTGATTGTGCGCCCATTAACTTAGTCAAGAAAAAGTTCAAACATGTCTAACGGTACAATTCTACTGTAAATATACGTTGTAGGATCGTGACCACCGAAAGTTTTCAATGACCCACCATTGATTAATATTATTTTATCATTTTCTGTGTACGTTTAGTTTAGCATGCAACGAATATCATGCATATCATGGTGCGTGAACGGGTGCGTGCTTGTGTCATTGTTGTTATCGCTCTTTCCCCTGACTATAACGGCGTTATCGTTTACAGGTGAACGTGAACGTCGGCTGGCAGAACCACATAGAGCACCGCAACATGTCGGTGCCTGCCAGCAAGAAGTTCTGCAACGTTGGCCTCGGACCAGTGGCGTGGGCCGAGATATTCGGCTACTTCGACCGTCGTTCGCACAAATACCAGTCCAAGTTCGGCTCCGGCAGTCAGACTCTGTACTGCTGCGGAAGTGACGCGACCAGCGGCAGTGCGACGTGTGTAGCGCCAGCTGGCGGTAGCACCTGGCGCCTGCGCCGCTATATCAACGAGATAGCGAAGGTCATGGACAGCGTATGCGCTAACGAAGACACAACCATCGGCGACCTCTCGTGGACACCGCTCTCCAAGATGGCCGGTATCAAATCGTTCTACGCGTCAAGACAGCACAAAGGGAAGCCAAACGTGGAATCTGCAACGAAGTCGTGGTACAAGAAAGGAAACAACAGGGGTCTCCGGTCGAAACTGATGCAATATGTGCGTCAAAACTGGCCGGCGATTGTTGGCACGATGGAGTCGAACAAGCGTCACTATGCCGTCGTCACCGGGTATCGGTTCAAGACTCGCAAATACCGGCAATGTAAGGGCAAGGGCACGAGTCGGTGTGGAAAGTGGAAGACACAGAGCAGCAACCACCAGATGTACACTCACCAGGGCGACGGCACCAACGGCAACAGGTGGCGCCCCATTGACATCCACTACGTCATATGCGCCAAATACTAGGACTTCCGGTCAGTTTTGGTGCCCGACGAATTTGATCCTAGCTAACATTGGTGGTGCATAGCACATGACATGGCGTGGCAATAGCTAGTTCGCACCACGCTATACCGATGACTCTGCTTACTGCTTTTTCAGTTGTGGTTTAGTACTATATAACTGATGGCTAATTGGTTGTTTAGTTTTCTCGTTCTCCAGCAGTTGTATAGTGCATCTGACGTATAACGAACAGCTGGGCCAAAGAAATAACACGCTATCAGTCAGTAGAGTGAATGTTGCATTAGCGTCGTGTTTTAACCTTTTGGACGAATTATCCACACCACTGTGTCACCAAGGACATTACACTACAAGGGCATGATATGCCACGTGACTCAACACATTATTGTCACATATCATCGCATATCAGCACTGTGGATCATTGACCGTCACAATCACGTGACACTTTAACCATGCACGTAATCAACCCATACGGGTAGTTCGATATCATTTTGAGGCGATATATTATATATTTACTGGCAAAACGATACAGTAGGCATTATTGTATTGCATTTGAGTCAATAAACACTATGACTGCACACTGACACAAATGAATGCCGTAATTATATACCTACTTGATTTAGTTAACGCATCTTGGCTAAATGAAACCCTCGACACTGTTACTCCTTCACTTCACTTCATTTCACTTCACTTTCCCACAACCCTTGAAGACAGCTGGGGCACCGCTGAATGACTTTTTAACCAGCTCTCTCCATGTTTCCCTGTTCGCCACAGCCCTCTTGGAGTCGGCGAACTCCAGTCTAGTCCAATCTTTGATGTTGTCTTCCCCTCTCTTTTTCTGTCTACCTCTTCTTTCCCCCCTCTCACGGTACCTTGCGAGATGGTCTTTGCAAGGCCAAATGATCGTGAGACATGGCCACTTCAGTTTACGCTTCTTGACCGTTGTAAGGAGTCTTCGTATGGTCCGATGGCATATTTGATCTTGTTGCGAACGTCTTCGTTAGTAACATGGTCTTTGTATGATATGCGTAAGCTCCCGAAAGCACCTCATTGCTATGGCTTGTATCCTCTTCTGAGAATCTGCTGAGAGGGTCCATGTTTCACAAGCGTATAGAAAGATGGACACAACAAGGGAGCGCATCAGCCTTATTTTCGAACTGACATTGATGTTACTGTCGTTCTATATGGGGTTTAACCTTTTAAGCGCTGCTGTTGCCTGCGCAAACCTGGCAAGTATTTCAGATCTGGAGCACTCGTCTCTGATGATTGATCCCAATTACTGTTTCGAGTCTCTGTCCGTTAACATTGATAACTGTTGATGCTTTGTGCATTGTTTGTCATCAGTTTGGTCTGTTTGGCGCTGATCTCCATGCCGTATGCTGTAGAGGTTTTGTCGAGGCACTCCATCAAGTTAACTTGTTCTTGTTCTTCTCCTGCTGGGGCGTCGATGTCATCAGCGAAGCGAAGTTTGGTGATTGTCGTGCCTCCAGTACTGATAGTGTCTTGGTGGTTTTCCAAGGCGTCATACATGATCCTTTCTAGAAAGGTGTTGAAGAGGATCCTTGTCGTACTCCCACTGTTGTACTCCCACTGTTGTTCGAAACCAGTCTCCCACGCTGCCACAGAAGATGACTGCACTGACTGCCGTATGCAATACCATATCAAAGGCCTTCCTAAAGGAATCTAAGGTTGAGGATCTGTTCACTTGTGCTCCGTCCTGTTCGAAAACCCGCCTGTTCTTCTGCGATGAACTTTTCCGCCTGGTGTTTGAGTCTGTTATGTAGGATCTTCAGTTACATTCCCCATGTTAATTACAATTTCGGAGCATACCGCTCTGTCGTAAACAGCGGAAGTCCAGTGTCATATTTGATCATGAAATGGCATTGTTAGATCTGTTTTCTTTTATTTCACAAACATGCAGGCGCGCGCGCATACACACACACAGTATGAATAAACCGCTTCCAGAACTGAGAATCACTACTTATTAAAGATGCCTAATGCATGTGGCATAACAACCCTAACGCCAGGTAGTTTATGAAAAGATCAAAATTAATAATTTAATTTTCAAAATGTTACGGAAAATTATACTTGAAATAATTGATGAGAGACATCGCGAGCAACGTCTAACTAGGTCTAACTAGGTCCTACAAAAACAGATTCGCCAAATGTCCAGAAGGCGAAACTACAAATATAAATATATCCAACCATAAACGTCCCGAAATGAAAAGGTCACGAGCGACCATTATCCGATCGCCTACGGTTGAACTGTGTTTACGCGGGTGTTGGTCCCAAACGTTCGAGATTGGCTAACCGGTTGTACATGTCAATCACGCCCTGCAATGGATATATAAATATATAAATATAACGTTCAGCAAAACAATCAAATGTGTACAAAACATTCAATACTCAATAGGATAATTCTTATACTTATAGCAATTCGACATGTCGGTGATACCAACCGTTGTATTTTGGCGTTTTGAATGATATGAGTGTATACATACGCACGCACGCACGCACGCACGCACATAAACAAACATGTACACACAAGCACACGCAGGCACGCACTCACGCACGTATGCACACACGCACTCACTCACGCGCGCGCGCGCACACACACAGACACACACACACAACAACAAAACACACACGCACACCCAAGCACACACACACACATACACACACACGCAATAAAACAGTACCGTGATGTTTAACGAGTAGGGCCTATAGTGTCTTGAACCTATTAAATTACACCTGCTTCTTGACACAAGCAGCCGCAGAACTATCGACATATATCAGGGTAAAGGTAGATCAAGAGAGTAAGCACGAGTCAAGTGTTATGGGATGGCAGCACAGTTAAATGCTTTAGAAGCTTCTTAGAAATAAGTCAATAATTTCAGTCGGCATAATGTAACAAAAGCGACTCGCTGACTGAACATTTGAATAACGACCTTTTGCAGACGTGAAACTGCTCAACGTAATGACATTAACTGTAGTTCACGCCAACAGCATTGGTTGCTGCTGCGGCATAGATCTTCAAAGCAATTTTGGCTTGGCAACATTTTTCATTATTTATATAAGGCGTGTAGACCTACATATGTCCCTATGATACATGTTGAAGTATTTACGTACTGGTAAAGTGTTTGCTAGTTGGATATTGTATGGGAGTTTGCATTCATATAATCAGCCACGCTACGGAACTGTATAACATCACCCATAGTTCAAGTTGACCGTAGGCCCATTGGTCGCTACTCATATGTCTTCACAATAGGTCTAATATGTGGGCTTTGCAACATATTTGGTTATATCTACAATCTTAGGCAACATCACAAGCCTAAATATATGTCCTAATAATGCATGTTATATGGTTATGTAATTAATTGTAAGGTGTATGTTGTAGACCAAACATCAGTCATCGACAAAATGTAACAGTTTTGTTGGTTTCACGTACAGTAAATCTCAGATAGGTGCATCGAATTGCTCAGGATCGGCCAAATTATTCCGAAAATATTTATATCGTTATATCTGGAATTTACCGCAAAATTGATCAAACAAATAGAAAATATACTTGAAATCAATGAACATGGAGCTGACAAGAAAGAAACATAGGCCTACTTTATTCCGTAGTATTCATTTGGGTGAGCAATATCCGATAATAGGCCTATTTTTTAAATGGGTGTTGGCAACTGGTACCGACAGAATTGTTTCTTATATCCGAAAAATGACATTTATAAAGAAGCACTAAACCAAGCTACAGCTAAAAGTAGAAATTCGAAGTGAAGGTACGAAAGAAAATTAGCTTGTAATATAAAACAAGATAGCAAGAGTTTTATGCATATGTTCGGAGCAAACAGAAAGTTCAGGATCAGGTCGGTCCTCTAGAAGATAGTGCTAGAAATATAATATCAAAGGGATTCGTAATGGCAGAAGACCTGAATGAGTATTTTAGTTCGGTGTTTACCAGGGAAGATATTAGTTCACTGCCAGTACCAGAGGCTAAGTTCAAAGGGCGAAATCAGACTATTTAGGACAGTTAACTGTAGCTCCAGAAATGGTAGCTAAGAAAATAAGGTCTATGAAGGATAATAAATCACCTGGAGTGGATGGTATTCCACCCAAACTGCTATTGGAAATTGTAGAACAAATTAGCATACCACTTGCAACAGTTTTCAACTTGTCATTAGAAGATGGAGTGGTTCCTTTAGAATGGAAAGAAGCAAACATTATACCGTTATTTAAAAAAAGGTTCCAGGAACAAGTCACAGAACTACAGACCAGCGAGTTTAACGTCAGTGATTTGCAAATTATTAGAAAGATTAATTAAAGACCACATGGTGGATTTTCTTGTTAAACATAACTTGTTAAACCCATCTCAACATGGATTTCTAAAAGCGAGGTCATGCTTAACAAATATGTTATGTTTTTTGAATATATCACTAAGTGGGTAGACGAGGGATCACCAGTAGGTATCATCTACTTAGATTTTCAGAAAGCTTTCGACAAAGTACCACATCAAAGGTTACTACGTAAACTAAAGGCCCATGGCATAGGAAATTGTATAATTAACTGGATAGAAAAATGGCTAATTGACAGAAGACAACGGGTAGTAGTTGATGGGGAGGCTTCAAACTGGAAATCAGTTTTGAGTGGGGTACCACAGGGATCGGTACTGGGACCTATATTATTCTTTATATATATCAACGATTTGGACAATGATATAACAAGCAATGTGTTGAAATTTGTGGTTGATACAATTTTTTTTTGAAGGATTAAACGTGATGGAGGTATACAGCATTTACAAGATAATCTTGACAGGTTGATAAAATGGTGTAAAAAAGTGTTGTTCAATTTTGGGAAATGTAAATGTCTTCACACAGGACATGGGAACGAAGATGTACAATATACAATGGGGGGTTCCGTACTAAGTACTACTATAAAAGAAAAGGACTTAGGGTTAACCATCAGTACTGATATGAAGGTTTCAGAGCAGTGCGCTATTGCCACTTCAAAGGGAAATAAAATCATTAGGCGAAATATAACGTATAAGGAAAAAGAGCTAATAATACCGCTGTACAAAACAATAGCTAGGCCTCATTTAGAATATTGTATTCAAGCTTGGAGGCCAAATCTTAGGAAGGACATAGACATGCTAGATAGAGTACAGAGGAGAGCAACTAAAATCAAAACTAAAGGAATCTTAGTTAAGACATACGCCTAAACGAATGTGATTTAACAACACTAGAGACCAGGAGATTGAGAGGAGATCAGATAGAAGTGTTTAAAATATTGAATGGTTATGAAAATATTGATAAAAATATTTTTTTCTCAGTTAAGTAAGATAGAGGACAGAGGACATGAAGTTACATTAGTAAAGGAGCAGTGTAGATTAGATATCAGAAAGTTCTCCTTCTCACAAAGGATTGTAAATGCATGAAACATATTATCTCCAGATTGTGTTGGTAATAGTAGCGTGAATATGTTTAAACATAAAATCGACACATACCTTAAAAGAGCGGGATACACGTAGACAAAATTATTGCACTCTCGATAAGCCAAAGGGCTTCCTTGTCCACCTGCCATCTAGAGTTAATTTTCTGGATGGCAATCTTGTTAAATGCCATAAAAACAAGTCGTCTTCCCTGCTGAAATTCATCAAATTCAAAAAACAAAATCGGAACCAATTCATGTATTCGTTATAACTGATAATTCGTTATAAGCGAATTCGTTATACTCAACGTTTACTGTACATCTTCTGAGAAAGATAGATCTATTGTGGCATCTGCAACATACTTATTGTGAACAATAAAGACGGCATTATAAAGATGTCCCAGTAATACACGCCAAAGACATGTGTGTCAAGTAGCTGGCCATTTAGCTTCATGTGACGCACAACCTTCGTACATAAATCAAAGACAACCTTGTAACCGATGTAAGAATGTTTGACTTGGTCAGATATCAGATTTATAACATATGACGTAAACATGACGTCAATGGCCCAGCTAGTTCAAATGAAATAGTAGAGACTGTTAATATAGGATGACTAATGTTCCCGTTTACTATCATCTCGCCCCGCGTTAAATCGTGCTATTGCCAGTGTACCCAGCTCCGATTTAGTGGTGGGGTGAAAAGACGTGTCGGTGGACTGACTTGGTGGTGGGTTGACTTGACTGTGGACTGATGTGACGATGGATTGACACAATCGGCGGTGGGTTTTCTTGGCGGTCTTTCAATACTGTGTCAATCATTCACACGTGTGTTAATCATTGGGCGCGAGTTGCCATCCATTGAATCTATTTATATTGCTCGCTGTGCGCGAAAACCCAAGCGTGCATGTATGTTGACGCCACAACGCCAAGAATTCTTCGTACATTTTAAATGCTACTTGGTCATAAACTGTCTGAATCGTGTCACGGTCTGATGTTTATTCAATTGTACATCTTGTTCTAATTAGTTTACCGAACGTGACACATTCTGCTATTGTATCGCAGGATTCTTTTTATAAGCGAATAGATATCCAGGAATCTTTATATAACATAACTCGACATGGAATCAGAAATAAGAGTTAGAAATACAAACAGCTAGTGAATTGGTCAGAGTAACTGTCAGATTACGAAAATTATCTAGCCTACGTAAAAAATATACACAAAATAAAGAACGAATGTTGTGTCTGTCTGTTTTGGAAGCCATTTTGGATCGGTCAAAAAAGTCCGCACAAAGATTGCAAACCGCCTACCAGATATATAACGTGGTCTGGTAGGCGGTTTGAACCAGTACTAAAGATTGTACGTTAATTTGCAGGACTTTGCAAACTTGCTACGATAGAATCATTCTGAAATTCAAATTATAACTGGACATTTGACCACAACACTGGTATGGTGGCGGCCATGTTGGATTTATGCAAATAAAAAATTGTCAGATCATAATATTTGTTTTATTCTTTAGTGGTATGAGCCTCCAGACGCTTACTGTGTTTGGAATAATTGTGAAATGCCAACTATAATTGGAAATACGATCAAACCACTAATATGGTGGTGGCCATATTGGATTTATGCAAATAAAAAAACCCGGTCATAATATTCACGAGCCTCCAAAAACATAATGTACTTAGAATAATTGTGAAATTCTAATCATAATTGGATATATGATGAAAATACTGATATAGAGGCGGCTATATTGGATTTATGCAAATTAAAAAAATGCTCAACGGTGTCAATGTGATACCTGGCGGGTTCTGTTTCTGGACACCCTTGTTGTTAATAATCCGTCAAAAACAAAGTTCATACTTGATTTCTAGGTTCAACCTAAAAAGGCCTGTTGGCTGCCCGATTAATACCACAGAAGACAGAATAACTCCGTTCTCTTTGTTGTGTCTGGTTCTTCCACGTACATATCAATAAAGCAACTTACTATGTCAGGGTCCCTCGTATTAAAATACCTTGACTAGAGTATTGGAATAGTAAAGAAAGACACAAAGACATCCTAAATATATGCAAATATTGATATACCAAAAAATTTCACTCTCGAGCAAATACACAGTATACATTAGGCACTTGAATATTAACATCATTGAACACCACATTTATATACGAATAATGCTAACATTAAATTTACATACCTGACAGAATTATGAAACATCACACACACTTTCAGTTTTAATATAAATAAATCCTGACGTTACCGGTTCATAATTAATGATACAATGTTCAGGTTTCCGAGTAAATAAATGATGCTGCAAGTTATACTAAAGTTGCCTTGGCTAACGTTTTTAACTGGTGTTGCAAAAAAGACCAAACACACTGAATATTAGCACATAAGCTGCTTAATGACATAAAAAGATCCAAGGTAGAAGGGTAAATTATATCAGAATGAAGAAACATTTGTAAATGAAGGCAGTTGGGAAGAGACTGAAATTGGCAGATCATATTATAGAGAGAACAAGTGAGGAGAGGCGGACAAAGAGAATGTGGAAAACAGAAGAGGGCACTAGGAGAAGACGAACATTAATTGGACAGACAGAGGACAGGTGTGATCAGCTGAGGGTGAAAGATGATCACAGAGGATCGTGATAGTTGAAGATTAGTCAATATGACAGAACAGATCCACATGGCCTGGCCCCCACATGCTGAGTAAAAAAGAAGTTGGTTACATTCATGTTTTACTGAAGAAAGTTCCCTTGTCTAAACAGAGCATTGATGACAGTCTTGACTACTACTTCAGTGTCAAACCAAACCTTTGTCTGGTGTCAGTTTGATGCCAAAGAAGTGACCAAAATGGTCCCGGAAGCTCCTTTGAGCACGTGCGAGGACTCTAAACAGTAACAGAAATTTGAAAGACAACGTCTGCAAAACACTGACATACATATCATATGTACCCCTGTATATATACATGTATATATATATATATACACACAGTGTATATACATAAGGGATGCAATAATTAACACATCATCAAAACAAGGAGATCATAATTGTATTCCCTAGCACAAAATGTCAATATGATTATTTGCTGCATCTTCTTTATACATCCCTGGCATCAGACCACAACTGCCACCAGATAATGGGGTGATTAGTGGCAGCTCACTGTAGCTGGGTGAGGGTGAGAGGAGAGGAGCAGCTGACATTGAGGAAGAAGGGACCCTCCTGGCCGGCGCGGAAGGTGCTGGGCTGGATGTTGTAAGTACCTCCTGAGACATTCTCCACCTCCAGCACACAGAAGCCTGGCCTGCAAACACGGGCATAAACACGTTACATGGTTAGTACATACATAATGTATATGTGTAGGTGTGCGTGAGTGCGTGTGTGCGTGTGTGTGTGTGTCTACTTGCATGTGGGTGAGAGTGTGTGGGTATGTCCATGCGAATGTGAGTGTGTGCATGCACAGCTGTCTGAAATATTTTTGTCTCAAAACATACTGTCCAAAACATACAACAATTACAGTCTGTACGTGTTCTGACACATACAAATAATAGCTATCTAAACACGTACAAGTTTATCAATTGTAATTTTATAGATTTTTAGGGTGTCCAAAAACATCCAGTGTCTGAATACACAGTCACTACAGTAGCTATACAACTGAAAATAACTACACTTGTGTTATCTCTACTACACCTCCAACTGATACATGAGAGAACAATGGTCCTAGTAATACACCTCTAACTGATACATGAGAGAACAAAGGTCCTAGTAATACACCTCCAACTGATACATGAGAGAACAATGGTTCTGGTAATACACCTCCAACTGATACATGAGAGGACAATGGTCCTAGTAATACACCTCCAACTGATACATGAGAGAACAATGGTTCTGGTAATACACCTCCAACTGATACATGAGAGGACAATGGTCCTAGTAATACACCTCCAACTGATACATGAGAGAACAATGGTTCTGGTAATACACCTCCAACTGATACATGAGAGGACAATGGTCCTAGTAATACACCTCCAACTGATACATGAGAGAACAATGGTCCTAGTAATACACCTCCAACTGATACATGAGAGGACAATGGTCCTAGTAATACACCTCCAACTGATACATGAGAGAATATTGTTCTGGTAATTCACCTCCAACTGATACATGAGAGGACAATGGACCTAGTAATACATCTCAAACTGATACATGGAGGACAATGGTCCTAGTAATACACCTCCATCTGATACATGAGAAGACGATGGTTCTAGTAATACACCTCCAACTGATACATGAGAGGACAATGGTCCTTGTAATACACCTCCAACTGATACATGAGGAAAATGGTCCTAATAATACACCTCCAACTGATACATGAGAGGACAATGGTCCAAGAGAGCGAATGAACCTAGAAAGCAGCGAGTAGACCCTGGCATCTGGGAGGAGATACAGCCACACTGCCCCAAAAGTTGGCACATTAATACAGAGTATAGATTCCAGCATAGTTCATGTTACTGTTGCCGTGTGACACTAGCACTCACCGGAAGGCTCCGGAGCTTCTCTTCCTCTCTCCATCGACACTCGGGACATTCTCAGACACCGTGATCACGTCAAAGCCAACACTATACTGTCTGAAACATACATGTCTTCATGTCACGTCACATTGCGTCATTGTGTCACATCATGCCACATCATATGACACTATTTCATCACTGTCATGACATGTCACACTGCATCACTGTGTCACACAGTACCAGATATCATGCCACATTACTTGACATTGTGTCATGACAAGTCACATTGTGTCACTGTGTCACACAGTACCAGACATCATGCCACATTACATGACACTGTGTCATGACATGTCACACTGTGTCACTGTGTCACACAGTACCAGACATCATGCCACATTACTTGACACTGTGTCATGACATGTTACACTGCATCACTGTGTCACACAGTACCAGACATCATGCCACATTACATGACACTGTCATGATATGTTACACTGCATCACTGTGTCACACAGTACCAGATATCATGCCACATTACTTGACACTGTGTCATGACATGTCACACTGTGTCACACAGTACCAGACATCATGCCACATTACATGACACTGTGTCATGACATGTTACACTGCATCACTGTGTCACACAGTACCAGACATCATGCCACATTACATGACACTGTGTCATGACATGTTTGTCAACATGAGACCACAAGGCTCTATGAGGACCTTTGTCAACATGGGACCACAAGGCTCTATGAGGACCTTTGTCAACACGGGACCACAAGGCTCTATGAGGACCTTTGTCAACATGGGACCACAAGGCTCTATGAGGACCTTCCATTAAAGAAACACTCACAATGTTACAAAAAGCTACATTTAGGACCAGAACAATCTATAGAGCCTTCGTTTAATGGTTCCTACCCACATCTAGATTGATGACAAGGACCTTTAAAGGTGGTTGCAAACGTCCCCAAATACCTTAAATAACAAGGCTGATTTAGTAATCACCATCATTTATATCATGAGTAAAATCAACTGCCTCAGTGGAGCCATCTAGTGAGTGAAACATGTTAATGCAAATTAATGTTAAAACATTTTGGATTGTAAAATAACAAGACCTATACAATGTACTTATAGTGGTAGTTTGAATCAGTACTAAACACATTGTTTTTTGGACATTACAAACATAGGACACGACCCCTTAGTTAAAAGGTCCACACAAAATCTACAAGGACTGGTATTTCACTGGGACTGCACGATATATTGGCAGGCCCTTGGCTAGAAATATTTCTTTGCCAGTCCTGAATTAATCAAAAGTGTGCCTTTTACCACGTGAACGTGTGGAAGTCATTCACGTTAATCATTAATATGGGCCCATAGACTTGGAACTATTAGTTAGTCTAGTGGCCCCCTCTAAATTCCACCAGTTTTGGCAGTTGTAATTGCCCATCTTGGCTAGTCATCTGCCAGTCTTGAAGATGGGCAGACTGTTCTCTGGCTAAGCCCCTGTTTATCTATAAGAAGTGTGACTTACTTGGGCCCCCGTAGCTCCACAAGGATCTGGTTGTCAGTGCGGTTGTTGTCGATCTTCACTTGATAGATGGGGTTACTCGCATGGGTGGGGAAATTTGCACACCCCCCGGCTGTAGTCCCCTTCCACTGTCCCGTTGCCTACAAGCAGTGGTCACAGTCGACAGGCATCTTACAGCAAATGTCAAAATTTGTATTTCTGAATCTAACACTATGAATGTGGTTTCCTTTTTGTGTTACTCATAAATTTACTAGAAGACTTTACGGTTTCATGAAGCGTACTTAAAGTGACACAATTACTAAGTATTGCATGTTTTGAGTAAACTCTTATTTGTGCTTATATTAAAACAATGCGTCAGTTACCAAAACAATCATCTTAGTGTTAAGAACGTCCTTAGCTGCTTGAAGAAACAGGTCCCTGGATGATGTAGTCATCTGGTGTAGCGCACTGACCAGTCGAGAGCACAGGAAACAGTGAGGTCACAAATACAGACGCTGATCACAATTAAGATAGCAACTTAGGAAGACCGTGTTAAGATGGATATAAGAAAGACAGAGGAGGATATGTAGTGTAAAAATATATTAAGACTATTACTGTAAAGATTTGTTAATGCACTGATTGATTGCGATATTTTACTCATATTATGGTATATTTTACAAGAATCACAAGTACATGATACTTGCAACAACATTTTCCAAAAAAAATGTTATGTTGTATTTTGTCAAACGCATGCAGAGGAAACTGTCTCAGCTCTAGGGACCTACCCATTTGGTACAACTGCTACCTGTCAAAATCACAAAGGCAAGTGACACATATTTTGTGGAGCACAGTAGCGCAGCAGTAAGAACTCCGGATTCTTGACTGAGAGAACATAGGTTCAAATCCTGGGCAACTTCATTTACTCTACATTGCATCAGTTCATTCAGCTGTATGAATGAGTACCTGGCTATAAACAGTGGTGGTTATTTGTGTATGAATCGCCTTCGCGCATTAATTGCAGCGTGGCTGGATGCTTCCCAGAGAAGTCAAGATGGTGTTCGATTGAACTGGGCTGCCAGGGAGTAAAGTGTAAAGCGCTTTGAGCAGTCCTGAGGACTGGATACTGTGCTATATAAGAACTTACCTTTACTTTTGTCACTTTGTTTTATCTAAGGTGTTAGTTTTTAAATGAATACTTATGGGCCGTGGACTCAGTAAATATTTTATGTAAGGTCTCTTAGATTTTGGTTATTCCCATTTTTATGAAACATTGTGTGTGTTCTCAGTAGATGTTACCTTACAGAGCTCTGTATGTATATTGTGGTGCAAATAAACTGCTTCTCTAGAACCCTGTATCGTTATCTATCATGATATGGACCATGTGATGACATAGTGTCTGTATCACTACAACCACAAATGATGGATCCAGTACTTCGCTATTTATGTATGTCACAATACAAATATGCAAGTGACCTCGTCAACAATGTTTACATAACAAAGGTGTGCATTACATTGAACCAGTGCAGCATCACACCTGCTAGGCCAATCTTCCCTGCACTCAGGTATCACTGACACATCTATGCCTGATGTTTTGGTCACAATAAAATCTATTTGGGGCCAGAATTCCAACAAAATGTATGACGGAATATCTGAATGCTCAACTTGTTCAGCTTTCATTTTTGATGGCTCGATGAACCTTGACGCTAGGCTGGTGATGATTAGGGCAATTAACCCTTAAACTCCAACCGCCCCAAAACATCGATGACACATGGAGGTGGCATCATATGTTGGATAACTATGTAATATGTCATTAGATTCTTTAGTGTATCTGACTATCTGCCATGTGTTAGTGGTATTTGTCATTTTATACTGGAAGTTCTGAATGAGTGCTGCTTAAAATATCAACTGACAAAGAGTACCATTCTAGGCAAATCCTCTCAGACACAGTCCATAGCATTTTGCATGTATAATTTAAAGTTGATTATTATATTTAGAACTACCTTATGCAGAAATAAATTATCCTAAAAATAACCACAACATAGCGATTATCTCAGAACGTCGACGTCCAATATCACACAAAATTACTTTCATCTGGCCTCAGCCCCCACCCATAGAAAAGTTTCTAAACATTTATATGATGATATAAATACATTCACAGTATTGTTCCGAAGTGTAATCAATGTCCAACACCAAACAAAACTGCCTCTGACCCCTCTCCCCTGAATGAAAGTAATTTGATCTGATGTTGGACATCAACATTCTGAGACGATCCCTTGCGATGTTACGAAACAAAGTACCAAAACACTAGATGCACATATCTTGGTGTTTTGTTCAACCACTGCAGGGGCTTGAAGCACAATTCTTAAAAATGTTGTGAGGCCTAAAGGGTTAAGACCACACCTTATCTCACCTGTCTCTCGCGTGTGTACTGGAGGCTAAAGGGTTAAGACCACGCCTTGTCTCACCTGTCTCTCGTGTGTGTACTGGAGGCTAAAGGGTTAAGAACACGCCTTGTCTCACCTGTCTCTCGCGTGTGTACTGGAGGCTAAAGGGTTAAGACCACGCCTTGTCTCACCTGTTTCTCGTGTGTGTACTGGAGTCTAAAGGGTTAAGACCACACCTTATCTCATCTGTCTCTTGTGTGTGTACTGGAGGCTAAATGGTTAAGACCACGCCTTGTCTCACCTGTCTCTCGTGTATATACTGGAGTCTAATGGGTTAAGACCACACCTTATCTCACCTGTCTCTCGTGTGTGTACTGGAGTCTAAAGGGTTAAGACCACACCTTATCTCACCTGTCTCTCGTGTGTGTACTGGAGGCTAAAGGGTTAAGACCAATCCTTGTCTCACCTGTCTCTCGTGTATATACTGGAGTCTAATGGGTTAAGACCACACCTTATCTCACCTGTCTCTTGTGTGTGTACTGGAATCTAAAGGGTTAAGATCACACGTTATTTCACCTGTCTCTCGCGTGTGTACTGGAGGCTAAAGGGTTAAGACCATGCCTTGTCTCACCTGTCTATCGTATATATACTGGAGTCTAATGGGTTAAGACCACACCTTATCTCACCTGTCTCTTGTGTGTGTACTGGAATCTAAAGGGTTAAGACCACACGTTATCTCACTTGTCTCTCATGTGTGTACTGGAGTCTAAAGGGTTAAGACCACACCTTATTTCACCTGTCTCTCGTGTGTGTGTGTACTGGAATCTAAAGGGTTAAGATCACACGTTATCTCACCTGTCTCTTGTGTGTGTACTGGAGTCTAAAGGGTTAAGACCACACCTTATCTCACCTGTCTCTCGTGTGTGTACTGGAATCTAAATGGTTAAGATCACACGTTATCTCACCTTTCTCTCGTGTGTGTACTGGAGTCTAAAGGGTTAAGACCACACCTTATCTCACCTGTCTCTCGTGTGTGTGTACTGGAATTTAAAGGGTTAAGTCCACACCTTATCTCACCTGTCTCTCATTTTTGTACTGGAGTCTAAAGGGTTAAGACCACACCTTATCTCACCTGTCTCTCGTGTGTACTGGAACCTAAAGGGTTAAGACCACGCCATGTCTCACCTGTATCTCGTGTGTGTACTGGAGTCTAAAGGGTTAAGACCACGCCTTGTCTCACCTGTCTCTTGTGCATGTACTGGAGTCTAAAGGGTTAAGACCACACTTTGTCTCTCCTGTCTCTCGTGTGTACTGGAGTCTAAAGGGTTAAGACCACACTTTGTCTCACCCATCTCTCGTGTTTATACTGGAATCTAAAAGGATAAGACCACACCTTGTCTCACCTGTCTGTCGTGTGTACTGGAGTCTAAAGGGTTAAGTCCATGCCTTGTTTCACCTGTCTCTCGTGTGTACTGGAGTCTAAAGGGTTAAGACCATGCTTTGTCTCACCTGTCTCTCGTGTGTACTGGAGTCTAAATGGTTAAGACCACGCCTTGTCTCACCTGTCTCTCGTGTGTACTGGAGTCTAAAGGGTTAAGACCGCGCCTTGTCTCACCTGTTTCTCGTGTTTGTATGGCTCAGCAATCTTGGTGAGAGAGAACTTGCAGGTGGCGTACACCCGCAGCGTGTAGTGGATCGTGTTTGTCTTCTCGTACTGTGAGATCACCAGGTTGTACAGACTCGTTCCTTTCTCCTCCACCATCTTACACAGGTAGTGGGGGCTGTTGATTCTCACACCGTCCTTGTAGGGCGGAGGGTCATCTACGAACATGGCATTATAAGTAATACACAGATAATGAGGGCTGTTGATTTACAACCCATCCTCGTATGGTGGAGGGCCATCTAAGAACATGGCATTATGGGTAACACACAGGAAGTGGGGGATGTTAATTGGCACACTGTCCTTGTAGGGTGGAGGGCCATCTAAGAACATGACATTATGGGTAACACACAGGAAGTGGGGGATGTTAATTGGCACACTGTCCTTGTAGGGTGGAGGGCCATCTAAGAACATGGCATTATGGGTAACACACAGGAAGTGGGGGATGTTAATTGGCACACTGTCCTTGTAGGGTGGAGGGCCATCTAAGAACATGACATTATGGGTAACACACAGGAAGTGGGGGATGTTAATTGGCACATTGTCCTTGTAGGGTGGAGGGCCATCTAAGAACATGACATTATGGGTAACACACAGGAAGTGGGGGATGTTAATTGGCACACTGTCCTTGTAGGGTGGAGGGCCATCTAAGAACATGACATTATGGGTAACACACAGGAAGTGGGGGATGTTAATTGGCACACTGTCCTTGTAGGGTGGAGGGCCATCTAAGAACATGACATTATGGGTAACACACAGGAAGTGGGGGATGTTAATTGGCACACTGTCCTTGTAGGGTGGAGGGCCATCTAAGAACATGACATTATGGGTAACACACAGGAAGTGGGGGATGTTAATTCGCACACTGTCCTTGTAGGGTGGAGGGCCATCTAAGAACATGACATTATGGGTAACACACAGGAAGTGGGGGATGTTAATTCGCACACTGTCCTTGTAGGGTGGAGGGCCATCTAAGAACATGACATTATGGGTAACACACAGGAAGTGGGGGATGTTAATTGGCACACTGTCCTTGTAGGGTGGAGGGCCATCTAAGAACATGACATTATGGGTAACACACAGGAAGTGGGGGATGTTAATTCGCACACTGTCCTTGTAGGGTGGAGGGCCATCTAAGAACATGACATTATGGGTAACACACAGGAAGTGGGGGATGTTAATTCGCACACTGTCCTTGTAGGGTGGAGGGCCATCTAAGAACATGACATTATGGGTAACACACAGGAAGTGGGGGATGTTAATTGGCACATTGTCCTTGTAGGGTGGAGGGCCATCTAAGAACATGACATTATGGGTAACACACAGGAAGTGGGGGATGTTTGGCACATTGTCCTTGTAGGGTGGAGGGCCATCTAAGAACATGACATTATGGGTAACACACAGGAAGTGGGGGATGTTAATTGGCACACTGTCCTTGTAGGGTGGAGGGCCATCTAAGAACATGACATTATGGGTAACACACAGGAAGTGGGGGATGTTAATTGGCACACTGTCCTTGTAGGGTGGAGGGCCATCTAAGAACATGACATTATGGGTAACACACAGGAAGTGGGGGATGTTAATTCGCACATTGTCCTTGTAGGGTGGAGGGCCATCTAAGAACATGACATTATGGGTAACACACAGGAAGTGGGGGATGTTAATTCGCACACTGTCCTTGTAGGGTGGAGGGCCATCTAAGAACATGACATTATGGGTAACACACAGGAAGTGGGGGATGTTAATTCGCACACTGTCCTTGTAGGGTGGAGGGCCATCTAAGAACATGACATTATGGGTAACACACAGGAAGTGGGGGATGTTAATTGGCACACTGTCCTTGTAGGGTGGAGGGCCATCTAAGAACATGACATTATGGGTAACACACAGGAAGTGGGGGATGTTAATTGGCACACTGTCCTTGTAGGGTGGAGGGCCATCTAAGAACATGACATTATGGGTAACACACAGGAAGTGGGGGATGTTAATTGGCACACTGTCCTTGTAGGGTGGAGGGCCATCTAAGAACATGACATTATGGGTAACACACAGGAAGTGGGGGATGTTAATTCGCACATTGTCCTTGTAGGGTGGAGGGCCATCTAAGAACATGACATTATGGGTAACACACAGGAAGTGGGGGATGTTAATTCGCACACTGTCCTTGTAGGGTGGAGGGCCATCTAAGAACATGACATTATGGGTAACACACAGGAAGTGGGGGATGTTAATTGGCACATTGTCCTTGTAGGGTGGAGGGCCATCTAAGAACATGACATTATGGGTAACACACAGGAAGTGGGGGATGTTAATTCGCACATTGTCCTTGTAGGGTGACGGGTTATCTAAGAGCAGGGCATTATGGGTAATATACAGGAAGCGGGGGCTGTTAATTTGTTGCCCATCCTTGTAGGTTGGCAGATCATCTAAGAACATGACATGGGTAATATATATAGTAGGGTGTAAAAACTTTGGGCAACAATCTTTTCATATTTGTACAGAATTAACATCATTATCTATCATCGTATGTGACAGCTGGATCAGAATTCAATACAAGTATCACTTTTCATCTTTTATATTACAAGAAATATAGCTTCTGTTATAGTAAATTTAATAAATGACTTTGATTATTTGCTCAAGTATAAATAAACTTACGTTACACAGTATAGACATCACGTGAGCCACCTGCATAATTTTCCCTCTGATTTTTTACCAGACCCCATCAAAAATGTATTTTGTGATTTTTTTTGCTAAAAAACAAGCTAACATATCATAATTGGAAGCTAGATCTGATGTATCTAAAACGATTCTGAAATTATACGTGAAGATAAAACGAATTGAGGAGGGGCGTTAAACTGAACCATCTGCATGTGTTATATCAGTGACTGTGATAGACATACTTTGTGTCCACCCTAAGGCAATACATTGCTAGGAAATGTGAAGATTTACAACTTTAGATGGATCCCCCAGTTTGGTTGCATGTGTAAACCATACTCACATGGATAGAAGATTCTCTTGCCATTTGACTTGTATACAAGCAGGGTGATAAATTCCCGGTTGTCTGCGAAGTCATCCTACAAACGGGCCAAGCTATTTAGCTGGTACTTCAAAACAGGTCCAACCTCGGCGTTACAGAACGTTAATGCCTTCTCTCAAAAGTAAAGTCTGATTGACCTGGTAGTGGACATTTGGGTTGTGTTTGACTCCAACCAGACATAATCGTCCGATCTGCCCACTTCGCCATCCCAACTGCCCACATCTGCCCGACAACTTTGACGACATATGAACATGGCGTCATCTTCTGGATAATTATTGCAATATCTGTTATTAGCTTCCTTAGTGTATCTACAATGTACTAGTGGTATTTGTCATATGGTTTTGTAACAAAGTTTTTCAATGAGTGTTGTTTAAAAATAGTAACTGACAAAGAATTTGTAGATTTACGTATAATTCTAGGCAATCCCGCAGACACAATGCATGTTTAGTTTAAAGCTGATCTATGAGGCACTGCTTGCAATGTCAAGAAACAAAGTACCAATATGTTACATATCAAAAGGTGCACCCATAACTTGGTGATTTTGTGGGACCACTGCAAGGACTCGGGAGCACATCTCATTACACTGCCATGGAGTCTAAAGGTTTAAGTCTACAGCTAGTCCATGCACAATTTCTGTTGCAGCATATAAGAGTACCACAGACGTGTCAAACCTTGGATGACAGGAACATATCTTCAGTCATTGTCACTGTATATATGTTTATTCAACAATAATCTAGGTCTAGGAGTTAAAATGGATTCCTGTTTATACTATACAACATGATTTTTTAATTATTAAACTGGGGGTGTCACTCTCGGTCTGTACTGGGGTTATCATTCTTGGTCTGTACTGGGTTGTCACTCTCAGTCTGTACTGGGGTGTCACTCTCAGTCTGACTGGGGATGTCACCCTCAGTCTGTACTGGGGGGGTGTCACTCTCAGTCTGTCCTGGGGATGCCTCATCCTGCATATACTAAGGGATGTAACCAACACATTGTGAGATTTGAGAGGTGTCACTTGTACTGGGGGTGTCACTCACCTTGTCAGTGATATGTCTTGAGAGCAGGATCCACACAGCGCTGGGCCCTGGCGCGTGTACCTCCAGTCTGTACTGCGGGTTGTCCCCGATGTTATAGCTGTCCTTCTTGGGTCCTTCCTTGCATCGCCACGTGCTGCATGAGAGAGGGAATCAGTGCGAAGGAGGAGTAGGTGGGAAGACAGGATGAGGACCCACCTTCCATACCACCTTCCCATACACATTGCTGTCTGGGAGATTTGCCCCTAAGTGTATCTTTAAACGATATCCCCCGGAATGGTATGTCCCAGACAGTGTTACACTGAACCACTTCAATATGTCACACACAAATGAAGCTAAAATTGTTGAACATTCTTCAGGATAGTTCATTTTATGCAAACAGTTTCTTTTTGACATATCAGATAGTTCAGTCGAGATGAGGGAAATGATTAACTATTATACAGTAGTGCACTTCATGCTATTCGCTTTCAGTTACAGCCACCAGCTAACTTCCTCACTGGGAGTGAAAAGGGAGCCAAGTGCATAAGTCTCCGCTGCTGGTACATAGCCTCTCCAAAGACAAGACCCCAGCACAACCGCCTTGTGGTGGTACACTATGAATATTGGGCACCTTGCAGCCCCAGGCTAATGTGCTGGGGATCTGGGAGCAGGATGGAGCTCTTAGGTGCAGGGCCCACCTCTGTGTGGACACATCCTGATGCTCGCTAATCTAACTTCCAGCCATGGACAAATGGCAATGGGTAGACCACGCTCATAAGCCTTGGTTGGCGAGTGGTCTAGGAGAAGGATACTCCGAAGTAACACTGTGGTGACAGGAGTGGTGCCCACACCAGCTAGAGCTAAAGAAAAACATTATGGCTACAACGTATGCCACGAGGGTTAAAGTCCCTGCCAACTTGTCTTCTGGTACGTCCACTGATTCTCGAAGAGGGTCACATGACGACTTATGACTAAAGACACAAAGACGTTGAAAATGTTGACAACAGTGGATAACGGGGAGACTAGTAAAATGCAAAAAAAAATCAACCTCGAACGTTAGATCACCAAACGATCACCCAGGCTCAGAGAAGAACTAGTGAATAACATGAAGAAACAGGGAATTGAAGTAATTGGTACTCAAGAGCACTGTATAGTACGTGACGAACCAGCACGATACAAGCAGATCCAAGATAAAACTTTGATCACTACCACAGCCTGGAGGAATGAGACTACTGGAGCAGCAGAGGGAGGAGTAGGCAGTCTGCTCAACACAAGGGACACGGGAGCCCTAGAGAACATTACAACACACAGGAGAGGGAGGAGTAGGCAGTCTGCTCAACACAAGGGACACGGGAGCCCTAGAGAACATTACAACACACAGGAGAGGGAGGAGTAGGCAGTCTGCTCAACACAAGGGACACGGGAGCCCTAGAGAACATTACAACACACAGGAGAGGGAGGAGTAGGCAGTCTGCTCAACACAAGGGACACGGGAGCCCTAGAGAACATTACAACAAACAGGAGAGGGAGGAGTAGGCACTCTACTCAACACAAGGGGCACGGGAGCCCTAGAGAACATTACAACACACAGGAGAGGGAGGAGTAGGCAGTCTGCTCAACACAAGGGACACGGGAGCCCTAGAGAACATTACAACACACAGGAGAGGGAGGAGTAGGCAGTCTGCTCAGCACAAGGGACACGGGAGCCCTAGAGAACATTACAACACACAGCAGAGGGGGGAGTAGGCATTCTGCTGAACACAAGGGGCACGGGAGCCCTAGAGAACATTACAACACACAGCAGAGGGAGGAGTAGGCATTCTGCTCAACACAAGGGGCACGGGAGCCCTAGAGAACATTACAACACACAGCAGAGGGAGGAGTAGGCATTCTGCTCAACACAAGGGGCACGGGAGCCCTAGAGAACATTACAACACACAGCAGAGGGAGGAGTAGGCATTCTGCTCAACACAAGGGGCACGGGAGCCCTAGAGAACACTACAACACACAGCAGAGGGAGGAGTAGGCATTCTGCTAAAGACAAGGGGCACGGGAGCCCTAGAGAACACTACAACACACAGCAGAGGGAGGAGTAGGCATTCTGCTAAAGACAAGGGGCACGGGAGCCCTAGAGAACACTACAACACACAGCAGAGGGAGGAGTAGGCATTCTGCTAAAGACAAGGGGCATGGGGGCCCCAGAGAACACTACAACACACAGCAGAGGGAGGAGTAGGCATTCTGCTCAACACAAGGGGCACGGGAGCCCCAGAGAACACTACAACACACAGCAGAGGGAGGAGTAGGCATTCTGCTCAACACAAGGGGCACGGGAGCCCCAGAGAACACTACAACACACAGCAGAGGGAGGAGTAGGCATTCTGCTCAACACAAGAATGGTTCTAGCCACATTTAACATTCACTGGCAACAGCATTTGACAAACATAGAATTATACAGTGGAATGTGTAAAGTCACTGATAAAATAAGAAGACGATTGAGATTTGCTGGACACTGCTACAGACTAAGAATGAAATGGCATCTAACACATGGAAGAACCAGGGCAGGAAGACCATCAGCAACTTACATCGACTGCTTAAAGGAAGATATGGGTCGTATCATTTTGTCATTTGGGTGATGCCATATTGGGAAATGGGAACGTGTTAGAGAGAAATACTACACATGGGAATCCAAATAGATGGACGGATGGATGGACACACAGATTGACCGACCAATTGACTGACTGAAGGAGAAAAGATTTACTTACTGGTGCATGCAGGTGGTGTTTGAAAACAGCTCTGGATTCCAGTTGACGTAGGTGACATCGAAGAACTGTATGACAGACGCATAGTCAATCCAGAACACACCTGCAGGTATACACAGCTGGATAAGCAATAAAAAATATTTATACTTACATTTCACCAAATCTACTATTCCACTTGATTCACATTTAACAAAACAAAAAGATAAGAATTAACAATTTTGTTTATACAGCAACAGTGAAAAACCTGTGAATTAAAGGAAATAGAAACAAGGCATTGGCTAAAATCCATTTTCCATGTGTACACAAAGTTTAACATTGTATGTAGCATTTGAGAACATGAAAAATACAGTAAAATACATTTGTAGCATAAACTCGATCTTAAACCCATCTGTGTTGCGATTCCCGCAGAAAATAAAAATTTAATGAGCTAGGCTCGTGGTATCGTGACGTCACATATGACCCACACTCGCATCAGGCCGACCCTTTCCATGCATTCAGAGCATGTTTACAAGGATAGCTTTTGGGTCGAAATGAGCGTCAGAATGAGTTATTGTGCAATATTCCGATGTAATACAAACATTAGTCATCATAGAGGAACAAGCAGTTATCTTATGGTTCCACTTGAATCCAATTTTATTCAAAACAATGAATGCGAATGGGCCTACAATTTTATTTATCTAAACAAATATAATGGATATATAATTTATTAATTGTATATATACTGTATGGTGATACATTGTAATTATATATGTGGAAACAAATTGTGATCTGTCTGGACAAATAAAATTTTGAAACATCGTTATACATAATTACCATAGTTTCATTTTTGTGGCAAATAAATAATTACTACAAAAAAAAAAAATATTTACAAGCAGTGTATCATAGTATACAAAATTATTTGGTTTATATTTCTTCGTGAAAACATAAAAAAGTGTAAAGAAAATCAATGGTTTGGTTTCAGGATTGAACCGGCGTTGCCCGATTGTAAAATAAATGACCAACGCGTTTACCAACTGAGCTAACGACATCAACGGAAATTCATTGACTGATTTAAGTTGTTATAATAAATTGTACAACTTCTCCTTCATATGTCGATATTCTAGTGATATTATGAGATTATACACGTTACTTTCTGTAGCTGGATACAATATATGTTTGCTATGTATGTTTATTGGTGTAGATTATCTCCCATTGGTTGCATTCGATCTAATTATTCTGAAAACGAGCCGGAGCTCGGTGAAACCTAGTCGACTTGTAGGCCCATTCGCATTCATTGTTTTGAATAAAATTGGATTCACGTGGAACCGTAAGATAACTGCTTGTTCCTCTATGATGACTAGTGTTTGTATTACATCGGATTATCGCACAATAACTCATTTTGACGCTCGTTTCAACCCAAAAGCTATCCTTGTAAACATGCTCTGAATGCATGGAAAGGGTCGGCCTGATGCGAGTATGGGTCATATGTGACGTCACATCTTGGCATCCCGAAAAGCGCACCAAAAATATGCATATTCGAAAATGTTCGGCTTCACAGCATAAAATGTGGAATTTATAATTCATTGATTTTTTTGGCTTGGTCGACATGGAAATAAATAGCAGGATGTAATATAATATGAATTCAAGCAATAGGTGTTTGTATTTCCTTTAATATGGAATGGACTCGGTTATCAAACTGTTTCGTTCTGACAGACTTTCACTGTCCATATTAACTGTGGGAGGATTAATATTGTTAAGTCAAATATTAGACTCTGTACCATTATCAAACATGGCTGCGTCGCTGGGGTTGTAGTTTAGGAGTCGCTTCATTTCCTCTGTCCAGTGGACCGTGTCGTTCTCTGAGAAGTTTCCCTTCCACCGTAGATGGCTCCAAGGGTTCTTTAGCATGAAGAGACGATAGCCCTGAAACAACATAAAGTATATGCAATATTTGCAGGGATTTTTCCTGTGTTTGATCATGTTCCGTATGCATAGAAATGCTAGAAATGGTAATTGTTTAAAAAAATTACATGAGCAAATGTATATTTGTATCATTCACATGTATATTTATATCTAGTTAGTCATTATCCAGGGTGTGGTTTTATAACAACCACAAACAAAATATTGGCGAGATATAAAATTAAATTAGAAAAGTAACTTATGCATATAAATGCAATACCATTTTTACAAGTTATACAAATGTTAAACCATTTATGCAGAGTCATTCAATGTTTAGAACGAAACAGCCTCAATTAACGTTCAAGAAATTTGTTTTACCTAAATAAAATTCATATACTTTCAACACTGCATCTTGAAAATAGTTTTTCATTAAAATCACAATTATAATTATAGTGCACAATTTAACTAATTGTGATAGATTACAATAACAGTAAACATCCAAACAATACAGTAGCCTCCGTCAGTGCCAAACTGGGACTCAGTACTGACCTTGACCTTGCGTATATCCAACATGGCGTACGCATGAGTCGGCACGAGACCCGCCCTGTCAGCCACAGCCTCAGAAATATCACCCGTTGCCATGGTTACGAGACAGTGACCCTTGTGGAATCGATCGAGAATCTTGTCAAACTCGTGGTCTGCATCGAAGGTGGTAGAGTTTGGGCGGATTGCGATTCGTTCTGGGATCCAGCCAGTAAGCACATGCAGATCAATATTCTGAAAGGTAAATGTAATGATAACTAGATTTCTACTTTCACTAAAAATAAAAGAGGTAATATTTGGTATTGTTATTACTGTTTTTTCTTTAAAAAAACATTAGAGCATAATCTACCTCGTTTTACAAATTTAAACAAAGGACTATAGTGAAGATAACTATGTGTGATTTAATACTGTCCACAGCGTATTGTATTAAAACCTTTTTTATTTATGGTATGATATCCTGATATTGAACAATGCTGACCGTTTTGCAGATAGCAATTTTTGTGATTTGCCATTGCCAAAAATAACAGAAAAACGAGATCAATGGTCCAACTGTTCTATCACCAACCTAATATATATGCACACTGGTATGTAAAGCATTTGTATTAGCTTTCAGAACCAGCCAACTGGGTGAGATGGGTAGGTGCAACTCAACCTTTGTACTTTATAAAATGTTATTTTATTGCACATCTGTATGTATCTGTATATGGGATCTTACGTGAAACAAAAGTATTTGTTCATGGTTGTAAAAACTGAGGAGTAACACATATAATTATATCGTCAAATGCAACCAGTGTAGTTCCCAGCATGCACTGTGTGTGTTGTTATGGAGACGGGTGCACTCACTGAGTTTGAGCCGGGGAAGTCGTATCCTCCCATCACCTTGAGGTAGGCCTTCTCTAGCAGGGACACCCACATCTCACTCGCATTGCTCGAGTAGGAGCACAGCAGCTCCCCGTGACGTCCCACCGGCAGGAAGTCATCAATGATCACCTGTACACAGGGACACCACAGGTGAGGCAGGTATGGCAGGTGACTACACATCAGATTCTTAGCCTGAGACCTGTCTGCCCGTCTTGAAGACAGGCAGATGACTGTCCAAGACTGGTAATTATAATTGATAAGACAGGTGGAATTCAGAGGAGGCCAGCTGGCCACTAGATTACCTAATAGTTCCAAGTCTATGGGCCCACATTAATGACTGTCGTTGGCACAACTGGCAGTGAAACAACCAAATCGATCAGCATTAATTAAATAAATGGTTCAAATGATACTGGCTTGTTATTGAAAAAACTAAACTGGCCAATAATGGCTGTCATTAACGTTAATGGCTTCCACACAAGCCGTTATTGAAAAAACTAAACTGGCCAATAATGGCTGTCATTAACGTGAATGGCCTCCACACAAGCCGTTATTGAAAAAACTAAACTGGTCAATAATGGCTGTCATTAACATGAATGGCTTCCACACAAGCCGTTATTGAAAAAACTAAACTGGTCAATAATGGCTGTCATTAACGTGAATGGCCTCCACACAAGCCGTTATTGAAAAAACTAAACTGGTCAATAATGGCTGTCATTAACGTGAATGGCTTCCACACAAGCCGTTATTGAAAAAACTAAACTGGTCAATAATGGCTGTCATTAACGTGAATGGCTTCCACACAAGCCGTTATTGAAAAAACTAAACTGGTCAATAATGGCTGTCATTAACGTGAATGGCTTCCACACAAGCCGTTATTGAAAAAACTAAACTGGTCAATAATGGCTGTCATTAACATGAATGGCTTCCACACAAGCCGTTATTGAAAAAACTAAACTGGTCAATAATGGCTGTCATTAACGTGAATGGCCTCCACACAAGCCGTTATTGAAAAAACTAAACTGGTCAATAATGGCTGTCATTAACGTGAATGGCTTCCACACAAGCCGTTATTGAAAAAACTAAACTGGTCAATAATGGCTGTCATTAACGTGAATGGCTTCCACACAAGCCGTTATTGAAAAAACTAAACTGGTCAATAATGGCTGTCATTAACGTGAATGGCTTCCACACAAGCCGTTATTGAAAAAACTAAACTGGTCAATAATGGCTGTCATTAACGTGAATGGCCTCCACACAAGCCGTTATTGAAAAAACTAAACTGGTCAATAATGGCTGTCATTAACGTGAATGGCTTCCACACAAGCCGTTATTGAAAAAACTAAACTGGTCAATAATGGCTGTCATTAACGTGAATGGCCTCCACACAAGCCGTTATTGAAAAAACTAAACTGGTCAATAATGGCTGTCATTAACGTGAATGGCTTCCACACAAGCCGTTATTGAAAAAACTAAACTGGTCAATAATGGCTGTCATTAACGTGAATGGCTTCCACACAAGCCGTTATTGAAAAAACTAAACTGGTCAATAATGGCTGTCATTAACGTGAATGGCCTCCACACAAGCCGTTCACGTGCTAAAAGGCACACTTTGGATAAATTCAAAACTGGCCAAAAATTATTTCTGGCTAAGGGCCTGCCATACATTATGAACTGGTGACAGATTGCATATGTTTGACATGTGACCCGCGTATAACAGATGATACAGGTGATACACAAGGGGAAATTAACGGTTTTTATTTTTAAAAACATATTACCTCCAGACTGAATAATGAAATTTGAAACTATTATCTTGAAAAAAGTATTTTTGATGTGTCTTTTGGATTGAATGGAATATGATTTGAATTGTAAATAGCTAACATTGAAGTTGTCCATCTCAAAACTGGATTTTTGGGTAGGCCAATTCAACCACTAACAACCTCCAACAAATTGGCTTAAATGGACGACACTGGTATCATTGTAAAATAGAAGTATGTTGCCCTTTCACATGATACTCATAACTCCATACAACCAAACTGTACTCTAAGAACTGAACTGTCACGATGTGTCACATATTGTATAACCTGTCGCTGGCTGTGTTTACCTTGCGGGGTACCCCGTTGATGTTGAGTTTCACCATGTACTTGCCACAAGGGTTATATTGGGGCTCGCCCTTTCTATTCTGAGGGTAGACAATGCTGAAAACAGACAGACAAGAGAAACAGCTGTAGCTTCAGTAACTGTTATCATACGATGTGATTCCACAGTTGTGTTACAGCGATGTCCTCATAAACAAACTGAATATTATTATTGTTGTTATAAGCAAAACATAATATGTGCTAAATGTCCTGGTAATGTACAAATACTGATGCACAAATGTCATCCATATTTACCAACTGCTCCACAGTACCTTGTAATAAGCTTCTTGTGAAACCTTCGCTCGTACTGTGCTGCGATGGCAAGGGACGCAACAAATGAACAGTCAGTGACTATTGTCTGCAATCAATAAATACATCTGATTAAATTTCAATTGAAGTCAAACATGAAATAAGATAATGATTACATATAACAGCATACAAATTAGAGACATCTAAAAAATATATGTGACAAGTTCAAAATGTACACGTATAAGGAAGTCATTGGTATATGTTGAATGTGGTGATGTAGCGATTAAAACATTAAAAGTCTCTTTCTTGAGATTCCAGGTTAATAATAATAATGTATTTATTTCAGACAATCATCATGTCCATATATTCAAATACATCAATAAAAGTATGTAAATAAATATAAAAATACATTGATAAGAATAATATGTTTAAAAATTATATAAATCCCGGACCCACTGATGCCGCAGTTTCGAAGTACAATACACGTCGCTAGTTTTAATGCTATAAATAATGGGATTCAAAGACATGTCAATCCTATTCATTAGGCTAAAAATAGCCTTTCTGATTACACATTTACCCGAGCTGATGTTAGCTGTAGCAAACATGTGGCTAGCACTACATGTCATGGGCAAATTGTTCAATATCCTGAGAGTTGTTATATGCAACAACGAATTGTTGAAAATTAACTTTTCTAAAGTTCACCCATAACGCACACATATAGATATTACCAAAATACGCTGTAAATAGCTTATTTTTTACAGCAGTTGAAAAAAAGTGGAACTTTTGACGTAACATACTACTCTTGGCATACAAGCCTCACTTTGGCTTGCATGTCAGACTCATCAGACAAGTTATTAGAAATGACACGACATTAAAATCCCCTTCCTGCCTTTTTCATTCAACATCATTCACTCTACGTTGTTCCAGTTCACTATTCATTCACAGTTCACTGGCTATAGACATTGGCAGATATTTGTACATGGATCATCTTTGTGCAGTAATTGCAGCGTGACTGAATTCTTCCCAGAGATGGTGTTTTATAGAACAGGTCTGCGAGGGAGTAAAGTGTAAAGGACTATGAGCATTCCTGGGGAAAGGATACTGCGCTGGGAACTTACCTTTACTTTACTTATCACATATCGCAGCTACTTACTTAGAAGAAGTGTATCGTCACCTGTTTGATGCTGAAACTGGACACAATGATGATCATTTGTGGGGTGCTGGTGATTTCGTCCGGCCGCTTCCACCGGACAAAGGTTGACCGCTGCTTGGCTGACAATGCCAACTTTCCATCTCTGTCACTACAATGAAAAAAACATTGACATAAAGCATTGCAGTTTTTCTTTTATTAGATTAACCAGCTGTAACTGGTGCTTAGTGTGCACTTTAAGATGTATTAGCTTATCATGCATAACAAATATGATAAAGTCCACTTTTTAATGTTGTTAGCACCACATTGCAACACAGATGTATGACCTTGGAAGACATTTAAGAGCAAAGTTAAACCCAGAGACAGGAGATTGTTCATACAACTGAGATCGGGATTCTGAGAATTTTGGCACCCCAGAAGTTTTTCATATTGTATTATAGACATACCTGAAAGGCACTGGGTATGCAAACCTCTCTCTCATATCTACTGACATAAACGGAACGTATTCTCGTCCGTTGATCATAGAAGTTGTCCTGAAACATTGAGCAATCATAATCAAATATCGCACACAAAAATGAGAGGAATAATAAAGTAATAAAACCATTGTGAGACACTTGAAATACTTGTACATGTACAATAAAAAAAGTTATGGAAACGATCATCAATAAATTTCAATAAAATTATATAATGATAATAAATAACATGGTAGTTGATGTCTGACAAGCGTTTACATTTATTTGCAATACTCTCATGGTCACACAAACAAAACTACATGTGCACCAGAAATATATTATACAATGAAAATAAAAGAGCGTAGTGTTTTGAATAGTCCTAAGACATGCATACTGTGCTATATAAAAACAAACTTTTAATTTTATAAAAAACTTTAAACAGTTTTCATGTTAGAGATATAAGACAGAGTTTAAGAAATTACAGTATTTCACCAAGGCCACTATTTCCGTGACACACCAACAAAAGTGTCCCCATGGTGCGACCTGGTACTAACAAGTTACAGTATACAAAATCACTGTTAAGAAGTGAAACTAGATTTAAAAAGGAAAATCAGACTTATCAGCTCATAAGAATGTCAGTGAAACAGTCCCTAGGTATGTTCAATAACATTAAGTAGAAGATGAATGTGATTACACTGTCACTTGTATTACGACACTCCCAAACACGCCAGTCACCTGAGAACTTGTATCTCCTCCCTCGAGTATCCACCAACACCAGTGCTGCCACCTGGCGGAGTGGCCCGCCGTCTCACACCATGGTCGGACACATCGTCTCTCAGCAGTGACCCGAGCGGACGGCGAATCTGAGGCTGTGCTACATCGCTTCCACCAGGTGGCACTGGGGACGATGTCATCTTCTTGATTGCTTCTGCTCTGAATGATGAGATCACAAGCTGCCGATGATCTTAAATTCTATTAAGTGTTTTAAGGTAGCGGGGGCTGTTATCGTGTCAGTTGATTTGTTTACTTTTTTTCATTGAACATCAGCAGGTGTCAGTATGAACATGGCACTAGCACCATATGACACCAATCCGTCCTTTGAAAACCAGTAATTTTAATATGTCTATGGAAAGTCCCTTTTCAGATTCTTGGAAACTGACAATGTTTCTATAGTGACGATCACGTGTGCGCGGCAGGCCAGTTCAAACATTACGCAAAGATAAATTTGTTCACTGTGAACACAGATCATATAGTCTGGTTATTCTCATACCATTATGCTGTTGTATTATAATTATATAAATGCATCACACTGTTAAATCACCAAATATTACACATGGTGGTAGTTTTGTTTATTCTGCGACAATGCCAACCTCCATCCACAGTTGCAATGACACGTGACTGACCCCAGCGGGTGTCAATCAATCTTATCTACCACAACAAGTTCAACTTGCCAGTGAAAAGTCACATTTCTAAGCAAAAAACGTGCATATGGTGACATTTGTATCATCAGTAACAACCAGGAAGTATTACTTAATTTGTATAAAACCTACAATACCTACAAAGCTATAACTTGACATATGAACTGGACTTGTGTTTATGCAAAACTGCACAGGATGGTTTTGGTTGTTTACATTGTAGTAATATTTTTATGAAGCTGTAGCAAACTTAATATGCTGTATGAATGTCAATGACATATTTGTACTTACATACACATTTTTCTTTCAGGGAATTTCCCAAAATGAAATAAATGCCATTTTAGGGCGATTGTTGACATATTTTTAAATTGTGTTTAAATGCATTTAAATATCACTAATCAACATAAATTTGATTCGTTTTGGTCTTGAGTATTGTTTAGTGCATTAGTCAGCCTGACAATTTTTTTAGTTTATTTTCAAAACTTTTTATTAATTTTATTTAAATCAAAAGAAGCTGTCAAAGCACCTTTACCATCTTAAGGATTGATTAGATGATTTAAGAAGTATGTCCACGTTGGGAAAAAACTGAGCCAGCACTGTGAAATTATACATGTTTCTAAGGACTTATTGAATTGTAATCAACAGTGGTCAGGCCTTAACACAGGATGACATTTTTAGTGACAACCAGTAATGAATAAGCTTTTTCTCTCTCAAATTTCCACCCATCCAAATAATGGATGAACAGGTCTCCAGATAAAGCTATGCCATTTGTTGATTGCAGTCTTGGTGTGTCATTAATTTATTACATCAGAAGATGGGGGGTGGGATGCTGGTGAACATTTTTGTCACCATTATTACGATTGACCTTCACCTTATTGTAACCTGAACAGAGGCACATTTCCAAGGGTTCCATAGTCACATGCACCCATTCAAAAAGGTCTATGGACATGCCAGATTCCAAAGTCTAGGAGGGGGGCAGGTGCCCCGGGCCCCCCTGAATCCGCCAATGAGTTGCATAGATCTGAAAAAGTACTTATTGGGTAAAAAAGTAGGTGGTCTGTGACCATTGAATCAGCCAAAAATTAGTCGGCATGTATTTCAAGCATTGTTTGCAACCCCCCAATTCTGCCATAGTCATTAGATACGGTGGAACCTTGCTTTATGGTCACCTCAGTAATACAGCCACCTCGCAATTAAGGTCAAATTAATACAGTCCCAAATTGTGTCCATAAATACTTAAGTATATAATATTAGTCCTGCTAATACGGTCACCTCGCTACTCAGGTCACTTTTGTCCAGTCCCAAAATTGACCTTAATAGAGAGCTTCCATTGTATAGGAGTGACCAATAGTTGTGTCCACTGACCGGTCAAGCGCTTGCTCTGCAAGTCGACTCAGTTTCTTGTGGAGGTCAGTGTCCGCTGCATCCTTTGCCTGCTCTCTCTGGCCAATCAACAAAACTATAATCACTAAAATATTACATTTATTTATACATTGTTGTTAAATATGCTGAATATAACCTTCCACCAAATGGTGTTCAATAAGACCTTCGTAATTTGATAGCTATGCCTGTGAAATGTACAATTTGTAAAAAATTTAGATAACAAAATTCAACAGACTTTCTGTTAGTAACTGCCAGACCAGCTGATTCTGGTTAAACCTGCAAAACACTTTGTGTCAGTAACTTACGTTCACAGGTGTTGTGTAAATTGACACACTTTTTTTAATGTTTCTAATGTTTATTTTGTTAGCCCAACATATAATGTACATTGATATCCTCTGCACATTATAATAATATTTATTTCATATTCATCCGCATCCAATAGTCTGAATTATACACACTTATATAAACCACTCAATACAAGTTCATCACATCAGTGTTGCACTGACCTGTTTGAGAAAGAACTCGACTGCGTCGGAGTAGAGTTTGACAGCCTCATCAAAGTTCTCATTTTCATCCTCCTCAAAAGCCTGGCTTAGCAGGAACTTTCCTCGGTCAAGGTCAAGCTACAAAGTCAAGAACAGAATTTAAAATGAGGCAGTCTGTTTCTAGTTTTTCATTTCTCAAATTGATATGACGTTCTTAACCATTTCAGTACAACAGGCCGCTATATCAGCTGCACTGTCTGTGATGCTACAGGTCAGTGTAGTGTCATTGATGATGTCTGCTATTCAAATTCTTTTTACTCACAGTTATCCGCTATGTGGAGGGACATGTTATATATCGTCCTTAAGGCTAAAGCCTCAGTATTTCGGCGGCAGTATATTCAACCATTACCCAAATGATGAAAGACGTAATTATCAGATTTCTGGTTATCGTGATGACGAAATTGAAATGTATATAAACTTTATTATTCTACTTTCAGAATATATGTGATGTTCCTATTTGTAAAATGTACTGTTGCTGCTGAAATCTTGATTTAAAATCAGGCAGTCGAGGTTTGTGCCAAGTCACTGGGAATACAGTAATCAGTGATCACAGCATCTGAAGGCTATAGTCAGAACTGGGGCCGACTACATTTTCATGAGTACAAGTACTTTTAGAATGGATAAGTACGAGTACATTGCTAAAAACTGAGTACGAGTAAAAGTATGAGTACATTTAAAAAGGTATAAATATTAAATAATAACATATCTTTTAATTATTAATTAATCTAATTTATATAACTCAGCACAAGTGAATATGCAATGGCAGTTGATACATTTTTTTATGAGGAAAACTAAGAAAAACCTCTATTTCATCAACAATGAAATTCACTTAATTGGCATTCATTTCAGTGATCTTATCATCTATTTGCCATTGCCCGAATGAACATGAGTTGTTCACAGGTTGAGTCTTTCAGGCTGCACCGTTCAAGGCAGAATACTTTCTCGGCTGTGCTAAATACCCTTTCAACTGGGGCTGATGAGGCTGGAATACTGAGATGGTGAGGGACCAACTGAGCCAGAGTTGGAAAACTCAGAACTGCAGTGGGTCACTGTGACGATCTGTACATGGCTGTCCATTTTCTCACATTCAAGACAGCAGACTTTCTGTTAACAATTACTACATCCGCTAATTCTGGGTAGAGGAACTGACTTGCTCCCTTGAACACATACATACTAAGCAGAGCATCAATATCAGAAGAATTAGAACATAACCAAAACAAGCTTGTTGTTTCTATCATCTGTTCTACTTACCTGCTGTTGAGTCTTCAGAGGGGCAGCAAAACTTGTTTGGTCAGGCTCTGAAAAGATATCACTGATAATGCAAAAACATCTTTCCAAACACATTTTGTTCTAGTTTCATTTTGAAATTGATAATAATAATAATCTTCATTGCCAGAAGGATTTCTGTTTGCCATCAGAACTTAACATAAATGAGCACAAATTTAGCAAATAAAACATTTCATATATACATAAACACATCACATATAGTATCACTGGTGTCACAAAGCATTATTGGCAACATTCAAAACTATATATATATATATAGTATATGCAGAAAAATGACAGCATCACAGACAATGAAATGTCACATGATTTCAATCAAACAAAACTGTTGAAGACTAACTGTTCACTATTGAAAGTGAAATGAAAATCGAAAATTCAAGAGAAGCAATAATGGAAAATTACATTATGTTGTTATTAAATAGAACTGAACACATGTAAAATGTTATAATTAATTCAAGAAATTTGGTGTAATAATTTTTATGTTTTCAAGGTAATATACAACTATAAAAGTTGTTATTATTATGTACTGACAATATGCTATCCACCAATCCAGTGTTAATATATAAGCTGCCAGTTAAAACATTTACTGCAATTTATCAACTGTCCAGTATGGGTCTTTTCTCTCTGGTTCGACAAATGTTAATCTTTTAAAACAGACTTTTAGGACATGCTTACTGCTAGATTTGAGTTGCTTTGCCCTGGACAGATACTCGTTTGCCCTGTATACGACAGTGGTGGGAGTCGACTCTTCCTCCTCCACCATCAGAAGTAGGGCATTGGCCGCCTCCTGTCACATGGGAACAATGTCTATTAGTCGTCGGCTTACACCCACACTTGGAGCAACAAACCAAGCACACTGAACTGTTTTATTTTCAAGGGCATCTGGATGAATATCAGGAACATTGAGTATAGATGGAACAAGTTGGCCAAGGGTCCTTTGAAATAATTTTAACAAGACAAGATATAACAATATTATGATACAGACATAAAAAAACTCAGATATATGGATGTAAGGAACCATTTCTGTTGATCAAATGCCCAACAATGTGTTATTTGTGCAACCTACCATTCAGAGATATTGACCAACTTTGTTTCCTAAACATATTAACACTGCTAGTACTTGACACAATCAGTAGATAACGTGATCCATTAATTGGCAGTCTTTGAATCTAATCTACATTGTTCCTTCATTGTGCTTACGTCTTATCCTAGTTCTAAATTTACTAAGTGAGAAACAAATACTTATGTTACAGTTTCTATGCTAGTTTCGCAATCTCCTCATTTCTCTAGGGAGGTGAAACCACATGCTTATATTAGGCAGTTCTAATCCTCCCCTCTGTGTCCTTGCTAACATATCCAAGTCCTTCATCAGTATTAAAAATAACAAGAAAACCAGCCCGGGAACATTCCACTAACACTGTTGAGCTCATAAGCCTGATTTTGCACTTTAAAATCAATTTTTTTTTAAACAATGATCTTGTGTACTGAAAACTTCAAACATGAGGATGAGCCATTGAAACACTTTCACTGGTGTGTCATAGATTAAAAAAGTTGTTACCGATGTGCCTGTCGGTCACTTAACAAGAAGTCCACAAAGTCAGAGGTTCGCTTGAAGCGACATCATGCTGACTTTTCAGAAGTTCTTATTTGTGCACATCGTTTAAAAAATTAAGATAGCAACTATAAGAAGTGATAACGCAAAGTTAAATGAAGATTTTTAATCGTGGTATCACTCTGCAGTCTGCTATTAATGCAAAATCTGAGACGTCACCGACCTATTTTCAGCTTGGGGCTTGATACTTTAGCTGGCTGTCATCACCACATCAAAAGCATTTTGCAGTTTTGGCTGTGCCTGAAGCTCAATGCTAAGGCCGGTATTGCCAGGATCAGGCACATTATACCATGATAAATGTGCATCTGAATGCCAATACATGTACCATGTGTATCATGTTATCATTGTGACTGGCTGTGATGCTGATGTAAACAACACGGTGGTGTGCAACAATGTGAACGCTGTCCAGAGTCCTTGCTCTAGTTCCACCCAAGGCACAGCTGCTTTACAAGATCCACCGCTGCAGCCATGGTCTTTAGCAATGCAATAAAATGTTTGACAGTACAATGAATTTTCTTGATGCCTTTCCATTATGGAATGTTATATGCACTAACCTTTTATCATACAGACGACAGTTGAGATTGCCTGCCATCCGTAGCCAACATGTAACAAGACCGCTTATTGGGTGAATAATTAATGACCCTCACCATTCGCCAATCACGCGGGTGGATACAAATGAGTTTGGCAGTGCATACATGTTATCGTATACACATGGCTGAGTTTTAGTTCCTGTTGTTTAATTAGTTATAACGAAAATGTAACAAAACAAACATTGATTTAAATATTGAATAAAAAGATTAGGCTTTAGCAGCGATAGAAATAAGCCAGAATATTTACTTGTCCGCCGGACAAGTAAGTTTTGAAATCTACTTGTCCGCCAATTTTTAACTTGTCCGAGTGGTTGTCAAGGGGAATCGAAGCTTCGGAAAAAACGTAAAAAGTCTTTCTTATTTTTATGACAACAACACAATATTCCTGCTGTTTCATTGCATCTGCATCTGAGTGACTTGTATTCAATGACACAATTTGATTTAATCAGCAAATTTTGAAATTGCAAACTTTTATATTTTTTGCAACTATTTTCCGGTCCACTATCATTATTATTCATCACGAATATTAAAAGTAGACATGTTACATGGTATATACCAATATTTTAGTGATGCTGATATGAACGCTTTTATTAATAACAGATAATTATTATTATGATAGGAATGAGACAATTGTTTTCCTTGCGATTTGTTAAAATGTTGCAAAAACTGTTTATGTTTAATATAATATGTATATATAACATATAACACTGCTGTAAAATTTTGGCATCAGTTTGTCATTGAAGACGCCACTCAACCATCAGGAACACGACCAATGCAAAGCCAGGAAATGTCACAAAAATCACAATAAACTATATAATATCATATTATTTTGTCCAACCTGTATGAACTTCAACGTTAACAAAGTTCTGTATTTTACAAACGAAGATAATATTTAATTGATCATCAGCAAACAAACACACATTTTTTTTCTAAATGTTACATTACCATTTCAATGATGATAAAACAGTTTTAACTGTGCCCGAATTACATTTACCAGGCGGAATATAATTTATAAATTTAGTTAAGCAGGAACGTTGCTGCCGCGCGCAGACCGCCGTAGTTGACAGAAGCCGACATGTCAATGGCGGTTGGCACCCTGTCCCCGGCCGCGCGTCTAGCATAATTTGGCTTCGAAAACTCGCAATTTATGGTTAAAATGAATGTTACATAGATACAACAACACTTCTGAAATTTCAGTAATATTCTGTTTATCAACCACCACCATAGATTTACCGGAGAGCCAATTACAAATTTTGAAAATTGTCACCGATCTGGATCGGCTGACATTCGATGACTTGGAAGACTGCCGAATCCGCGTGGGTTAGGCGTAATAATGGTTCAAACTATATAATTGTTCAAATAGCAGGTAGCGATACAAAGACTACTATTTCCAAAGTTCATCAAATATGATCTGTGAATGGAAGCAAGTTGTACGTCGGCCAAACTTAACAATTTATGGGTTTGTTAAATGCAGCCTAGATCAATGATGGCTGATGCGGTGTCTGTCCTACGCGTATAACAGAGCTAGGTCGGTGCACTCAGTGGATGACCATGTTAACGCAGGCACTAAACTCGGTCGAACACTGACGTACAACACACTGGCGTCAGAACGACAAGACGCCGACACACTAACAAAATTGCAACGCGCGCGATTGCTGGCGAACTTCATTTACGTTTGAATTTCCTCAAATAAAAAAATTGCAATGTTGCACGCGTCACTATTTACTGTAAATTTTCACTTGTCCACCGGATAACCATGTAGAGTCATTTAACTTGTCCAGGCCAAAAATCACTTGTCCCGGACAAACGGACAAGTGCTATTTCGAACGCTGGCTTTAGTGTTGTCCTATTTTTCTAGGTAGGATCTGGTTACTAGAAACATGATGGTGGTCAACCCGATTGAAACCAGTGGCCCGATGGGCCAGTAAAATATGAAAACTGGTGGCCAGAACGCCTCAAAAAGGTGCCGGGCCAACAGGCCATTGTTAATGTTGAGGTCTGTGCTCTACAGATGTCACACGGCAGCAGCTTTTTGTTTCAAAAAAGATCCTAAGTAATTTAACAAAGGATTCTGTTTAATGATGGATGTTCTTGAGAGCTCATTGTCTTCTAAGTGAAATACTTGCCTGATAAAAGAAGGCAGCTGTGTCCAGCAATCCCTCCTTGTCACACTTGACCGCACGCTGGGCAAACTGGACAGCATCCTCCTTCAGTCCACCACTGCCTGGGTCAGCCATGGCGCTACGAGGCTATCACATTACTGCAAATGTACATCAATTTATTTCACAAACATGTCACCGATTATGCTCATCTGAATAACATTCAAGTGTTGTGTTAAATGAATATTAAAATATTTGCATTCAAATGTCAATTGCTTTGCTTTTCAAATACGCCCTGGACTAGGCACTTCAATGAATCCTGCTACCGCGATGTTTTTATGTGCACGCAGCGCCGTTGCAGCAGCGCCGTCTCGTTTACTCGGCACCTGGGTACCGTTCTATTTCAACCTCTGTTTTCACAGTCTTTTCCCGGTAATTTACGTCATTCGCGGCGGGATTCCTTTTGTGGATAAGTCGAACTTTCTATACATCCTTTTCTTTTTCAAATTTGACCAAAATTATGGTAAATTTAATTGATTTGATGACATAGCTGTGTTTCAGTTGCAAGTTTGACAGTCTAGTAATGATTTGTAACGAATGACTATGTTTGCAGGTAGATATATAGGATTAAATTAGTATGTTTTAAAAATTTTGTTGGCGTGAACGCCCGTGAAATATGGTTTTCGCGCCATTCAAAACATGTGACATTTGAGCGATCTGTGTCAGTATGACTGAGAGCGCGCCACCGGAGGCGTGGAACGAAATCGTGGAGCTTGATCCTGACTTATTTAATACATTTCTGTGCCTCTTAATGACAACAAAAACAACAGTATCTTATTTAACTTTAAGATAGGGCCTATAATTTATAGCCTAGGTCATACAGGCCAGGCCATATTATATATATATAATTATATGAATCTTAAGCCATGGCTGGTTACTGCTTACCCTTGGGCTTGGGTTTAGGCCTGGCTTATGCCATTATTTATGGTTGTGCTTTTATTTAGACTTAGAAATAATATAAATGTTATGATGCAGTAATTTTAATTAATTCTTGTTAGTTACCTATTAAATAAATAATTTGTTAGAAAAGTTGTTTTTGAGGTAAAATACGTAAATAATTAGACTAAATTTGTTTGTTTAAATGTTTCGTGACAAACAGTCACTGCGCAAAATTGCTAAAGCATTGTGTAAATGTAATACAAACTATAAATGCCTTGATCAGTTGTAGCATCATTCATTTCATTGTATGACAACATGCAATACATTAAACATCACAGTTATACCTCTCAAGTATCATAATTATTATGAATTTATGTGTGACATAATGCATTATTACAGAATTTCACACTGCTCTCTTGAGTAACAGAGGCAGGGATATGAACATTATTTCACAAGATCTGCATGTAGAATCAAAACAGGCATCATTATATGATACACGATGCCCTTTTTATTTCAGATATTGTTCGCAGTTACATGCAGTGACACTGGTCTTACGTTGATATGTGTCTGACAGTTAACTGTGAAGGTACCAAGCCACAGTCGTCTGAATATGACACCCATCACCTGCCTCCATACGTACACATTTAATCTGGCTGATTATATATCTGATATCTACTTTGAACAGTGTCCACTCAACATAACACGAACATTACTAATAGACATCATGTTGAAGAACGCAACGTTATTTTGCAAGATACTGAAATATGAACCTTGCTTCACAGATCTTGCAGCCTACTGGCATTAAATTATGAGACAATCAACTTCCAATATTACAAAAAGACTGTATTATGTAGAGTAGATTTCTTCTTCATGGCTTTCCTTCCATGGGCCATGGGGAGTAACGCAGAAAGCAATCTTGCATTTGGCATATTTGGATTCAGTGTCGGAATACTGTGAACAATTTATAAACATCACTTGATCAAGTTCATGTTAAAATGTGGAATATTACATTATGAAGCATTGACAACTGATTACTGGTCTGTACACAGCATGCAGCATTCATCCAACCTGTCATGACACAGTCACACATAGACACAGTGAACTAGGAGTACGAATATGTATTTCTTTATCATGTACTGATCTGTTGAGTTTATGTGCTATTTAGCCAATATTTACTTATTAATAAAATTATTGTTAATGCTATATGACTGGTTAATGTATATTATTATAATGTTTAATGTGGTGGTAAACATTGCAAAAATTATATAACTGTTAATAATTATGAACATTACAGCCTTTTATCGAAATGTAGTGGTCAGTCGTTAGCGTGCTAATATTAGCCAATATTAACTTATTAATTAAGTTACTGTTAATGTGAAATGACTGGTTAATGTATATTTATTACCACAATTACTGTGGTTTACTGCTTTCATAAATTATACAAATATCTTCATAATCATGAACATTATGGCCTTTTATTGAAATGTGTTGGTTTGTCGAGGTTGCGCAATAATTAGCTAATATTGACTAATTAAATAAATTATTAAATGATTTGTTAATGTACATTGATTACCATTATTAATGTGGTTATACACATTGCATAATATGTACAAAATCTTCATAATCATGGACATTATGGCCTTCAATTGGAGCGTTTTGGTCTGTTGAGTTTGGCATGCTACGTAACTAAAATTAACTAATTTATTGCATTAATTTGGGTATAATTAGTACTAAAAATATTAAATATTATAAATTTATTACTCTTATCAATGTGTTTGAAAACCCTGAAGACAGTATTTAAATATCTGTATAAATAAAACAGTTATTACATTTTAAAGCAAATATTTACCTATGGAAAACACAAAAATGAGTCCATTTTGCCATTGTAAGAGATACACAAAAATTACGCTGTTTTTCCAACTTAAAATCGCAATATATTTTGATCTATTAAAGGTATCTTAATAAAATAAACAGTTATGTGATCCTTAACCTATTACCTTTAATTTAAGTCAATTCCCAATGTTCTAGCATGATATTTATTTTTTTGTTGAAGTGCCTACCTGGACCTTGCCCAGTTCTGTGTTCAAAATGACAAAATTACTTATGTCAGGAATCGGTCATGGTGAAAAAGGTCCTTGACAGGATCAAAATGTGTCAAATTCACAGACACGTATGTGTACGCTATGAACTCAAGTAAATAAAATGATCAGTTTCCCTACAGGTGATGTGTGTACTGTATTATCGCTCACCCAAACACAGCCTTCGACTCGCCACGAACCACAATGTATTCAACGTTGTGATGGCAGCACAAACCCTAACAACAACCTTGGCGGCATAAAGCTACATTTACACAACACGATAACCAGTTCGCACACACGGTAGACACGCTTACAGTGTGTTATCTCCCTAACAGCATTCAAAAAATGTTACCAGGAAACGACTCCACTTTGCTATATTTCTGCATCATGCTCGCTAGGTGGCCTGGCCGGTTCTTAGTTCACCGTGTGGTTCCACTGTAAGCGCGACAACGTAACATACCTACATTTAAATTTGGTGACGTGGATCTTGACCAAGTTTAGGATTATACTTATTTTAGTATTTGCTTTAATTGAAATGGATCATTTGGTAAAGGCAAAAAACTGCTGCATTATAAAGCATCAAAGGCCATGTACTCACTCTTACAAAAAGGCAGACGACTTATTAGGCCAAATAAAAAAAGAAAATAGTTTCTCGTCCCCGCCCGCTTCCTTTTTAGCTGCCGCCTCCTTTTTTTTGCTATTTACTATTAACAAAATTTGCTATTTTAAAAGCTTTTCAGATCTGTGTATGCCTTCTATAGAGTTTAAAATGGGAACGATATTGGCTTGTTGCGTGCCCCGTGCTCCAAGGACCGCATACTCAAGTCTGGAATCGAGGCTAATCACGGGCACGAAACTGTAGCACTTGCGCGACATGTCTGCTATTGTCGGCCATCTTTAGTCCGAATATGTTGGTGTTTGTTTGCTTGCGAATTCGTAGGTCCACCGCAATATTGAAACCGTGGTATGCTAGGACGGTATCAAATGGCACGCAGACATTCCTAGAGCTTTTCTGTCAGGGGAATTTGATGACGGAGAAGACATCAGTTCAACAGAACGCTGTCAAACGTCATAGGTCGGTACTCATCTTGAACTGCGTGGCAGCACTCGGCCATTTGCCGAAATGCCCTGGCAACTGGCTGCGTTGCCTCGGAAATTAAGCTATTGTTCACGGTCAAACTGGTCGTGTTTTATATTATGTGCCCCCTAAAAAGTATAAAAGCCCTCAATTTGATAAAATTCAAGGCCTGTCAGTAGATTTTGCGTTGACTTCGCTCGAGTCTACACTTTGGCGCTACTAGTGTAAATAATCACCGGTTAGACCCGCCACAAATGTACCAAGTCATTGAAGATTACTTAAAATTACAACTTTGTTAGCAACAGTGTATAAAAGTATTACTGAAGTAGTTTAAATATGGCATGACATGCTGATTTGTGCGGTTTATTAAATTATGGTGACTGTCTAACAAGGCTGTTACTAGTGACACCATGCGGAGTTGTATGAATTTGTTTGTTTGTTTTAGTTTGTAATTTTCGCATGTTTCATGGAAATAAGTAACATTTTGAAATGCAAGTGTACTTTTCATAAAATACAGCAATATGTTGCATAGCTTAAACGAAATATTTGAAAGGTAGCCAGAGGGATATTTTGGATTAAAACTCCTTGGAAATCGTTCCATGATAGCCTACTGCTCGGGCACAAATATTATAAACATTTCAATGTAGGCCTACTCACCCTTTTCTTGCTTGATCATTTGTGTTGTTTTGTTCAATATAGCCTCAGCCAATTAAGATTTGTCAATTGACAAATGGTTTCTGGAAAAGGTTGTTGTTTTAAGGTCTCATTTCTTTTATTTTGTCTTCAGGTAAAAGTGAACATTGGTGGAAGTAAGGACAAGTTGGATGTGTCGGCAAACCTGAACGAGTGTCTAGCAGACATTGTGTCAATTACCTCGTCAGTGAGATAATCGCAGTACATGTCACACCCCAAAATTGAATAATTGGAATGACTCATTATTTACAAATGAATATATATGTTCATCACAACAAAGCTTTATGACAACGCATACAACTTTGCATCAAAGATGGTATGACTCTGCCCTCCAACATGTCATGGTTGAAATATTTATGTTGTGATTGGTTGTTTAACCACATAGGTTATAAACACCCAATCAATTGTAACAGAGAGATAAGTAGTCAAACCATGCCTTTATTTATTGTGAACTGGCTAATTGCAATTTTTCTCCACTTTCAATTTTTATAAGTGTGAAGGATGTCTGAAATGACGTGTCCTCTATGCTGCCCGCGTTCTCAAACCAGAAGAGAAATAATAACTGGAGAGGAACTTGGAGGTGATGTTACACTCATTTGGCGCATGCTTCAAAGATGTCAATGATCCTGGAGAAGGGAACACATTTGACATAGTGAAGGTCAACGACAAACTAACATGTAAAATGCCCATTGAGGCGTCGTACTATGTAACATAGCATTACAACATCGGTTGGCCATTATCCTCTTTGTGAGGAATGTGAGGTGAAATGCAAAGTGGCCAAGAAGAAAGTGACTAGAGCCTTCGCACTTCGGCAACCTGCAGGCAAATGATGTGCGTGTGTACGTTTGGCAATGGATGGTTGTTTTTACAGACATGCCACATTTTGTGTTCTGAAATGCATATTTTAACTTGAAACATTAGTATTTTTGTATTGGTTAACATGCTTGTTCCGAGCGAGTGTCGCCATTTACTATGCTACTAAATATACTTACATTAATTAACATTTGCTTACATTTTGTAGCAAATCCGTATTAAAACTGGATATTGTCATATTTTTTTAAATCCGTATTGTATGCAGGAAATCCGTACAGTGTGGCACCTTTTGCTGTGTATTAAATACATTTAACATTGTGTTTTGTTTATTTAATCAATTTAAATTGTATTCCGGTGTAACATGGGACATATATATTCCACATAATTTTTTCTGTTTATCTGTCAATCCAGCTAAAATAATAGTAATTATAGTAACATACATCACAGCCCTGGTATGTTCCACGTTACATCGGACAAGCAATAGTGTCTTTAAATCAGTAACACTTAACATCTATGACGTTGCGGCCATCTTTAAAAAATAACAAAATATTGACAAATAGTAAATAATAAGGGCCTTGCGCCTCCTTTTGAAAAAAAATCCGGACGAGAAACTATTTTCTTTTTTTACTTGGTCTTATACCAATTATAACTGCAATTAATTTTAATTAAGGCCCTTCTGTGCACGTTGGCATTCGGAGGATGTCACACTTCTGCTATGCTGCGGCAGCTGTCTCTTTAAGAGTGATCCTGCTGAAAGCATTTTGCGGTAGACGGTGTATAGAGGGTGTGCAACAACATTGTGACTCGGTTTAAGAGCTTGAAATACTTCATTGCCTTCTTTTAGGCCCAGTCCAAACACTGCACAAGGAAATGTACGGGAATGACATCATGTAGCTCTGGAAGAGGGTTATGACACCTGATTTATGGCCAATGTTTACGCTGGCCCCATCACCCCCATAACACACAGTCTTCTTGTGCAATGAAAGTGGCATTAGCTGCAGACTCAGAATCGACTGTAACTGCCTCGAGAGCTTTCACGGTAGCCTGACAGATGTCCTTGATATCAGCTCGATCTCTTCAGTGCACAGCAACCATGGCCAGCAGATATATACATCTGGCCATGCACATACGTTCTGATACAGATCACGTCGTTCTCACTGGTGGACATATCAACAGAGCCACCGGACAACAGACTAATGGATAATGTTTCTTGGTTGATGAACTAGTAGCTTCCTAGCGCTTAACTGCAACAACAACATGCATGTATGACGTATCTGAAGGACTTGTCATTCCTATATATATATATATATATATATAAGCATCCCCTGCGACTTTCCTGACATCCAATTCCGTCACCCAGAACAAGTCCCCAAACAGACCGTTATGGAATGCTATTGCGTATACGTCACGAAATAGCTTATATCTAACTTCTCAAAGAAAAAATGTTCGTGGATTGGATGGACTTCGGTATTTGATGTTCCTGTGGGAGAATTCTTCAGTATTGTTCAGCTGTCAGAGGGTGACACTTAATGTGTCATGTTGTACTAATACCGAACGTCTACAGTGGGTTAATCCCTTTCGCGCGTTTTTCTAACACTTTCCCCGGTAGATTTTGGTGTTGGCGGCTTATCCAAAAATCTGAACAGCATAGTCTGTTTGGACATGATGATGGCGGCGTTAAATACGACGAATCGCTGTGATTTACCGAAAACACTAAATTACCGTACGTTCATTTCAGCGTGCATTTTTGACTACACGTAACACTGTAACGTGTTTCGTGAGCGCCGCGGTTCCGTTATTTTACATTGGGCAACAATGAGTGTAACACGCATGTTTGTAAACAGTTTTTGTTTTTATAAATAGCGTCTTCCTGTGGTCAGTTTTGACTATAAACTGGGGTGTAGAGAACCTACTGCTGTTAAATGGTGCAATTTCCCCGAAAAAAGTAGGCGGTCACACGGACCAGTAGCTCAAAAAAGTTACTGACCTGACGACAAAATAGGTGGTCAGTAACCACCAGGTCAGCGTATATTTCGAACGTTGTCATGTACACAATCTTATATAACCTTCATTGTAACAATGTGCACTCGTCACCTTGGATTAAATGTGTTAGTAGCATTTTTTAGAGTAATGGCATTACTTATATGGTTGACGCAGGATTATATACAAGTGTGAATGCGATCAATTTAAGCAACTTTGGCACAGTAGAATTATAAATGATATTAATGATAATAATGCGATGCATAATCTTTTTAAATTTTCTCACAGAAAAGAGAGGTATACAGAATCTCTTCCAGAACACTTAAAAAAACATTAGTTCAATTCAGAATAGGAATATACAAATTGCATGTTAATATCCGAAGAAACTTGAATATAGCTAGAATGGAGAGACTTTGTAACATTTGTGATAAAGCTGTAATAGGTGATGAAATTTACTTTTTGTGTGAATGTACCAAGTTAGACGACTTGAGAATTAAATATATGCCTTCGTGTATTATATCAAGTCCTAATGCTACTAATTTTGTACATATGCTATTGACCAATGATCAGATACAATTTACCATGGTATACCATAGTATAAACATAGTAAAATGTACAATACTGTGGTTTACTCTAATTTACTATGGTTTTGTTATGGTTTACCATGCTTACTATGAATTTACCACAGTGTATCATGGCAAACGTATGGTAAAATGTAGTATATTATGGTTTACTATAACTTACATTGGTTTTACTACAGTTTATCATGGTTTACCATGACTTCATATGGATTTTCTATGGTGAAATATTAGTAACGTGTAATATACTATAATTTACTATAACTTATCATGATTTACTGTGAATTTATAATGGTTTACCATAGTAAACTGTAGTACATTTTTAGCAGGGAAGACCCTCTTGTGCACGTTGGCATACGGAGGATGTCACACTTCTGCTATGCTGCGGCAGCTGTCTCTTTAAGAGTGATCCTGCTGAAAGCATTTTGCGGTAGAAAGTGTAGAGGGTGTGCAACAACATTGTGACTCGGTCGAAGAGCTTGAAATACTTCATTGCCTTGTTATAGGCCCAGTCCAAACAATGCACAAGGAAATGCACAGGAATTACATCATGTAGCTCTGGAAGTTATGACACCTGATTTATGGCCAACGTTTACGCTGGCCCCTATCACCCCCATAACACACAGTCGTCTTGGGCAACTGTTACTGCCTCGAGAGCTTTCATGGTAGCCTTAACGATGTCCTTGGTATCAACTCGATCTTTTCAGTGCACAGCAATCATGGCCAGCAGATAGATACATCTGGCCATGCATATACGTTCTGACACAAATCACGTCAATTGACAGTCTGGAAAAATTGGTTTAAAACTATATGTTCAATATGTTCCACCTAGTGTATGTTATTCATGAATCTAAGTGTAAGCATGACTTCTCATTATTAGTATAGTACACTACTGGGTAATAAGTGCCCAGTTTGTAAATAACTCTATTTTGTATAATGATCCATGTTTTATTTATGTATTTGTGAAATTGTAATCGTCTATGTACTATGATATGTGGTTCGAGGGAGTAAACATCTGTTCTGTACACGATAGGACACCACTGGCAGTCGCTCATAAAAAAATCTTTTTATACAGAATCGTCAAATAAGAGGACACTGTTTTCAGGAACCATAGGCGGATCCAGGAGGAGATCTATGTAATTTGGCGTGTTCATAGACCTTTTTGAATGGACGTCCGTTACGTAATCCCCCAGACTTTACCATAAGGTGTTGTTATGGCGACTCGACGGCGAAATCATTAATTTTCAACAACACCCTAACTCCGTAATAAAACCATGCTCATATGAAAATATCAATTGCGTCGATCCGTATGATTGAAACAGAAGGAACAGTGCAGTGGAAAAGTGCCAGGGACGAACAGAACATACGTCAACGGTGCATTCGCATCACAACACGTACACTACGCAACGGCGTATTTGTTGTTCCACTCAACAGTTACGCGATAGCGTGCGGATTAACTCTCCGGTTAACACGACAGTAGCGAATGTCAGTAGACAAATATACCGGCGTTCAAAATTAATGCTATCTACGTCGACACTTCTTAAAATGTCGTTGAAGCATCAATATAGGTGTAGGGTAAATACACATGTCAAACCCTTAAAGTTACTATTGTAAGTCAAGTGTCAAAGTCAACACAGTTTTACTATATGGCCTAAAGCTGATATACAATTCGTTATTGTGTGATTTGTGGTGAGGTTTGATGTGTACGTGAGCAATGACGAATGTTACAGCTCTGTTATCAACGTCGGTTTCGGTTTTGGAGGACAAGGTTATATATAACCAACAGAATACGGACGACTTTATGGGAAGCGTCTTTATGGTCGCCAACATATGGCAGTATGTCTGGCCGCCGCTATTCGCGACAGGACTCGTCGGTAACACGGTCGTGCTGCTCGTGCTGAGGCGGGACGGACTCGTGCGGACCTCGAACAACGTCTATTTGAGCGCCCTGGCCTTCGGTGATAGTCTCGTGCTGATCGTCGCGTCGGTGACGAGCTACCCATTTTACGCTTGGGGTTTCTGGCTCGGCAATACGAGTACATGGGCGTGTCGAGCCACCTTACCAGTACACCACACTCTAGTAACCGCGTCCATTTGGCTCATTGTCGCTACGCCTGTGTACCCCGCAGTACGCCTGTTTGTGCTGCCTGTCGCTGTTGGTGCTCGCCTTCATCATTGACCTAATCTTTATACCTACATTTGTCATTATGTCTTCCGGCGACGTAGCTTGCGTCGTCCCGTTGCGTTATGTGGATTATATGATAAACTATCGATCTTGGATTAATCTGGTCGTCACCAGTGTCGTACTTGTCTGCAACTCGCTGATAATACACACACTGCGGCGGAGGCTGATGCGAATCGCCGTGCAAGACTCCATGATTCGCACCACAGTCATGTGCCTGGGCGTGTCGTTAGCCTTCGTCGTCTGCATCCCTCCCAGTAACATCACCGACATCGTATGGCCACTGTCGTCACCGAGTACCTACGTTGCGACCACCTTTGCGATTCTCCTGTAATATCTTAATCACGCCGTCAACTTCTTCCTCTACAGTCTGACGAGTGCTCACTTCCGGCGCGAGTTGGTCGCGTTGTTTCGCAGTTGCCCCCAAAACCAGGGAGTGCGGCGGGTACCGTGGTTTACTGGCTGCCATCACGTATCAAGTACTTCGGGCAGGCTTGAGTTCAGTAGGGGATTAGCAGACGATCTAGAATTGCGTTAACGAGACGATCGATGATCTTCCTTTTATCGAAATAATCATTAGTATATCTTCATCTTCTTCAGTTCAGCATATCTCTGCGAGACGTAGCTGCCCAGATGATCCCACGATACGCTGCTCTGTCTGCCGTTCGTCTCCCTGCTATCATTAGTATATATCATATTTAATTGCATTTCTTCTTCTGTGTATGTTAGGCGCCAAGAGGTCAGTTTGAATGTGATATTACCATTGATTAAAACTAGTTAACCATCCATCTACGTACTAGTTCCCGACATGGGACATTGCATGTCCTTGCTATGCTTAAACATGTTTACTGCCGCCGTTCATCCGTTGAATGAGTAATGAAAGAAGAACGAACCACACCGAATAACGATTCTGAGTTCAATATGGCGTTGATATTATCGTGTAATACTCTACATTATTACCCATGGCTAAGCATTTATATTTATGTATTGTGGCTACATGTTTGTGCTCTATTAAGTTCTACTGAATATGATAATAGTCTGACCTAATTATATCACCATTATTCGTATTGGGTGTTTTCTGGTTGTCCTGCTCTGTTGCCGTAAGGGATAAAGATTTTATTTTATGCAAACTATTGACGTCTAATCATTTTAATGTGCTTTTTTCTTAATCACACTAGAATACATCATTGTATTTCAATTTTGCATAGATTGCCATGTCTTCATGTTTGTTATAATAGAACGCCATTGGCTTGACCCCTTGATAACGCGTTCAAATTATAATAATGTCCAAATACCTACTGTTTCAGATGGGTTATCAGACCATACTGCCATTGCTAATGTTAACGTTTCTATAACTCCATTACACTCGAAACACAATGTGTGTTACAGAGCCATTCACAGAATTGACATTACAGCTTCAATGGCTGCTATCCTTAAATCTTGCTTTATTACAGATCCAAAAGAACATTTATCTGACTTATATAACAGTACTGTCAACTACTCAATGCATTATTTAACAAACATGTACCTACGAAATTCAAGTGTGTCAGAAAGGCCACCAACTCCATGAATGACTTCCGAAATTATACTATCTTAGAATAAGAATAAATGAAGAATAACATAAGTTTATTAGCAACTCAACTGAGTTGGATTCACAGTATACAATAAAATACAACTAATACACTGAAACGTCATACAGTATTAATACACTGAAACGTCATACAGTATTAATACACTGAAATGTCATACAGTATAAATACCATCCTTGCCCTTCAATCGTTATTGGCAGTTGTGTAATCCCCATGGCATAAAAGAGTTACGGTATCTGTTTGTTCGGGTTATTGGCAAAGGGTACACATTATGCTGTCTGATGTCATATTTGATATGCCTTTTGTCAGGCAGCAGATAGTTTAATCTGTGTGTACTAACTGTAATCTTATTGAAATATGTTTGTCAAAGGCAGTCCCGTCTTGCTTTCAATGTCTCCAATTTAACATACCTGAGTATCTCAGCGTAACTTATTGCAGGAAAATACACTTTAATGCTCTTTTTTGTATCATTTCAATATTATCAGATAAATATTGTGGCAAGTTAGTGTGCCAAACAGGGCATGCATATTCTAAAACAGGTCTCACAACACTGACATATATAGTGACCAGATCATTGTGGCTAATTCCTACTCGCTTTAACTGATACACCATATACAGTCATTTCCCGGCATTTTTCTCAATATTTTCCACATGCTTATTCCATGTCAGATCCTGTGAAATTGTAACACCTAGAAGTTTGGCATGGTCTACTTGATCTACATCTTTTCCATCGATCTTTATATTTGGGATAGTGTTTCGAAAATTGCGGTCTTGCGCAAAACAGATGATCATCTCTTTTGATTTTCCTGAGATAATTTTCATATCATATCATTCTGTTCCGTCCACCTAGCAGCAACGTCAACCGATTCTTGTATAACAGATACACCCATTCTATCGCATACCTCGAACAATGTACTGTTCGTTATTTAGAGCGTGTGTGACGCAAATCACGCTCGCCTTTAGACAGGTCGCGCTATTCTAAGCAACGTCACCTCTGTAACAGACAAATGGCCAAAGCTAAATCAGATTATTATACAAATATGAACATGATCATGTATTAATTAAGTCTCTATTTGTCTCGTTCTCTATTCATTTTAAGAATAAAATCAGTATTATTCGTTCTGTTTTCCAAGGTCATACTTTAAATAATGTTAATGCGGACTTTCCACAAGTAAATTCTCTACTTGTATCATTTGAATCGGCAACAGTTGATGAAGTTAGGAAAATAATTATGTCCTCCCCAAATAAGCCTTGTGAACTTGGTCCATTTCAAACAATACTGCTAAAAGCATGTCTCGATACATTAATTGGGCATATAACAAATATTATAGATGCATCACTTTGCTCTGACTATTTTCCTGATGATTTCAAATACGTCCATGTTATTCCACTTTGTAAGAAGTCATCTCTGCCTAAGTAAGACCTAACAGTTATATACCTATTTCCAAGCTTTATTTCCAAGCTTTATTTCCAAAATACTAGAAAAGGTTGTAGCAAGTCGTCTACGGTCTCACATTAGCAAAAATGTTTGAACTAATGAGTCACAATCAGCATATAGACAGTTTCATTCAATAGAGACTGCCCTCTTAAAGGTTCACAATGACATTAACTTGAACATTAACAGTGGTAAAGTCACTACATTTACCTTACTAGATCTCTCTGCAGCTTTTGACACGATTGATAACACCGTTCTCATTGAACGCTTATTAAAGTGGTACGGCATATCTGGCACAGCTCTTAGCTAGTTTTCTTCATACCTAACTGACAAATACCAAACTATAAAGATTGGGAACTGCTTTTCAGCTACACTGCCGGCTTTATTTGGTGTTCTCCAGGGTTCTGATCTTGGGCCTTTGCTTTTTACTCTTTACACTACACCACTAAACTCTGTTATACAGAGACATAACTTGGATCATCATCTTTATGCTGATGATACTCAGATCTACATTTCGTTGGCTACTCCGGATACAAATCGCTCCCTTAACCAACTTAGTGATTTGATCCAATATATATCTTCCACTGGATGACTGACAGCAAATTGAAATTAAATGCAAATATAATTCAATTGATCATTACTGTTACTCCAATGCAGCGTAGTAAACTAGATGTTTTTTCTACGCGTATTTTGAATCAGCATATCACGCCAGCAACCTCAGTGCAGAATTTAGAAGTGGTCTTTGATAGTAACTTCAATTTCCGACAACATATATCTCAAATGTGTCGCTGCTGTTTTTATCATATTCGCGATCTTCGCCGTATTCGCCAGTATATGCCATTTTCTGTTTCTAAAACTATTTCAACAGCGCTTGTTAGCAATTCCCTCCTTTATAATATCGCAAGCAAGGATATTCCAAAACTTCAACGTGTCCAAAATTGTCTGGCCAGGGTAGTCACAACATATCCTCGTTTTTCTCGCTCTGTATCACTTTTGAAGTCTTTGTATTGGCTTCCTTCGTATAATATTTAAGATCTGTACCATTACACACGAGACACTATCCAGTAAGCAGCCATCTTATTTGCATTCACTTCTTACTCCTGTAAGAAAACAGCTCCCTAGCGCCTTGACCTATCTGTTGACAACTGGAATACTGCTTATGGATTATGAGATTGATCAACCCTTTTGTCTTGATGCGCCTCTGAGCCTTGGTTTCCAAGGTTTTAGGCGCAATAGAAGTTATGTTATTATTACATGTAGCATCTATATCCACACGGAAACATAATGTATGTCACGCTAGCATCGCAGCTGTGTACGACAGAGGGCACCAATCATTCTTAGTTTTAATTGACACCGACTGTAAGTATATATATAAGTTATTAAGTTACAACGACGTGGTTAGTGGTGATGTGCCTCTTTCCACAGGAGAGAGGCACATCACTTTACCTAGAAATATGTAGTTTGTATAAACTGTCGACGGCAGAAATAAAATAGTCTGAGAAAATGTGTTAAAAATAAAAAAGCTTAACAAATTATAATAAATGACGTGTTTGGAAGTCGCTAAAATATTTCCTTTAGAAAACACAATGAATGAACACGTACACGAATATATGTTTTATTTATAGTACGTGCTTACTTTCAGCATGATTTAATAAAGGCAAGTACCTATGTCATGTCAATATATATTGTCACTTAATTACTAATAACCTGTTATTGTTATCCTCGGCATATTACATACAACAATCAAACTGAAACGCTTCTGCAAGCAACCAAACTTATTCTAAATAGTGATACAGTTTGAATATCGCACTATCCACACGAACAGAATCATACGTGTTGCATGCATAGTGAATACAGCTCATTCCCTATCGCATATTTAGGCTACACCACTTGGCTGATTGAAACGTTAGCTATCCTGATTTTGTGTTTCGTGACGACATTTGGGGTAATCCTCTCCACAACGATTTGACGCGTGGTGTTCCCATCCTGACTGGGACCAGTAGCGAATGCTCTTGACGCGTGGTGTTCCCATCCTGACTGGGACCAGGAGCGAGTGCTCTTGACGCCTGGTGTTCCCATCCTGACTGGGACCAGTAGCGAGTGCTCTTGACGCCTGGTGTTCCCATCCTGACTGGGACCAGTAGCGAGTGCTCTTGACGACAGAGGAACTTAGATTCCGTGTGGGTACCGCATTTATGTCATAGTCCAATGGGCAACATGTATCTCCTAAAATATCGGAAATTTTTATCTCACATTTTGTTTTATCTCATATCGATCAGAAGATATCGCCAGTTACAACTTTGCAAACAATTACCAACAAAATGCCTAAACCAATCAATATCCTCCAGGAAAATAAAAGAATAGAAAATATTGTACCTGCCAATACTGAAAGGAAACACAAATATTATTCTGATAGACCTAAGCAGATGTCAACAGTGATGGACCCAGTAAAGGATGGTATGTCTCGGTCCTTCTTGTGGTGGCATGGGAGTCGGCTGTTTTCGGCGTGCTCAAGTAGTAGACCATTATAGATCATAATTACAGGTTTGCTCGTAATCCGCGATGGCCCTGGCGTAACTGCGGTAGTGCTGCCCATGTCGCTCATATCTGGTGTGTAACATTCCCCTCCCAAGACACCAGTTGTGTTTCCTTGCCAGCCCTCTCCAGCCTAGATATCGTGTCCCTACGTATCCCGCTGGTTCGTCGTCTGTGAGTATCACGTGAAGTGTGCGCAAAGCGATCTTTTGAGGCGTTACATCTTTCTTCCAGTAACATACAATTATTACGACGTTCCCTTTGTGAGGCACAACGCCATTCCCTCATCGGTATACGTCTCAATAAATGGTCCATTATTCCATCTGATGCGCACGTCCCTGTAGGCGAGCACAACATTTGAAGTTCATCGTGATTCCGGCACATAGCTTGACCTTCTGGCGTGCTTGGACCATCATCCGTGTATCGAATCCACGACGTGTCCGATACCGATGGCGCTATCAGACGGTTGTCGTGGACATCGTCTTGAAGTCCTTCTATGATACCATATGGATCCAGAAAGTCATCGCCGATGCTATCCCCGTCCAGAGACATTATCTCTAATGGCGGCGAAGGAAGAATCAGCTTGTTTAGCCACTCGATGGATTCATGGTACGTCTCCGGCACCGACCCTCGGCGTTCAGAGTCGAGCAAGGAATTGGGAGACACATCTAAACCGACCGGGTGAGGCCCCCTTGGCGTGTCACTGAAATCCATTTCACGGGTACTGCCTTGGACTGTTACGTCGCCTACGGAGAGGCATTGGGTTGCAGTATAATGGTGAGGCAACATTATAAACTTCGTGTTCACTAGCAAATTATATTCGGAATTATCCGAATGCCCAGCGGAGCAATGATCAGTGTCGTCACCTGATCCAGCGTTCGAATCTCCCGCGAGTTCGCAGTTGTCCACCAAACCGAGGTAGTCATTCCGAGTGGCGCGTTGCAGGTCGATGTCTGATTCGGGTGTGGGTCGCAGCGGGTCGCTGCAGTCGTCTACACCCGGTTGGATGTTTGTGTAGTAGTCGTCCCAGAGGTTCTGGAGTGGAGCATTTACATCGGATGTATTGTCTTCGCCAATGAAACTTCTGAGGACGTCATCGTCGCTCTGTCTTACGAAGTCGTCGTCTCCCACGTGTTCGCTAGCCGGACTCACGGCGTTCGGCGGGTGGTTCGCTTGAGGCCGCGCTTCACACTTCCTTATCATGTATTCCTGTTATGATACACACTGGATAAGGATACTTTTATTAGTCTCAACACCATAGTAAGATTACACATTATTCAGATATACACACAAATATTGAAATGTAAAACATACAGTGCAAATGTGTGTGTGTGTGTGTGTGTGTGTGTGTGTGTATAGTATCAAAAAGACAGAAAACAAAACTAAACAGAATATATATATATATTTATATATATAGTACCAAAAAGACAGAAAACAAAAACAACTAGCAAGTGAACAATTGCTGTGGGACAGGAGACTCTTACTAAGATCACAATTGGTCGCTATCATAGGAGCCACCCAAAAAAAAAATTATGAATTCTTTATGTTTCTGATCCTACGTTTTATAAAGAAACAAATAATGCTATGAAATAAACTTTTTCATTGTCTTTCTCTTACATACTGTGCGTGATGATTTTTGTTGTTGGTGTGTTTTGTGTGTTGTGTGTGCGTGTGGTCATGTAAGCATGTGTGCAAGTATACATATTGAAACAGTTGCATTGTACTTTTATGGAATGTGTTGCACACATTCATGATATAATTAATATAATTGACATATGTAGCAACTTAATTTAGTGCACGTGACATTATATTGTTATAGCTTATAGTGTTTGGCATAACTTGAGAATCCTCTCAAACTATGGGTCACTATCTTGTCTATCACTAAATCACGATATTATTAATAACACTTTTATGCAAATTCATGTTTAATTCTGGATGTATGTAGTTCAGTTGCTCTCCGAGTATTATAGTCCTGTATGCCAGCATTTGGGGTTATCTGCCAATGTAATATGTAGACAGGTACATTTCGACGTATATATTTGTAATACAATTTTAGTTCTTGTAATTTTCGTAAGTCATCTACTTTTAATATGATATTTGGCATATATGTAGACTCTTATATTTTGAACAGATCTGGATATTGAGCCATCGCAGATTTGGCCTCTAGCGGCTGTAGCAGTCATTTTCCGAAATGGCCGCCAGCGGTCAGTTATTTTACATACCTACTCTACAGGGAGGACAGCAAGTTGACAGTGAAAGTTAATTCACTTATAAAAGTCCAAGAGTGGTTATGGAAGAGCTAATTATTTGATTTTTTACCAAAACAAATAAGTCTAGTGGTGGCAATAGTAGTAATAATAAAATAGTCTGAAGGAGTGGACGGAAGCTTTGTTATCTTTGGAGGATCTGTGGATACACGCTCCAAGGCCATCGGCTACTTGCCTCACGACTGCACTGGTGTGCATCCTGTCACCAACAACATAAAGTAGTCACCTGTCCTAGTATGATTTAATTCAGCTGACTGATGAAGACTATTTGTGGAAAGACCATGCGAAGTAGGTCCTGAAAAACAAAACTGGGACCGAGTATAACACATCTCGGACCGCATTTCATGCCAGCCGCCAACCACCAGAAGCCTGAATCGTCATCCCCACCGCCCTACTCCCGCTGTTCCTGGAAGTGCTCACAGAGTGGCTATGATCCGGCACTCAATGGATGTCTTGGTGAATGCCGTGGCACAGCTGAATCATAGGCAGATAGCAGTGGTCACATACAATCAGACGCTTTTTAACCTGGTCAATCAAATTCAACGGCAGTGACCGGAGAGCAACGGCGAGCTAAGTTGGTAGTGATGTTTGGTGGTGTCCACATCGAGATTGCAACCCTAGATACGCTGCAGGACTGTCTGTAGGGGAGTGGCCAAACACTGGTGCAAGCCAAAAAAACGACTCCAGGTACAGCCGACACTTCTGTGCGAGCAACCCACATCGTCCACACAAGGAGAGGTCACAAAATCGTTGCGCCAGCACCGTACATCCTGCAACACAGTGCATATGACCGCTACTGTATGAGAAGCTGATCACGCAGAAGATCTGCTTGAGTTTGAAGACTGGTGCCGCCTGAGAGAAGACATCCCCCTGTTTAAGTACTGGGCAACCGTGCTGGAACTAGATATGTTGGTACTGGTCTACGTGCATTCTCTGCGGCAGGCATCATTCCCGATGCACCTTGGACGCACTGACAGAATTGGCCCCTGGTTCCATGCCTCAGATCACACTAATTATGCCTGGTGGATCCCTCTTCATCTGGGGACATGGCTAACATTTTGGAACTGGCAAGTATTCCACGTTCGTAGCTGCCCGTAAACTAGCAGCTGGCCTAGGACCCGAGAAGGCATGGGCTTTGCCAATGTTCCATGTTTTATCTGGATGTGGTACTGTATACAGTTACGTCAAGAAGGCTGTCTGGCCAATTTGGACCGTGCTACCAGAACTCATAGACAGACTGCTGAAACTATCCTCAACACCAAGTGACACACCAGAAGATGCATGCACAACAAGAAGTTAGTTATCGCATTATCTTGTTGTATGACAGAACCAGCACATGCACGGACATTGAAAAGGCATGAAAGGAACTTTTCGCAAAGAAGAACGATGTGCAACTGATACCGCTAACCAAGACAGCTCTGGAGGAGCATGCCAAGAGGGCGGTCTACCAGGGAGACCATGCGTGGGGCCAGACACTGCTACCGGCACCAGAGCTATACCTCCACCAACCAGTTGGGGCTGAGCCAAGAATGAGGACGGAATGTACGAGCCACACTGGACAAGACTACACAAGACAGCTCACACCTGTTATGAGATAATCTCATGCAAGTGCAAGAAGAATTGTGTGAAGTGTTGCTAGTGCAAAAAGGCTGCAGTTGAATACACAGCTCTGTGTGTATGTGTGTGCGTGCGTGCGTATGTGCCTGGGCGCATGCAGATGCATGCGTGCATGTGTGTGAAGGGGGTGCACACAAAGTGTAATTCATGACCACTGAAAGGAACTGTGACAACAACCCTGGTGACACAGGGGCAGAAGAGAACAGTATGTGACATTTGATATGATTTGTTCTATACGCCATAACAATTGTCAACATGTATTGGTGTTAAATATGTCCATGTTTGTTAAATGGCCCTTTCAATTTCAACCGTGTTTTTGAATAATTTGTAGTTTTTGTGACTTTAGTTTGCAAACAAATTAATTTTACATGGCGATAATGGTATTAAGCCTAACTAAGGTCGGTGTTCACCTATACAACAATCCGGTTTGCAATTTCAGAAAGCATAAAATGTATAAATAAAAATGAGACTCATTCTGCAAATACGTGCTGCTTTTTACGCCATTAACTATTAAAACAGCACAGCACCATAATCCTTATTAATCACTTTACACAATGTTGTAGTAACTTATAATGTCAACTGTCCCCACTAGAAGACATCTAGTTCCTCTGGAGATGGCAGTTCTGAACACCAATTAATTCCGATTCAATTGTCTGAAAGCCGTTTTGTAAAATGTCCGCAATTATGCCTATTTAAATTCTACTACAACCAACGATTACTGCTACTACTACAGGTGTTAGTACTACTACCACCACCATTACTACTATTAAAAAAAAGAGGTAAATTCTTATATAGCGCAGTATCCAGTCCTCAGGACTGCTCAAAGCGCTTTACACTTTACTCCCTGGCAGACCTATTCACTCGAACACCATCTCGAGTGGAGCAACGTACAGTGAACGAACTTGCCCAAGGTTCGACACCGCCGCACAGGATTCGTACCCGGGTTCTCTCGGTTGAGAGTCCAAAGCTCTAGCCACTGCACCACGGCGCTACAACTAATACTACCAGTAATAGTACAAGTATGTGTCAAGCCAGTTATTGATCATTCACCGTTGATTTCCATTCGGAATCCAACTGCATCACGTGCCTAATTAGACAAATTAGTCCAAGTTGACTTATTTGTAAAAACTAAATAATTAGCTCTTCCAGAGCCACTCATGGACTTTTATAAGTGAATTAATCTCCGCTGTCAACCTGCTGTCCTTCCCAGCAAAGTAGGTATGTAAAATAACAGTGACCGCTGACGTCAATGTTGGAAAATGGCTGCTACAGCCGCCAGAGGCCAAATTTGTGATGGCTCAATATCCAAATCTGTTCATAATGTAAGAGTCTATATGTGTACCAAATTTGGTGCTTTTATCACAAAATGCATAATTGGTTTGCCATGCCGCCCCACTAATATTTCCATGTTTTGATACAATAATTTATATGAGATAATAGCAATGCATTATACAATATATTTTTTATTTCTAAAGGTAGCACTTGTTTTAATCTATTTAACATATCCTAGAGTTTTAGAACACTTATTTGATTATTTTTCGGTGTGTTATTCCAAGTTAACTTATCGTCTAGGGTTAAACCTAAGAAGTTAAATTCTTCCGCTCTCTGAATATTTATATTATCTATTTTGATTAATAATCTTGGTGTAGGTCATAAATTTTGATTTAGTTTTATTTAGTGACAACTTGTTAATATTAAGCCACTCAAGAGTATTTTGAGAAGTTCATCATTTATTACAGATTCTGCACTTTTATTTTGTTCTGTATCACTGAACATTTTTGTGGTGCTAAATAAAGTAGTATCATCAGCATATATTATAAATTTAAACATTTGGCTGTCTTGTGGGAAGTCATTTATATATACGGTAAATAATAGTGGTCCACGGATCGACCGTTGTCCACTTTCATAGTTAAAGTTTCAGATGTAGTATTATAAAATTTGGTGTACTCTTTACGGTTGTTTAAACACCTTTTGAATAAAAGAAGAGTCATGCCTTCTTAGCCACAGTATCTTAATTGTTTAGTAATATTGAATGGTCAATGGTATCAAATGCTTTGGATAGAAATATACTAATTGGTAAGTCATTTTTATCCATTTGAGTAATTTTCCTATCCACTAGTTCGAGTGATGCATATTCAGTTGAAAGGTTAGGTCTAAAACTTAGCTTAGCATCAATAAAACAATTAGATAACTGATTATGGATTATTTTCTCTAATACTTTAGAAATAACTGGAAGGAGAACGATGGGCCTATGATTTTTAAATGCTGTTGGGTCGTTATTTTTGAAAATTAGAATTACTTCTGAAATTTAAAGTTTATCAGGAAATATGCCTGTATTTATTATTTGGTTAATTGCTAAGGTTAAATATTTAATTATTGCCGGTTCAATTATTTTTAACAATTGTGATTTTGGTTGGGAGATTATTTTTGTTTTCCTTTCAATTTCTTCATTAACATTCTTTAGATTGAGAACATATCTAACTTTTGTTTTATGTAGTAGTCACAGTCCTTGTTTCCTGCATATTGAATGTTTTCTGCAATAGTTTGACCGATATTGGTAAAACAGTTATCGAATATGTTTGCTATGTATGATTTATCAGTCATAATAATACCGTTTTCTTTAAACATTGATGATTTTTTCTTTCTTTAATTTTCTGAAATAATTTAATTTACCGTTTTCCAAGTATTCCTTATGTCGTTTTTTAATTAGTTAAATCGTGATTCAAAGTAGATTTGTTTTACTGAACGAATATTTGTTTAATATGGTGTACGTTTTGAGGTTACTTTTAATGTTCTCATAATCTGGTGAATTAATGTCAGACATTTAAAAATGTTTATACAGTGTGTCCCGGTATCTAATAGATTTGAATAAACCTTGAGTGATCCAAGTTGATTTTGTATGTTTGTATTTATTAAATTCCATTATTTTATCTTAGTTTTGTTGTTTATGTAGTTTGTTGTACAATTTATTTGAAACAATGTTGACTCTCTGCATGGCTTCATCACTTTGTGTATTTATTTTTAAACATTTAGGAGGAAGTTCTACTTTAAGCCTTGTCTATAATTAAAAAATAAGGTTAATGGTCTGACAAAGTAATGGATGGATGTAGGAGTGTGCATGTGTGTATGTCTGTGCGTGTGCGCGCGTGCGTGCGTGTGTATTTGCATGTGAGTGTGCAAGTGCGCGTGCTTGTGTGCGTGCGTGCGTGCGTGCATGTATGCGTGAATGAGTGCGTGCATGTGTACGCGTGTATCCGTGCGTTGTGGTTGTGTATGTGCGCTTGCATGCATGTATATATGGTTTTCCGCTTGTGTGTGGATGCGTGTGTATGTCAAGATCACCTTTTCGCATTTTCCCATATAAAATTTTCTGCAACTACATTTTAGTAAGAAAACCACTCTGTGAAGCTTGCCCTTGATTTCCGAGATCTCAGACACGCCACTGCAGTCAAGCATACATCGTCGTACCAAATACTAGTCAAAGCATGCTTACAAGGTAAGTCTTCAACTTTTTATTCGTCCTTGATATCTGAAACATACAAGGCGTGCTAAATAAATCACACAGATTAAATCACACAATGTAAATATGGAAAGGAGACTGCGTATTCCTGCGTATGTGTATATGCGCAAGTGTTTGTGTGTAAAGGTGTGTGTGTCACTACGTTGTGTTAACTAAACATTACCTGTATATTCTTTATTAAAAAAACATAAGCCGTGCAAACAGTTCTCAGTTGCGTCATGCAATTATACACGCGCGCGAATGTACAGTCACACAGATGCATACATGCAAATGCACGCTCGCACGCACGCACACGCAACTTTTTGTGATACTCCCACGTTAAGCATACTATCTTAACTTTGAGCCATCATCATTCGGTGTTGTGTAAACCACTACTTATTTCAAATGGCATATTTGCAAATTCCATGCAGCTCTAATCGTAAGAGGGGTTAGCGGAGTAGCACACACATTCGGTCGTTGCCAGCGGCGTTATCCGTTTACGTGTAATATTAAGCATGCTTTACACCAGGCACCGGGGCGATGCTGATGCCAAGGCCGTATTTTATTGCTTGCGATATAAATCGCAAGCGACATGGGTCGCGAGTATACACGACGTGCGGTATACATAGCAAGCAATATGGGTCGCGTCTACACGACGCAATGTGGTTGCTTAAGACGAGATGTGTCACCTGACCACAAGGAGTCACGTGCCGTTACGCATCAACGCAGCCATAAGTACTAGGGAAGGCTATTCTATTTCTAGACGCGTCACGTGTGTTAGCTGTGATTGGAGAGATTACAAGCGACGAGGCGACGGTCGCCAGGAAATAGAGCCAGTTATATCGCAATCTACCGCGTCGTGGCGACGAAGCGATGGCACTGGAAGCGATACAATCGCAGCTGTGTAATATTTACACGAGGTGAACAGACTGCAATCAGGTTGCGTGCGACGGAATCGCCTCATATACTTTTACGCCGCTTTTACTTTTACTGCCCCACTGCACAACGATCTGCACAACACGAATTGCGTTATTGGGTCATCTCAGTACCCACGATTGACACCTTACCGACGTCATCCTCGTTCCGATGATAATACCACGCCATCGTCGAGAGTTCGATTACAGAGGAATGTACGTTGCATAGGCACCATCGATATTTACTTCACACTCTCAATGTTTACATTCTGCCAATTCAAACTCAACGATGGGAACTATGTCCTTTATCGTTGCAGCCGGTTGTTTAAAACAACCGAAGTTTGGACGCGATGACTGGTTCATAACAGCATATCTCTGTCATAATTCAACACGAGCGATTATAAAATAAAAAACGTACGGCTTTATTGCACAGTATATTGCACACGTGTATATCTATTACGTCCTAACATTACAATATTATGTTAGTCGCCCAGAGAAAGCCTACGGTATTTTGTCATTGTTGCACCACATTATTGGATGTCCTTTATATGTAGAAATTAGTGACCACGAAGGTACATTGTTCTGAAAAACACTGCCGGTTTGCCTTTAACAGACACGCAGACGAACCTTGCGTTGCACTCCGACTAGCGCTGCTTGCAACGTGCTCACTTGCATTTCAACTTCGAAGCACGAACGTTCCAATACGACTAAATGTTCTGCAGAGATTGAAATATATTATAAGTTTCACAAATTGATGTTCGATTAAAGCCATTTGAATACTCATTAGCTTGTGCTGCCATACGTGTGTTTAATTAAGTACAGTCGGTGAAATAAGTAGGTGAAATAAGTAGGTGAAGTAAGACGGACAAAACAGGTAATATGAACCCTCATATCTGATCGTATACGATGTGAGCGACGCAATGTACAATACTTAATTAAAATAATATCATGGCTTGATAAGAACAAACAACAATTATTTCCCAAAAATATATAAAAACTTGAAAACATTCGTATTAAAGAATCACTCCTTCGGAAGATCATACGTAGTTATAACGTTTATTGTGAATATCTACTACAGTGTACTATTACTACTATTACTACTACTACTACTATTACTACTACTACTACTACCATACTTACTACTATTACTACTACTAATACTAGTACTACTAGTGCTGCTTCTACTGCTGTTGCTGCTGCTACTGTTACTGATATTGCTGCCGTTGCTGCTACTACTGCTACAGCTACAGCTACTACTACTAGTACTACTACTACTATTCTATTATTACTAATATCACTACTACTACTACTACAAATATTCTACTACTACTACTACTACTACTACTACAACTATTATATTAGTAGATAATTTGTTTTCCAGTCATTCCGTGTCCTATGTGAGATTGATTACTTTTTCATAATAATAACCACCTTTTTTGTTTCTTACAACTCCAGTACTTTTCTGTTACTAGTGACTTTGCCAAATGCTAAGGTCAACAATGTGCAGAAGTTACCAATCACGTGACCCGCCACAACGAGCCGTGTGTTAAGTCGCGCGAGTCTATTCTGGACACGAACCAAACCGCTGTAGGTCAAAGTCAGTCAATTTTTTGATTTTGGTAGAAATGCATAACTTATAGCTTGTAACCTCATCTTTCAATGGTTAGGTACCATTTTAAAGCTCATGACACATTCACACAATACGTCTTTCAACAAAATCGAACTAGCTAGGTCTACTTTGTTGAAAGCTAGATACAGTCTACAAAATAAAAGTCGAACGTGTAAAGGTACCTTAACAGAAAAAATTGAACTGTATGGACTACACGTAACACCGTTGGTAGAAAGCAAACACTAACCGGTTAAGTGCTTCTTCAGCGCTGAAACAACGTTGAACATTAGTGCGCAGTTGCCCAAGGAAACAAATATCAATATTGGTTAATATACCATTTATACATTTATATTTATGCAATGCAACCCGCGAAAAGGAATATACTAATACAGGCAACATGATGACTAACCAGTGTTCAGAAAACAAAATACAAAACACAATCATGTCAGTGGCACAAATGAACATAATTTATATTATTTACAACTGAAGAAATAAATACTGTATTACATAAAAATGTACTTACAAATGAAAGATTCTTTATGTCGTCTTTCTCTCTGCAATATGCATAACATGTTTAACGATGTAGTGTAGCGATAACATGTACCAAGTGACAAAGACATAGTTAGAGATAGATCGGGAGAGAGAGAGAGAGAGAGAGAGAGAGAGAGAGACACACACACAAACACACACACACACACACACACACACACACACACACACACACACACACACACACACACACACACACACACACACACACACACACACACACACACACAGACAGAGTGGGAGACAGAGAGAAAGACAGAGAGAGCACGCGCGTGAGAACAGCAGACAGAGAGAATGACAAATAGATCATTAGTACGGGTATACACGTGCGTTGGTGTTTTTTGTGTGTGTGTGTGTGTGTGTGTGTGTGTGTGCGCGCGCGTGCTGCGCGCACGTGCATATGTTACAATTATTAATATATAACATCGATATTCTGTGAAAATTATTCAACTTATAAATGATGCTTTGGCCAGCGTGATTAGACCTTAGAATGTTGTCATAGTCTCATTACGTTTCATGCACAGGCCACATACGAATACTTGTAACAAGGCTACCTCTTCAGGGGATGGCGTGTGAGGTTTTAGTATCTGTGGTAGGCCTTTCACTGCCTGCAACAGGTAACAGAACCGCAGCATAGGTTTTACTTCCGGCACATTAAATTCAAAACTCTACTGTATTGTTTTCAACGTACTTCGTAAAACGCCTATGGTGTGTTCAATCACATCGAAAATAAACAACATGTTTGATGTGTTTTATTTATCCATTCGTTGGTTGTTAATATATTATGTTTAACACATTAATGTGGTAACCTAGTGCATGTACATATATGTATAGTTATTATGTAGTTGACACGTATTATTCAAACCACTGAGGCTACGTTCAAAACACATGAAAAGAATGCTGTACTTAGGTTAGCCAATTTTATGAAGGAAATTGCAAACTTACCATTTTTAGAAATAGCACTTTTTGGCGTCTCTCGAAAAGTTGTGTCGGAGAAGTTGCAAATGCAGCTTGCACGAACGTGCGGCGCTTGGCGCAGTTTTTGAAACGTTTTGCGCCCATTTCACAGCTAAACTGTTTCTTTGGACCTCCTGGTGAAACAATCAACCAGCAATAAAATAGCCACAAGAGTATTACAATCACATATTCCTTTGTACCACATTGAGTGATTTCCTGTCATTACAAAGAACATATTGACACTTGGACAAAGTTCAATCAATCTGGTGGTCTATACATACATATATACACGTGTATATATATATATATATATATACATATACAGTGTGTGTGTATATATATATATATATATATATATATACACTCTCTCTCTCTCTCTCTCTCTCTATATATATATATATATATATATATATACATGTGTATATAACACAGTGCAAGCTAGAACGGAGATTTCAGTAATGTTCATGTTAATCAGAATTCCTTGTAGCAAACGACGATGTACAACATTATTCTGCCTATGACCAACACACAACAAATGTTAATTTTTCAGTCATTACAAATACGTTTATAGAAGTGTGTGTGTGTGTGTGTGTGTGTGTGTGTGTGTGTGTGTGTGTGTGTGTGTGTGTGTGTGTGTGTGTGTGTGTGTGTGTGTGTGTGTGTGTGTGTGTGCATGCATTATCTAAACAACAGCGGATTCCAACAACATGCCAGTAGTTTGGCAAATTAGCCCGTCAATATTATTCAGCTAGATTTTCAAAACAATATTTTCCATTATTAGTGTACAGTACAGAACATTTGTTTTGTTAAATGTAAACCATAGATGTAATAGACTGATTATTCAATGTTATGCAGTTTTTTTCCCAACTAGTTTTGATCCATATTATTATTATTTAACAAGATTTAACAAGATTGCCACCCAGAGAGTTAACTCTAGATGGCAGGTGGACAAGGAAGCCCATTGGTTTATTGAAAGTCCAGCCCTTTTATCTACGTGTATCCCGCCCTTCTGAGGTATGTGTCGATTATATTTTTAAACATATTCACGCTACTAGCACTCACACAATCAGCACATAATATGTTCCATTCATTTACCGCCCTTTGTGAAAATTAGAACTTTCTTATATCTAATCTACACTGCTCCTTTGCTAATGCAACTTCATGTCCTCTAGTTCTTCTATCTTTCTTAACTGAGAAAACAATATTGATATCAATATTTTCATAACCATTCAATTTTCTAAACACTTCTGTCTGATCTCCTCTCAATCTCTTGGTCTCTAGTATTGTCAAACCACATCCATTTAGGCGTATTTCATAAATAATATATCTCCGTTTTGTTATCATTACAAATTTCTAGCATATCTATGTCTTTCTTGCGATATGACCTCCAAGCTTGTATACAATATCAGACTGTTGTTTTGTACAGCGGTATCATTAGTTCTTTTTCTTTATACGCTATATTTCGCTTAATTAGTCCAAGGATTTGATTTCCCTTTGACGCTGCAATTCCGCACTGCTCTGAAACCTTCATATCAGCACTAATTGTTAACCCTACGTCCTTTTCTTTTAATTTACAGTAGTATTTAATACAGTACCCCCATTGTATATTCTACATCTTCGTTCCCATGTCCTGTGTGGGGCATTTACATTTCCCAAAATTGAACAACATTTGCCACTTTTCAGACCTTTTTATTAACCTGGCAAAATCATCTTGTAAAGGCTGTCTATCTCCATCACTTTTAATCCTTCTAAACACGTTTGTATCATCCGCAAATTTCACCACCTTGCTTATATCATCATCCAAATCGTTGATATATATTAAGAATAATACAGGTCCCAGTACTGATACCTGTGGTACCCCATTCAAAACGGATTTCCAATTTGAAGCCTCCCCATCAACAACAACCCGTTGTCTTCTGTCAATCAGCGAGTTTTCTATCCAGTTAATTATACCATTTCCTGTACCACGGGCCTTTAGTTTAAACAGTAATCTTTGATGTGGTAAACATCGAACTAAAATACTCATTCAGGTCTTCTGCCATTAAGAATTTCTCTGATATCTTCTAGAGGACCGACCTTATTTTGAACTTTCTGTTTGCTTCGAACATACGCATAAAAACTCTTGCGTTCATGTTTTATATTACAAGCTTAATTTTTGTCATGCCTTCTCTTTGAATTTCTAATTTCAGCTGTAGCTTGGTTAAGTGCATCTTTATAAATGTTGTAGTATTCATCATTTCCAGTACGTCTATGTGACTTCCACATTATTTGTTTGTTTAATTTTTCTAATGGCTTCTTTCGATAAGTGTTTCTTTTTGGACCGTTTCCCTTGTTTTTGTTCAAGGGAAAAGATTTATGGACAATGCACACAACGTTACTGTCTTATACTTCAGTGTGTTATTCCAGTCTATCTTTGCTAAATATTTCCTCATGTCCTTATACCTTCCTTTGTGGAAATTTCTCCTATACTGCTTTTTATTGTTCATTTCCGATTTTACTTTGATGGTAAAATGTATCTGGTTGTGATCGCTACTCCCCAGTGGCTCGACATTGTCAAGTAATTCATTCTGTGAGGACAAAACTTTGTTTAATACATTCTCACCCATAGTTGGTTCTAGCACAATTTGAGAAAGGAAACTATCTTGAACTAAAATTAAAAACTTGTGGTCCTCACTCCCCATACACTATAGAGATTACCATTGTATATGCCCATGGTTAAAATCCCCCGTAATAATACAGTCCCATTTGCTCACTTCGCTTATAGCGTTTTGTACTTTTTCCATTCTTTTTTATGCTTATAGCAGAGACATGCTTAAAGCATATCGGAATCGGAATCGGAAGTGTTTATTTGACCAAGCATATAAAATAATAAAGTAACCCAGCCTTTAACGTTGAGTTTCCTGTAACTATGTTACATAAATCAGCTTCTTCGCAATCTGCTTCTCTTTCTAAATGTATTTCGTAAGCCTGGGTAGATGCTTTAATATATCTATATATATATATATAAATGATTCCATCTCCCCTTCTTCCTATTCTATCTTTCCTAAACATTACATATATTGTCAGTCCCAATTCGGCATCTGATATATCGGTGGTGGCCCATGATTCGGTTATACCTATTATGTGAGGGTCAATATTTTCTACCATGATGTTTAGTTCATTTCTTTTGTTTACTATACTACAATCACATTTATATCTAGCTTCAGAATAATTGTCCAGACTGTTCTTTGCTGATTTGTTTGTGCTGTCTTATATATGCCTCCAATTTCAGGCTTCTCTGTGAGTCCCCCTGCAAATCTAGTTTAAATAGATCCAAACGGTCCCACTCCCATTATGTTGTGCTTTAATATATTGTACGAAATATTCCATCAACATTGAATATTGGGCCCTGAACACGCCGGCTGCGAATATTTTACCTAACGATGTGAAGGGGTATACTTATATTATTTCCAACTCCAATGGGAAAGTCCCGGATCTTTCAGTCTCGATATTTAAATCTCGAACATGTGGTTAGGTATACATTGATTGGAGTCATACCTAGATCAAGTTCCTGAGACATTCTGTCGATGAGTTCAAGTGCTACTAGTTGAGTGGAGTGTTTTTCTATAAAACCATATTGTCTATTGTAATTTCAAATATTTTTGGAGATTGATGGTAATATGGAGATTGGACGATAGTTATCAAGTAATGTCCTGTCGCTTTTTTTATTTTAGCAATTTTTAGTGGGTCAGGAAAAATGTCAGTTGCTTGTGACTGATTAATTGTGATGGTGAGAGTTTAGCAAATTTCTTGTTTTATTACTTTTAGTAATTTAATGGAAATGCCATCATTACAACAACTAGGTTTAGGTTTTAAGGTTGGTTTGAATGCTAAATTATGTAATATCGGATTATGTAGGTAATCCATGACATTTGCGTTGTTTTTATTAGTTATCTTAGCTGCTAGCTTAGGTCCTATATTTGTAAAAAAAAACAATTACATTTGTTAGCAATGACATTGGTATCACTTATCACTTTATTGTCAATCAGAAATTGATAAGGAAATTCCAATTTCTTCGATGTCCGATTAATTACTAACTTGTTTGATAGTACACCATGTTTGCTTAATGACATTCTTACATTTTTAAAACGATATTTTTTTGCATTACGAATTAGTTTTTTCAGAATTATCTGGTAAGTGGCTAAGTTAGTTTTACGATTTACATCAAGGTTGTTTGTTCTTTAAACCTACATGGTGGTGTATCCGGAATCAAAATAATCTGGCCAGAAACATCTCTCGTGGGGTTCTAGGCCCAAGTGTCCGCTGGTCGTCTAAATGTTAAGTGATAATTGGCACTTACGGTATTTTGCTAGAACATCGTCAGAAATGTAGTTGAAAGCAATTACTTCTAACGTGATGACAGTGACGGCGAAGAGACACAGAGACGACGGGTCGATAGCCGTGTCGCCGATTGCCTTGAACAGTCCGACCTTGGGAACTGCGCCGATCTACAATGAATCACGTGACAACCGAGAGGGCCGCACGCTTGCTAGCCAGAAGTGCCAAGTCTACTGCTTTGGCGGCAATAGCCATGTTTTTCTGTGTTTTGGGGGATACTCTCACGGTCTACCACCACAAATTTACTGCCAGACCAATATTTACCGATAATAATTTTCTCATTTTAAGTCATTATAAACTGGTGAATAACATAATTATTAATTAATTAACCAACATTTTACGTTGACAATTCATCAAGAATAAGTGAATTTACGCTAGAATTGAACAGTTACCCGCCAATGGAGCGATTCCCTTTTCCGCATGCACTCCGCCTAACAACTGCAGCGCGAGGCTCGTGGCGCCAGGTCCTCGTGTACCGCCACCACATCACGAAACAGATAGATCTACCGCTTTTGGGGTGATACAACTTGGCACCCTTTGCGCGCTGACGAAGGTACCGCAAAGGTCACAAAGGTTCAGTTGGGCACAACAATAGATTCTTAAAGGTAACTTTTATATAACATACGAACGAAACAATACGAACGTAGCATAATCCGAAATCAATATGCATGAGTTATATACCTCTAATATGTAACTAAGAAAATATACGCGGCACAAGTGATATGTAGATTGTACCATCCGATACGACTAATACCCCAGGAACACAGGTTCCCTAAAAATCATATTGCGTGCGCGCCTACGTCACGTCAATGACAGGGCTCGTCAGACGAAACGGACGTATTCCGTAAGACGATTTCCGGTCAAACTTACCGGTTTGGCCCTGAGGTCCGATCGGTGCACCGGGTTATGGAGCAGTCCGACGAGTACATCCGTAAGCATGTCTAGGTCTGGCGGTGACCTTTTAGCAGCCATCTTTGCATTGACGTGTGCGATTCGCCAATTCCCGTTGTCGCTATGTTGTTACGTAGACGAGAATTGTTTGAACACGTGACACGGCGTGTACGTAACATATGTTCGCGTATATGTTTGACTTTCCTGAAGGATCTGGGAGGTCGTCCTGGGTTGCGTGTGGAAGCATGTGGATGGTTCAAGAAATACACTCAACATGTTAACTTGTTTGTCCCGTGTTGCATAGTTTCTGCTTAATTTGTCAAAATTTGTAATCTGGCGGCTCTTCATTTGTAAGTAGATTTAACCACGTAGTCAAATTCATGTCTACGTGATGTTGTCGCTTCCTTAAACACAAACAACAAAGTACATTTTAGATGTAGGATACCGATCAACAGTAAGTCAGCATATTCAAGTCCCATTCATTTATTTTTAAAGTGTATTACAATAAAGGTGTCCGATATTTCATCAAAAGCAGATGTCAACATACGATTAACCATAAACTACTAAACACAGAGGGGTTTATAGTTGTGTATGCAAACTTCGTATAAAGTCCAATTCCGTGGCAACTTGGTATTCTGGGTTTTTTGCTTGACTCAATGCCTGACATTGGTTAAAGTTTGCTTAGCTCGTACTTGCTATTGTCAATACGCCTGGTTGACTTACCGGTGTCACCATAACGATCATTCAGTGTAAACCTTGCAATGCAATGCAATTAAGCTGGATGCACTACATCAATGTAAATGACATGGTGCACGAAATTGGGCAGGGCGAACTGTCTTTGGCGTGTTTGTGTTGACTTCGACTATGAATGTCACTCCACACTTCTTACCTCATTCACGTCGAAGAAGACGTCTTGTATCAAACAAAAGGATGGCAGGCAACACTGTTCACAAACACATATGCTGTATGTTGCCCATGATCAGTCATAGCGCTGAAACACATTTTACAATGCACCACGTTGACTTGACTTGAGTACTTTTTAGGATAAAATCACGAGATGTGTCAATATGAATATTACCGTCAGTGAACTCAGCTTTGTCGGCATCCGTGTCCAGGTTTTCACGATAGTTACTCCTACGATGTAAAACGACAGGGTGGGGCAATCTGCGTCGTGTTTGAAGTCGGTATAAGGCGTATTAAACGCGTTCCCTCACTCCCTTCCTCCCTCCGTCCCTCCGTCCATTCCTCCCTCTCTCCCTCCATCCCTCACTCCCTCTCTCTCTGTCCGTTCTTCCATCCGTATGTCTACCTGTATGTCTGTCTCCCTCTCTCCCCCCCCTCTGTATAAGGTCCAAATGTTTAACCTGATGTTTTGTCTTGTATATATCTGCTGAACGTTTTATTTGTTTATACGTTTGTCTTTTGAACGTGTCGTCTTTGCTTCTTTGAGTGGTATTTCATTTTGTATGTCTGTTGTTTCGTGTTTCATATCTGTTGGACATTAGATTTTTCTGGATGTTTGTCTTTTTGAACGTGTTAACTTTGGACCCATTATACATAAATTTTAAAGTCCTACCCATCATTCGTGTCATAGTTTGACCTATCAAGAAGCAAAAATGCTATGATAGAAAAACAACTATGTCCAAACTATATAAGGAAAATCACGTGACATTCCAAGAGGCAGCCATCTGTTCGTGGTTCACTTCCAGTGGTGCGGCCATGAGACTCGTAGGAGGTATCGCTTCATTTAACACGAAAGCATATGTATATGAAGCGGCACGACTCATCACACCCTCGCCAGTTCCCTCCCTTCTCACACAGGTTCCTAAAGAGATGTCTGTACTGCAACAGCTTAGTCGCCTCTATGATATTCTCTGGTTTCAACGCATAGACCAAACTGTACATATCAAATGCTTTTGACGTACCACATGTAGAATGTCCGAATTTAAGATTTCGGTTTTGGAGCAACGCATACTGCTGACACCCAATTTTCCCCTTCACGACGTACTGTCAGGGCCATATCTGGCTGTGCCAAGCTGACTTCGGGCAGGACGGAATATAAATCGACATATTCGCCCGACAAGTTTTTAACTAGCAATTTCTCGGGAACATGACTGTGCAAAGGCAATGCATTTGTGATCATCTTAGACACTCTAGTCTGCGCTGCGGTCGGACAGCTACTGCCTCCGCCATACTCTGAACTGAAGGCCAAGGGGCAACCATGCCTGACCCTTGGATGGTTGCTGCCGATCGCCGCTGGCAGTCCCGCAGCCTGTAGGGGTCCAGGTGCAGACGCAATAGGTGCTGCCACCTGCTGGGTTGGTGGTTCGCTCATCGTTATTGCAAACCCCGACGGTACTGCCTCATGTTGGGTCGCTGGTGGGTCCGCCACCTGTTGTCCAGTTGGGTGTCACGAAGAAAAATGCAGTGTATTTTTTAGAAATGTTTTTTTAAACAAAATTCACATGCTTAGACATAAGTGCATTTGAGTAGAGAGATTTGCATGTGTGATTGTAGAAGGTGTTGACTGTAAAATGGTGGATTTCTAGATGATTTGAATAAGCGGAAGGATATTTGGCTGCAATTTGCCTGTGTGACCTGTTTGCGGAGTAATTCTTGCCGGCATTTGTAAATATTGACGGGTGTCACACATACATGCATTTTACGAGAGCTAGAAGTATGCATTTTTTTCAGTATGTCAATGATATGATGACAACAGCAGGTGAGAAGTTTAAGTCATTTTATAGGTCACGTTTTCTTACAGTTTCGTTCCCATACTTGTGAAAATGTAAGTTTGATGTCGTTTTGCCAAGATAATTTATTACATTTCTACTTTTAAAATACGTAAAAAAAGCATCAATGTTTGTCCAGCTCATGTGCCCCCAGAGCTTAGAAGACACCCACCCTCCAATTTCGAATGTTCGGATGTTTCCGTGAGCAGCTTCGGCAATATAAGTCTGTTACTGTTGTCAGTATTACATGATGATTAGCAGAGAGCTGTTTTTTCGTTTAGGGGTACGCATTTTCAAAAAACATTGTACGTGAGACCAACATCCCACACATACAAGTTAAAGCTAATGTAATATATTTATTACATCCTGAATTGCATTGCATTCAGTTTCTTGTAACATTATGAAATAATATAATAAATGTGTTTTGACATGTTCTGTTTTAGCAGAATCATTTATACAAGTATAGTAGACCTGAAATATAATTTCTCGTCTTTAAATCATAATACATATTAATCAGTATTCTTGCCATAGAATATGATTTTATTAAGTTAAAATGTTATTGTCCAGCTTAGAACAATGGCATAATATATTAATGAAGGAAGTTTTTCATATAATAATTGTTTTAAAATAAAAACACAAGAATCACTTCAAAATAACATTGTTCCATCTACAAAACTGTAATGCACATTTGATTATTGGGCTACTTAGCTTTCATTTGATCGATTATACACTGTGCTCAGTGCAAATTACCGGCCTATATAGTTCACCCTGGTCAATCAATTAATAAATAATTGTATTATCTACAACAAAGAACACATATAATTGAGGAAATCCTCAGATTTCGATTTCAATTACACACTATGACCGTTGTAAAATAATCAATCTTGTTAGTAATTGATTAATATTGTTTTATGAATTAATTAATTAATGCATTCTTCTGTCTACACAAATGGTATACATACATTGAATGCTGAACCACGCAATTTTAATTTGCTATATTACACTTATCACTACAAAATGTGATTTTCTTGTATTAATTAATTAATTAATATTGTTCTATTAATAATTTTTTTGTCTACTCGAATTGTAGGTATATATTGATTGCTGAGCGCTTCAGCTTTTATTTGCTGTATTACACGCAGTAATCACTAAAACATTCATCTTGTTTTTAATTAATTAATGTCCTTATATTAATTAATTTATTAACATATTGTTCCGTCTACACATATGGCATACATATATTAAATGCTGAGCTATGCAGATTGAATTTGCCATATTACACACTGATAACTATACAAATGTTATATTGTTCTATTAATTAGTTATTAATTATATTTTAATTAATTACTATAGTGTCCCGTAAACAAACATTTACTCTTTCGTTGCTGATCTCCCCAGATTACATTTGCTAGATTAAACACGATATGTGCAAAAAAATAATGATAAAATATAATTTAATTAAACAATTTCCCTAAAAATCATGCTAATTTGTGCAAATTGTGCCAACACAAATGAGTAAAATATTACTTGTTGGCATATTTGAAAAGAAGGACTACAAATCTACCAGTATGCCAACTGTCATCGATAAACATTAATAGATCTGTTTTTAGCATAGTTTTAATACAAATATGCACGCGTTTTGTTGTCCTTTTCCAGTTCACTGGTACTGTATAAGAAACAAATAAAAACATTTACATCTTCAAAAATTAATATCTCGAAAAATAGTTTACCGATTTGGATATTGTTTTCACTTTTCACTTTCTCGTGGGTTCCGCCATATGATAAAAATATAAAGCAACAAATAGCTGCAATTTGCACTATGCTATGTATTACTACGAGCCCATGATTAAATCCACCAGGGAAATTACAGGCCTATCCCGCTAGGTGACACTACTCACCTTGTTACTTCACATAGGATATTAGTAAGCGCCCACTGTTACACCCTCCTATGCAAAGCAACAATGCAAGTCATGTGTAGATTGGAATAGACCAACTTAATGACATTACATTTATTTTTTCACATAGGTTATAACAACAGCATATATACATCAACACATATTCACAGCAATAATGCCGGCCCCAATGGTACTGTTAAATAATACCTACAATTCCTAGCAGTATAACCAACCAGCACTAACTATGAAAATGTCACGAAGCTACCGGTTTGAAACGTTAATATGTTAAGACGTTACTTCGGTGATGAACTATATTACTAAAACACTACCTCTCTACCGCGCTGAAACGCTAAAAAGTATGAATATACCGGGTTGACGCATTAAAATATAAAAATGTAAGGAAGTTACCTTGGTAATATACTAAATTACTAAAAGACTGCAACTCTAAAGCCATGAAAAATTAAATATGTTAAGAAGGTACCCCGCTGATAGATTAAACTACGAAAATGTTACAAGTCTACTGCGCTGAAACGCTAAAATGTTCAGAAGTTATCTTAGTAATGTACTAAATTACTAAAATACCACCAATCTAACGCGATGAAACGTTGCATTTTTAAGAAGTTACCTCGGTAATCTATTAAATTACTAAAACACTACCACTCTAACGCCATGAAACGCTAAAAGGTGTTACTAAGTTACCGCAATGACGCACTAAACTACGAAAATGCTACATATCTACCAAGCTGAAGAGCTAAAATGTTAGGAAGTTACCTTGGTAATGTACTAAATTACTAAACCACTACCACTGTAACGCCATGAAATGTTAAGAAGGTTACAAAGTTACCGCATTGACGCATTAAACTATGAAAATGTCTACCGCGTTGATATCGATGATATCACTAAACTAGCAAGAATATTCGACGCTCACGCGCTAAAGTAAGAAAGTTCTACAAGTCTACGATATTGAAACGATAAATTTGTCGTTTTTGTCTTGATGTATCGCCTTTGATCGACGTTTTCGTGTTAATCGTGTCTTGTCTCGTTATTCGGTTACAATGTCAAACTTTGTCATTTTTGACTTCGCTGCTTCTACTTCGCTACATAGAAACAAGAATTCTTATGTCCTAAAAGTTTGGCTCGCCACTTTTACCTAGTCATATATACACGACAGTGTACAAAGTCTGGATTTTGTAATACAACACATTGGGTAGCGAAGTTAAGAATATACTCATTTCAATAGACCGGTAATATGTAAATATTTCATGACGACAAAACCAAGAAATATAATATCTTCCACATTGAACGGTGGCCTGGTGTACAGAGACCGTGTCATTAGCAGATTGGGTTTACGAATACCAAAGACAAAAGATGTTAAAGAAGGTAATGAAGAAAAAGCTAACAGTTTATTGTTACTTACTTACTTACTTACTTACTTACTTGGACATATATAATATACTTACTAATATTATGTTTTATTTGATAAGCAATTTTTTTGTCGGACACATGCAGACCATAAAATTGACGTAGGTTCAGGAAATGTAGACATAATTATGAACATGATAAATTTACAATGCACCGCATACAAACAGTCATCAAAGCGGTGGACTATTACTTCACTGGATTTGGCAGAAAGTAATCCATTGATAACTTGAAACTGTTCACACTAATAACTTAATAAAATAATTTGGTATACGGTTGTCACCATGGATACAATGAACAATAGTGAATAACTTGATTACTCGTACACTCGGGTAATAAATACAATAATACAAGTAAAAAGCAACAGATGAGTAACAGTCATTAACAACTCTTATATAAATATAGGCTCTTTGGATATAAGAGGTTGCAGCATAGCTTATCGTACATGTCGTTGCGTTGTACTGAAACATTTCGTCTTGAAATATATAGTCGATTTTCAATTGTGCGCATGCGCCGTGCCCTATATGGGTCACATTGAGTAACGTGCAAATTTCCCGGCAAGCTTACTGAAATATTCGGGCGTTGGATGTTGCAGCGTGCCCAGGTGACTGTAAGTTCCGAATGATATTGGAATTCCCATTTGCATTGGACTAATGTATTTTTATATGTACACCTGCAGGTTTAGAGCTATGGTTGGCCGTGGTCGCAGTACCCATCTGATCTGTCATTCTGTGGCTCACACACGGATAGCCTAGGGCTAGGCTCTACTCTAGCGTGTTCACTGACACTGTCAGTGTCACTGACTGACACTTGCATGACATCCATGCCCCCCCCCGGCTGCAACACTTCTTCCACTTTGTTTAGATTTAGCCTTAGGCTTAGGCTGAGTTTGAGACTAGTCTTAATCTGATACTAAGACTGCCTGTTATGCCCGCAATGCCTATAACCTATGTCATGGCTACAGCTATGGCCTATGCCATGGCTATGCCTATGCCATGGCTATGTCCCTATGGCTATGGCGTGGGCATAGGGACATAGCCATGGGTTAGTTTCAGAGTTATGGGTTAAGTTAAGGTTGCGTTATCAACAACAATATTTTTGCTTTTCCCAAGCCTCGACCTATAATTTATTACCTTATATCATGACCATGGCTGTATAGGGTACATGCTGATAGCAATTATTATACATAAATTATGCAATTAAGGTCTAAGCCTATAACGTTTAGCATACACGACATAAAAGTAAAGGTAAGTTCTTATATAGAGCAGTGTCCGGACCAGTCCTCAGGACTGCTCAAGGCGCTTTACACTTTACTTCCTTGGGAGACCTGCTCAATCGAACACCATCTCAACTTCTGTGGGAAGCATCCAGCCACGCTGCATTTGATGCGCGAAGACTAATCGTACACAAATATCCACCACTGTCTATAGCCAGGTACTCATTCATACATCTGAGCGAACTGATCGACACGGCAGCCCATGACTCTACCCCAGAGCCACTGCGCCGATCATAGACATAGGAAAAGATGTCTGAGAAGGTTGCGCATACACGTGCACGTGCAGAGCTATCCACTATCTCTACGTGATTTTTACCGTACCACGCACGTCCCAGGCGCTAAGATGTGTGCAGGGTAACTATCCCGGGCCTGGGAAAGGTTAGGTGAGTTAACTGCGTAGAAAAAAGAATGACATTTCGTCGTATTTGCCAGACATTTAATGGCGCAATCTGAAACGGGTCAATTATCGTCCACTCCATGAATGCTTCCATAGGACTACGTCGCTCTTGACCAGACAAAACAACCGACCAAGGTTACGTAACAACTACCGAGGCCCAACAACAATCGCTACTCCTGTGATTACACAACATCCATCACAGTGCCGAACATGCCACCAAAGACACGTCGAAACAGTTCGGACGATCCGGAGGCCCTCGCATTACGTCTAATCAAATTACTGAGTGACGATGCCGTATTGGCGAAACTCAAAAGTGCGTTGTATCCGCGTGACATTGCGGAAAAACTCGATACTCTAAACGGTCGCATCGAACATTTGACAAAAGAAATACGAGCGAAGGACTCGCGAATTGCCGAGCTGGAAACGAAGGTCGACACGCTTAAGCAAACAGCTGACAAACTTGAACAATATACTCGTCGCTCAAACTTAACTTTCCACGGCATCGCGGAAAGAAGCGAGGGTGAGGACACAGACACCATAGTCCTCGAGATCATCAATGACAAGATGAAAACTACGCCGCCACTAACTAGAGAGGACTTAGAGCGAAGCCATCGCCTTGGCGCTAAACGAGCCACGGGGTCCCGCCCAATCATTGTGCGCTTGAAGACAGAGCGAAAGCGTGATAACGTTTTCCGCAGTCGCTTTAACCTGAAAGACTACAACAGAAGAAATAGTAATGCACGGGTCTTCGTTAACGAAGATTTAACAAGTCGTAGGTCAATGTTGGCTTATGAATGCAGAAAACTGAAAAAACAAAAAAAGATCAACGACTGCTGGACTGCCAACGCCAAAATTATGGTCAAAGACCTCAGCAATAAAATCAAAGAAATCACATGTGTAAATGATTTCCAGTTGTACATATGTAAGTGATCACCAGTTGTACATCTGTAAATGATCTCCAGTTGTACGTTATTGTCAATGAAAGCATTGATAACTTGATAATCTGTAATACATTCAAGATTATTGTGTGATTCTACCTTTTAAGTGATTATATGTTTTATGTATTTCTATTTTTATATATTGCTGTTCTTCTGTCGGTTAAAATTATTATCAACATGCTAATTCATATTTTGAAAAATAATAATTACATAATCTACTTATGCTGTATGACCAACTGCAATTAACAGTTTGCAGTATTGTTGATATATCTGATGATATATGGGCCATTCATGCCCTTTTGTTTTCTTTTTTTGTATGAATGACATTTAAAAAACTAGTATTATAACTAATCGTTTCTCTCCTCATAACATCAGTAATGCTTAATTACTTTTGATATCTTGATACTGGACTAATCAAGACATTATATCTCTTCTATTATTATTTTTAGATTGACAACTGTTAATTTATATGCAGCCACTGTTGATAACATAGCTCACCCCTTTCCCTGGCGTTACGCCTTATATTCATGACCCATCACCCAATCTGTCATGTTTTTTTTTTCTTATCTTTATATTTATTTTATTCTAAGTCTAGTCGTGACTACTCTGATATTTGCCCTGTTACACACGGAGTATTTCTTAACATTCATATATGCACAGGAAATAAATACACACAAGTTCACTTTTTTTGTAAAATACCTAACATACGTAATAAGGCTGGCAATATTATTGGTTCATGTCCGAACCTAAGCAATGACTTCTGATGTGACATTTCTCTCCCACTTGGGAGGTATCCGAAACTGTTCTTTAATAAATCTTCTAGATATAAACGAAAATAGTACTGAACAAAATGAACATCAGTTGATCCATTGTTCTTCATACTATGACATCGATATGTTTCACAAGTTAGCACACAAAAATACTGATAATTTTAGTATCCTAAGCTTAAATATTCAATCCATTAATGCTAAATTTGATTAACTTGAACTTTTTGGAGAGCTTCTAAATACTAAACAATTTAAATTTAGCATTATATGTTTGCAAGAAACATGGAAGTCAAATCATGATAATTTATCTCAATTCAGTTTACACGGATATGATCTAATTGCTCAGGGGAAACATTGTAGTGTCAAAGGGGGTTTAATAATTTACGTAGATAATAAATATAAATATAAAGTACTTAAGAATATCAACATGTATGAACATTGGGAGGGGTTAGTAATTCAAGTAACTGGAGGCAGCTTATCAAAAACACTTACTATTGGAAACATATACAGACCGCCTAGGTCACTAAATCAAAATATTATAGATTTCATAGCTGAATTTTCAACAACACTGGCTACTCTAGAAAGTTGTAATAATCTAATAATTTCAGGCGATTTCGATATCAATCTACTGAAAATAAATGAGAACAAAATATATAGTGAATTTTTTTAAACTATAATTTCATACAGTCTCTATCCACAAATTACCTTTCCAACTCGCTTTACCAGAACTAACGGAACACTGATAGACAACTTTTTCAGTAAATTAAATAAATCAATATTAGATAGCACTGCAGGAATCTTCACAAATACCCTTTCTGATCATCAACCTTACTTCCTAATCATGAATATCAACGTAAAATCCAAACCTTCTCCAAAATTTGTTCGAGTAAATCTACAAAATAAGGTAGCTATGCATAATGTTAAACTAGAGATAAATTCGGATGCAATGTATAACAAACTAAACAAATCTCCTACGGCTGACCACAATTTAAATTATAACATAATACACGAAGAAAATAAGCATATGCCTATTAAAATCATGAAATATAATAAATACAAACATAAGCATTCAACCTGGATCACACACGGTCTTCTAAAATCAATCAAATATCGAGACTCGCTTTATAAGAAATAAAAAATGTCTAATCCAAATTTACCTATGTACGAAGTCCTTCTAACTAACCTAAAAACATATAACTCAATATTAAAGAAAAATATTCGTACTGCCAAACAAATGTACTTTGAGTCACGCTTTAACCGATATAAAGATGACATCAGAAATACATGGAAAACCACAAATGAATTTATCTCCAAAAACAATTCAAACAACACTGTTTTGTTTAAAAGTAATGGTATAACTATAACAGATAAAACGGTTATTGCAAACCAATTTAACAACTTTTTTACAAGTATAGGTCAGTCGACAGCACAAGACATTCATTACAATGGAAATAAGGATTACAATTACTACTTAAATGATAATGTCCATTCCGTGTTCAGTCTACTAAATGTTGATGAAGAAATAGTCAAGAAAACCATTGAAAGCCTTCCCAATAAAAACAGTAGTGGCTATGACGGTATTTCCTGCAAACTTTTGAAAATAATTGAACCCTCCATCATCAAACCATTAACCCTGGTAATAAATCAAGTAATAAATACTGGTATATTTCCCGATACACTTAAACTCGCTAAAGTAATTCCTATTTTTAAGAAAGATGACCCATCTGATTTTAAAAATTATAGACCCATATCTCTTCTTCCAACAATTTCAAAAGTGATAGAGAAAATAATATCTAGTCAACTAACAGCATACTTTAATGATTCTGATCTATTTGTTAAAAATCAATATGGTTTTAGAAAAAAACACTCTACCGAGTATGCATCACTTGAACTAATAGATAGAATAATTACACAAATTGATAAAAATTATGTTCCTTTCAGTATTTTTCTTGACCTCTCTAAGGCCTTCGATACAATTGATCACTCGATACTATTAACTAAACTAAGATATTATGGATTACAGGGTCCTACCCTGAATATATTTAATAGCTACTTAAGCAATAGAAGACAATACACCGAATTTCAAAATGAAAGTTCTGATATTCTACCTATCACAATTGGTGTACCACAAGGATCTACTCTTGGTCCCCTATTATTCGTAATATACATTAATGATTTCCCTAAAGCTAGCGAAATGTTTAACTTTATTATATATGCCGTCGATACCACCTTATTTAGCACCATCAATTATTGTCAAGGTAACTCCCCAAATAGAAATATAGAATCGGCAATAAACGATGAACTCCTTAAAATAATTGAATGGTTAAACATTAATAAATTATCATTAAACAGAAACAAATCCAAATATATGATTTTTCACATGCAAAATAAAGCTGTCGATAACTTTATGCTCAATATAAATGGTACAAACATTGAAAGAGTAGATGAATTTAATTTTTTAGGACTTACTTTAGATACAAATTTAAATTGGAATAAACACATTGAAAAAGTATCAAACAAGTGTTCCAAAACAGTCGGCATCTTAAACAGACTAAAATATGTCTTTCCCCTAGAAATTAAAATTATCTTATATAATACGTTATCACATATCAACTATTGCATTATGGTGTGGGGATACCAAGGTAGTCGAATGTTAAAAATACAAAAGAAAGCTATGAGAATTTTATCTATAAGTAAATATAATTCACACTCTGAGCCACTTTTCAAAAAATTGAATATCTTAAAAAATTTATGACATGTTAAAATTACATGAACTTAAGTTTTATTATAAATATGTACATCATGACCTCCCTGCTTACCTATTAAATTGGAAAATAATTACAAATGCTTACGTACACAATTACAACACAAGGAAAAAACAGAGTTACACCCATTCAGAACAAAACATGAATTTGCCAAAAGATGTCTTAGATACAGTTTGCCACATGTCATTAACAATACCTCAAAGTTAGTCACAGAGAAGATTGGAACACATAGCTTCAGAAGTTTTGGTAATTATGCAAAAATCAATTTATTAGAAAAATACGTAGATACGTGTACAATATTAAACTGCTATACATGCTATCAAAGTCATTAAAACTGTATTAATGCATGTGATATGTATGGATATGTATTGTATATATATAAATCAGCATATGGATATTGTATTTGTGCATATACACATACATATAAAGTATATTGAAGTGTACTATTGACAACTAGTATTTGTATGTTTTAACATACCTTTAATACTCCAGTACATGCATATATGTAATCAAGTAATCTCGGTTTCTTTTCTTTTCCTGCACTTTTACTTTTACTTTTACATTTACATTTGCACTTCCTTCGGTAAAATTAAATTGAAACAAATTATTTACTGTGGCTCCTATGAGAGCGACTGTTATTGTCTTAATAGGAGTCACAGACCCCATCTAATTTGAAATTACACTGCATTTGTATATATATGCCTGTTCATGTTACGTTAATTTCATATTATACACATATTGTAATTGGGGTCTAAATAAAACTTTCTTGTTCTTGTTCTTGTTCATAGTAATAGCTGCCATAGCCAAGCCCAAGGCATAGCCATTGGCCATGGCATGTGCATAGGCATGGACATGGTTATTCTATAGGCATACCCATAGGCAGTCAAGGCTATTTACACCTGACGATCAGCACGAACAGATAGATTTATATACAATGCAAGTGTAAATACAAACATAGTGCTACCTTAATTATTTCCAAATAACCTTTAGAAAGGCTAAACCTAACCCAACACTTTCCCCCTGGCATATGGAACAGTTATGCCTCATGTTTTTGGTGACCAATAATGGTTAGCTAGTCCGCCAATTTAACATTGACCGTGACAGTGTGAATAGTCGGTCCAAAAACTAAAATGCTATAAGTAACTGTACTGTACACATAACTATTGAGCCGGAATATGGTAATAGTACACTATAGCTTGTAGTAATACTATTTGCCAAACTCCAAGATTGGCTTTACAACTGCGGAATTTCTCCTAGAATTTGGTGATTTGTTGGACTCCATGTCGATGTATACGTCAAACATGCTGATCGCAGGTGATTTTAACTTCCACATGGACAATACATCAGACAATGACACTAAGCGCTTTCAAAACATTCTAAATGCAGCAGATCTTACTCAGCACGTGGAAGTCCCTACGCATGTTGCCGGACATACCATCGACCTGCTTATAACGCGTTCATCTGATACGTTTCTGAATAATATACGAACAGAGCCGGTCACATGTCAGACCACTCGGCAATTCATTGCACACTGCAACTCGTGAAACCACCAAACGTCCGGGTAACGACGACGAGTCGAAATTATCGATATATCAATACTACTGCGATATGTGATGAAATCCGTTCGTTGCTACTGTCAAATCATCTGTCTGATGACATGAACCATGCTGTTGACATGTACAATGAAACCATTACGGCTATCATTGACAAGCAAGCACCGTTGAAGAACCGCACAGTGAATGTACGACCACACACGCCGTGGTATAATGATGGCATACGATCGCAAAAGTGTGTTAGACGACAACTGGAAAGAACATGGAGAAAATCTGGATTGGAGTCTGACAGACTTGCCTACTGCCTCCAGCGCCAGCTCGTCACTTCGTCTGTGCACCGTGCAAAACTTGAATACCACACGAATCAAATTGCTGATGCATCTGGTGACCAGAAGCAGCTGTTCAAGATTGTTGCCAAGCTCCTACACACTGACAATGGCACACCACTACCGCCATGTGACTCGTCTGACACACTGGCAATGCGGTTCTCAGATTTCTTCTCAGAAAAGATCTCGAAAATTCGGTCTGAACTGAATCAGAATGTCACCACTGTAAATGCCTCTGCTGATGATGCACCGCAGACGTGTCTGCTGACTGCATTTGAGCCAGCCACTGAGGCTGAAATTGGAATGTTGTTGAAGTCATCGCTAGTGAAATCTTGTGAACTTGATCCCATTCCGACATGGCTTCTTAGAGACTGTGCGCACGATGTTGTACCTGTGCTCATGACGATTGTTAACTTGTCACTGAGAACGGGGGTAATGCCTTCGCACTTGAAGGAAGCGCACATCAGGCCAGTACTCAAGAAACCGAGTCTAGACAAAACTGTCTTGAATAACTACCGACCCGTGTCAAATCTACCTATCTATCGAAGACAATAGAACGTGTCGTTGCTGCAAGATTGTCAGCTCACATGTCAGAGCACAATCTCTGTGAGCCCTATCAGTCAGCGTACAAGCCGAATCACAGCGTTGAGACGGCCCTTGTCTGTGTGCAGAATCACATCCTGCACGCAATGGACAATCAGCATGTTATCATCATGGTTCTCCTTGATCTATCGGCTGCGTTTGACACATTCGACCATGAAGTGATGTTGCATAGACTCTCACATGATATCGGAGTGGTCCAAGATGCACTGGACTGGTTTAAGTCATACCTAAGAGACAGAGTCCAGTCTGTCCACATTCATGGTGCTACATCGCCTGCTCGTCCTCTGGTATACGGGGTACCACAAGGCTCCGTGCTGGGTCCTCAGCTGTTCTCCATCTATGTAGCACCAGTTGCTAAGATTATTCGCAAGTACAATTTGATGTGTCATTTCTACGCGGATGATACTCAAATCTACATTCCAGTGAAACCACACCAAGAGGAAATTGCTGCGGCTGTCGTCCGTATTGAAGAATGTGTAGCGGAGATCAGGACGTGTATGGTGACAAACTTTTTAAAGTTGAATGACTCAAAGACAGAAGTCATCGTGTTCGGCTCTGCGCAACAACTAAAAAAAATTGAGCTGCGCACACTATGCATTGGAGACTGTTTGGTCACTGTAACTCAGAATGTACGGAACCTTGGTGTACAGTTCGATGCCGAGATGAAGATGGAGACGCACGTGACTGCTGTCTGTAGATCTGCAATTTTCCATCTCCGAAATATTGCAAGAATAAGACGTTATCTAACGCCTGCAGCGACGGAACAAGTCATACATGCGTTTGTTACCAGCAGACTTGACGTTGGCAATGCATTACTCCACCGACTGCCTGTGAAACAACTAGAACGGTTGCAGAGAGTACAGAACTGGGCGGCCCGCCTTGTCGACGGCGCCAGGAAGTTCTGTCATGTCACACCTCTATTGATGAAGCTGCACTGGCTGCCAATAGCAGTTAGAGTAGAGTATAAAATACTTCTACTCACGCACCGAGCACTGACTGGCTGTGCACCACAGTATATCACCAAATGTTTGAACAGACGTCAGCCAACTCGATTGTTGCGCTCCAGTGAACACAATCATTTATGTGTACCACGTGCATCGCGTCGCTGGGGTGATAGATCCTTTTGCGTGGCAGCCCCAACACTATGGAACTTGCTGCCGAAAAAGCTGACTGCAACAAGAATGACAAACACTGATTTTAAATCAAACCTTAACACTTATCTGTTTTCCCGAACATTCTGTACGGCGCCGTGAGCAACGATTGTTGGAACGGCGCAATATAAATGTCACGATTTGATTTGATTTGCCATGTTGCTTGTGCGCATATGACTTCTGCGCCGACCAGATATTTCAACGACGAAATGTTTTGTTAAAACATAATTCATTGTGCTTTATTTGTTCTATACCTTCCTTTCTTTTTTAATAACCTTTCGGTTTTGATGCATTGCTCATAGACAAGGGTATTTATTTATGAATTTATTGCCGACACATTTCACATGTTTTAGGTTGCGGCAGCACTGCTTATGCAGGCAAAGCAGGCATGCGAGACTGTCGTGTACTGGCCGTGGGCTGCGCGTACGACATTATAGAATGAAGATTCTCGTAGAGAAAGTATGAACACGTTTATTGTGAAACAGGCGGAACTCGAGATCCAAAGGAAAAGAGGAAACGGGGCATGGTAAACGGTTCCGCGATAAAGGATCTAACATTCCTCCCCCTTTAAGAAAAACATAATTAGTATAATTGTAAAAATGTAAACTTTTAACGCCAACGAGAGTCACTTATACGTATCAATGTTATATCTAAGATAGATAGTATGCAACTGTTTATAGTACTAATCTAGTGCTCTCGCGACTAGCTGCAGCTACCGAAACATAGTCTATTCTGGCTATCTTGATCTATGCATTGTCCGTTATGACAGTAATATAGACTTTACAAGTTCAATCTGTCCGGTGGCTTCACCACTCTGTGTGATCTTCTCAGCGGTACTAACACGTCTGGTACTACACAAGACTGCGACCGTTCAACTGTTGGTCTTGAGATCACCTCTTCTGTGGCTGTACCCGTAGTCACGTCCGAGTTGCCAGATGATAGTGGTGGTGTCGATGGTGTTCGCTCGAACCGAGGTAGTACTTCACGCTCTGCAAGCCTCGGTGGAAGTTGAGGCTCTTCAATCCTCAGTGGTACCAGACGCTCTTCAGTCGACTCGATCGGCCTTCTCTCGCGCAAATGATCCTGGTGACGCTTCCACACTCTGTCATCCTGCAGACGTACCGCGAAGGTCAGCGGACCCAGCCGGTTCTCTATCACCGTAGCGACCCATTTCGGTTGTCCCTGAAAGTTCAATGCCCAGACACAGTCTCCTGTCATGAAACTTCTAGGTTGCCATTTGTCTTCTTCAACCCTGCTTTTACAGTCTGAACGGCGCGTTCACCTAAGCCATTACTGGATGGGTGATAAGGTGAAGACTTGATGTGTTTGATTCCGTTAGCTCAACAAAACTGTTCAAACTCCTCACTGGTGAAACAGCTTCCGTTATCTGATACCACTGTGCTTGGTAGACCCAAAATCGCAAACGTCTGTCTTAGTTTCGTGAGAGTTGCACTGGTTGTCGCAGCTGATACAACGTGTGCATCGATGTACTTGCTGTGAGCATCGACTATGATGAGTATCATACGTCCCTCGAACGGTCCCGCATAATCAATGTGTATTCGATGCCACGTTCGTCCCGGCCATTCCCATGGATGCAGTGGTGCCACTGGTGGTTGTTTGCTGTGTATTTGGCATGTCGTGCAGTCCTTAACACACATCTCGATTTCAGCGTCCAAACCTGGCCACCAGAGGTAGCTTCGGGCTAACGCCTTCATCTTCACTATGCCCGGATGCGTCAAGTGTAGTTCTTTCAACAACGTGTCACGACCCTTTGGTGGTACGATGACTCTTGCTCCCCACATCAGCACCCCGTGTTGGACACTCAGTTCGTCTTTCCTTCGAGTGTAACTCTCCCACTCGCGTGGTACATCGCTAGGCCATCCTCCTTCCACGAACCGTAGAACTTGTGACAGTATCGGATCGGTTGCTGTCCATTTAGCGATGTGTTCTGCCGTGATGGGTGTATCGTTCATGGTTGTAAGTGCTAGAACCACTTCCTCCGGGACTGGTACTCGTTCAGGAGTGTCTGGTAGCGGCAAGTGACTCAATCCGTCTGCATGACAGATACTCGTACCCGGTCTGTACTCCAGATGGTACTGATAGTTACTTAGTGTTAGTGCCCATCTCTGAATGCGTGCACTAGCCATTGTGGAGATGGCACGATCTTCCTTCAACAGCCCGATCAACGGCTTGTGGTCGGTCTGCAACGTGAAGTCCCTCCCGTAAAGGTACTTATGGAACTTGGATATCCCGAAGACCAGCGACAACGCTTCCTTTTCGAGCTGTGCGTACTTCTTTTCCGCTGTGAAGAGAGAGCGTGATGCGTATGCGATAGGCTTGTCGCTGCCATCGGGCAATCTGTGTGACAGTACGCTTCCAATCCCGTAAGGAGATGCGTCACTGCTCAAGATGATCGGAAGTTCAGGGTTGTAGTGTACAAGCACATCTGAAGAAACGAGCAGTGTCTTAGACTCATCGAAAGCCTTTTGTTGCGTCGGACCCCAGTTCCACTGTGTGTTGGCGTGTCATTTCATGCAGCGGAGCAAGAAGCGTACTGAGATTGCGCAAGAAGTTGTGATAGTAATGAATGAGTCCTAGATAACTCCTCAACTCCTGTATATTCTGTGGTGCAGGCGCGTTCTGTACTGCTCGCACTTTGTCTTCCGTAGGATGAATACCTTCAGCATCAATCGCATGACCTAGATAGGTGCACTATTTCTGACGAAACGCACATTTCTCCTTCTTCAGGCGTAAACCTGCGTCTTGTAGTCGCGTTAGCACAGTAGCCAGATTACGATCGTGCTCTTCTGGCGTTCTTCCTGTGACCAGGATGTCGTCGAGGTAGACTACGGTCATGGGTATGTTCTGTAGTAACTGCTCCATGATTCTCTGGAAGATACCTGGAGAAGAACTCACACCGAAAGGCAGACGTTCGAATGCGAATAGCCCTTTCGACGTGTTGATTGTAGTCAACGGACGTGATTCTTCATCCAGTACGACCTGTTGATACGCATGGCTCATGTCCAGCGTGGAGTACAGTGTACCACCTGCTAATTTTGTAAACAGATCAGATACGTTCGGGATCGGGTGCTTGTCTACCTTTATGGCTCTGTTGATGGTTACCTTATAGTCGCTACAGATTCTGACTGCGCCGGTAGACTTCAAGACCGGTACAATGGGCGCGGCCCACTCAGAATACTCCGCAGGACGGATGATTCTGGCCTTCTGCATACGATCTAGCTCGTCCTCTACTTTGGCTCGTTAAGCAAGAGGTACAGGTCGAGGTTTACAATACCTCGGTTTAACCGTGTCATCAACGTAGAACTTCGCAGTCAGCCCCTTTAGAGTGCCTAGTCCCTCACTGAACATTGATTCGTAAGGCTTTAGGAAGTCCTCTCTGTCTACCTGGTTCACGGTAGCCCAGTTCACTTTCAACACTGTTAGCCAGTCCCTTCCCAGCAGGTTAGGTCCCGACCCAGGCACTACGATTGCCTGCATCCTGTGCTGTTGATTGTTGTGACAAACGTTCACCTGTGCTCGCCCTAAAGGCTCAATTGTGGTACCTGCGTACGTTCGCAACCTCGGAACGTTACGCGTGTCGAGAGTGAGCACAGATGTCTTGCAGATTTTAGCCCACTCATCCCCCGATATAAGCGAAACTGCTGCTCCGGTATCTATCTCCATAGCCACTTCACTTCCCTCTATCTGGACATTGCAAATGTACGGTGGTATGTATGGTGTGGGTGGCACTCGTGTGATTACAGGCCAAGTGTGTATGTGTCTTCACATAACTTGTCATTGCGTTGCGAGTGTGTGTCATTTTCTACTAAGTGTGTCTGCTGAGTGTTTGCATTGCACACATTAGCAAAGTGATTTAGCTTTTGACACTTGTAGCATCTCTTGCCCCAAGCTTTGCACATTCGCCGATCGTCGTGTGGCGGTCCACCACAGCCTGCGCATGCCGGTGCTGCCCTCTTGTGACGTCTGTACCGCTGCTGACTGCTCACGACTGGTCGATCGTCTCGATGTGGCGTCCCCTGGCGATAAGGCGGAAAGCGTTTTCTTGGTGGATTGCGATCTCTGTGTCGCCACCTGGCGACTAAAACTGAAACCTCCACGTGAAGAGTTGCGCTGTCCCTCGTCATTCGATACGGCGTGGACAGGCCTCGGCACGGACGAAGAAGAGTTTCCCATGATCTTCGACTGCTGTAGCGTAGCTTCCAGTGTGCGCCCGAACGTCAGTAACTTCTCTAGCGTGATTGTAGGTTCACTTAACCCCTTGTCACGCACTTTTGACATCGCACATTTTTGGATGGTTTGCGACTTCACTTCTCTGTCTTTCTCATGGAACTTACAGTTTTTGGCTAGTTGCTGCAATCGTGCATTGGTCCAGCGTCTCTGACGACGTCTGTTCAGCCTGTCGGAACTTGAATATTTCATATTCTTCATTGCACTGCGGCCTGAAGTAAGCAGTGAGCTTCCGCTTGGTTTCTGCGAAATCATCATTTTCTGTCACCCCCACTGCTTCACTCAATTCAAACACTGCCTCACCAGCATAATGAAGCAACATCGCTCTCATTCTTGTATCGTTCTGAATGTCTTTAGCCACCACAAAGTTTTCGAAGCGCCGCACCCAACGCTCCCAGCGTTGGCCTGCGCTGTCAGTCGGCTCCAGCGAAAAACGTGCCACGTTAGTGACAGTTTCCATTTTCACACAGAAATTAGACGTAGTCTAGTTCAAAGTAACTCGTAGAGTTGTCAGTTTACCTCGTCGCCAATTAATGTCGTGTACTGGCCGTGGGCTGTGCGTACAACGACATTATAGAATGAAGATTCTCGTAGAGAAAGTATGAACACGTTTATTGTGACACAGGCGGAACTCGAGATCTAAAGGAAAAGAGGAAAAGGGGCATGGTAAACGGTTCCGCGATCAAGGATCTAACACTAACGGCTATTGGGGAAGAGCCAGAAACAACCGGGAGTACTACTCAAGCTGATGAAGGCAATTTGCTCGACTGTGCGGAGAAGGGAAAGAAGTTCGGTGGATGGCTAAAAAACAAAACGAGAATAGCAACTTGGAATGTCCGCAGTATGGACAATGTTATAGAAGAAGCGAAACAAAACAATATAAGTGTCCTATGAATAGCAGAACACAGATGGGCGGGACAAGGTAATTTTACACCACACGCAGGAGGAAAATTCATATACTCCGGACATGCAAAGGCAGGATAAGGAGGCGTAGCAAAATATCTGAGTAAACAAATAGCAAATACAGCAGTTGGATACAAACCAGTAAATGACAGAATTCTGAGCATAAGGTTACAAGGAAAAATGAAGAATATCAAAATAATACAAGTCTATGCGCCGACATCAACAGCAAGAGAAGAAATAGAAGCTTTTTATACTAATTGGCAAGGTGAAACAGACAAATCCAAGAAATCGGACATCACCATTGTCATGGGTGATTTTAACGCCAAAGTAGGACAACGACGAGATAGAACGAGGAACAATCGGGGAAATTTGGATGTGGAGAGAGAAACGAAAGGGGAGAACGACTTGTTGAGTTCGCCATCGCTAATAACCTCACAATCGTAAATACCAATTTCTCAAATCACCCTAGAAGAATCTACACGTGGACATCGCTAGATGGAAAGACTAGAAATCAGATAGACTACATCATGATACAAAAGAGATGGATATCAGCAATAAGAGGTGCAAGAACACTACCAAGAGCAGACTGTGTATCTGGTCATGAACTACTGATGGCAGAGATGAAACTTAAGTTGAAAATGAAAAAAGGAGTGACAACAACACAGAGATATGATGTAAAAAATCTGACAGACGAATACACAGTATCTGTGAAGAATCGATTTTCAACTTTACTGGCAATGGCAGAAGAGAAAGAACCAAGAAATTGCAAATGATATGAAGACAATTTTCCGAGAAGAAAAACACCTACGGAAGAGTGAGAGAGGAAACACCAACCCTGGATCAGTATAGAGACCTTAAAGAAAATAGCAGAAAGGAAAGAGCTTAAGAAACGCAAAAACGAGGAATCGATCAGATTAAGTTATAATGGGATGAACAAATTAATTAAAAAAAACTCTGCAAATGGGACAAACAAAAGTATATAGAAGCCAAGTGTAAGAAAATAGAGGACTGCATGGCAGAAAACCGAAACCAAGAAATGTTTAAAGAAATAAAGAACATGGCAGGTAAATTCCAGCCCAGACTCGGTGTCATCAAAGATAAAAATGGGAAAACTCTGACTGATGCAGAAGACATAGCCAAAAGATGGAAAAAATATTGTGAAAATATGTATGCACGAGATGGAGACAACAACGACCCACTGATATGGGAAACGAAGACCAAGACGAGGACGATCTCGAACCAATAAGAGATGAGGTGAAATGGGCCATTAATAGTCTAAAAGATGGAAAAAGCCCTGGGTGCGACAACACACAGGCAGAAATGATAAAAGCAGCGGAAGAAGAAGGAACATACATATACCATGCACTGTGTAAGAAAATATGGAAGAGTGGAAAATGGCCAAACGACTGGAATAAATCAATATACATCCCATTACCAAAGAAAGGAGACCTACAGCTATGCTCCAACTACAGAACCATATCACTCATTAACCATGCAAGGAAAATATTGCTGAAAATCATAATGAAAAGACTGCAAGATAAAATGGAAATGGAAGTGAGCAGTACACAGGCAGGCGTCAGAAAAAACATAGGCACAAGGGACCACATATTCAATCCGAGAATTTTGAATAAGAAATTCAGAGAAATAAATAATGATCTAAGAATATGCTTCATCGACTATTCCAAGGCTTTCGACTGTGTGAATCATCAGATGATGTGGAAAACGCTCAGCGACATGAACTTCCACCCAAAGATAATCGCCCTCTTGAAATCATTTTATAGCAACCAACAAGCAGTAGTCAGGCTGGAAAACACAACTACAGAAACTTTTACAGTGGGAAAAGGAGTAAGACAAAGGTGTATTTCATCTCCATACCTATTCAATCTCTACACAGAAGACATAATGAGAGATGTATAATTAGATAACAGAAGTACAAGATACGATGAAGTGACTATTCATGGACACAGAATCAGAGACCTACAATATGCAGACGATACCGCACTCCTGTCCACTACAACAATCGGCCTAACAAACCTAATCATGTCTGTAAAAGAACACAGTGAGAAAAAGGGCTTCTTACTTAATGTGAAGAAAACAAAGATCATGGACACTGACAAATGCATTGAAAAAACAGAAATTGCAATCAACGGGGAACAAGTTGAAAATGTGAACCACTACGAATACCTTGGAGCAAGATTTAGATTTAACAAGATTGCCATCCAGAGAATTAACTCTAGATGGCAGGTGGACAAGGAAGCCTTTGGCTTATCGAGAGTCCAACCCTTTTATCTACATATATCCAGCCCTTCTGAGGAATGTGTCGATTTTATTTTTAAACATATTCACACTACTAGCACCCACACAATCATCAAATAATCTGTTCCATTCATTCAGAGTCCTCTGTGAAAATGAGAACTTTCTTACGTCTAATCTACACTGCTCCTTTACTAATGTAACTTCATGTCCTCTAGTCTTTCTATCTTTCTTAACTGAAAAAAACATATTTCTATCAATATTTTCATAACCATTCAATATTTTAAACACTTCTATCTGATCTCCTCTCAATCTCCTGGTCTCTAGTGTTGTTAAACCACATTCTTTTAGGCGTTTTTCATAACTAAGATCCCTCAGTTTTGGTATCATTTTAGTCGCCCTCCTCTGTACTCTTTCTAGCATATCTATGTCCTTCTTGCGGTATGGCCTCCACGCTTGTATACAATATTCTAAATGAGGCCTAACTATTGTTTTGTACAGCGGTATTATTAGTTCTTTTTCCTTATATGCTATATTTCGCCTAATCAATCCAAGGATTTGATTTCCTTTTGAAGCTGCAATTCCACACTGCTCTGAAACCTTCATATCAGCACTAATTGTCAGCCCTAAGTCTTTTTCTTTTACAGTAGTACATAGTACAGTTCCCCCCCATTGTATATTCTACATATTTGTTCCCATGTCCTGTGTGAAGGCATTTACATTTCCCAAAATTGAACAACATTTGCCACTTTTCAGACCATTTGATCAACCTGTCAAGATCATCTTGTAAATGCTGTCTATCTCCATCACTTTTAATCCTTCTAAACACTTTTGTATCGTCTGCAAATTTCAACACCTTGCTAGCTATATCATCGTCCAAATCGTTTATATATATTAAGAATAATATAGGTCCCAGTACTGATCCCTGTGGAACCCCACTCAAAACTGATTTCCAGTTTGAAGCCTCCCCATCAACAACTACCCGTTGTCTTCTATCAATCAGCCATTTTTCTATCCAGTTAATTATACCATTTCCTATGCCATGGGCCTTTAGTTTAAGCAGTAATCTTTGATGTGGCACTTTGTCGAAAGCTTTTTGAAAATCTAAGTAGATGATATCTACTGGTGATCCATCATCTACCCACTTAGTGATATCTTCCAAAAAACATAACATATTTGTTAAGCATGACCTCGCTTTTAGAAACCCATGTTGAGATGGGTTTATCAAGTTATGTTTAACAAGAAAATCCACCATGTGATCTTTAATTAGTCTTTCTAATAATGTACAAATCACCGATGTTAAACTAACTGGTCTATAATTATTTGACTTGTTTCTCGAACCTTTTTTAAATAACAGTATAGTGTTTGCTTCTTTCCATTCAAAAGGAACCACTCCCTCTTCTAATGACAAGTTGAAAACTGTTGCAAGCGGTATGCTAATTTGTTCTACAATGTCCAATAGTAGTTTGGGTGGAATACCATCCACTCCAGGTGATTTGTTATCCTTCATAGCCCTAATTTTCTTAGCTACCATTTCTGGGGTTACAATTAACTGTCTTAAATAGTCTGATTCTGCCCCCTTGAACTTAGCCTCTAGTACTGGCAGTGAACTAATGTCTTCTCTGGTAAACACTGAACTAAAACACTCATTCAGGTCTTCTGCCATTAAGAATCCTTCTGATATTATATTTCCAGTACTGTCTTCTAGAGGATCGACCTTATCCTAAACTTTCTGTTTGCTTCGAACATACGCATAAAAACTCTTGCTGTCATGTTTTATATTACAAGCTAAGTTAGTTCATAGCTTCTCTTTGAATTTCTAATTTCAGCTGTAGCTTGGTTTAGTGCATCTTTATAAATGTTGTAGTCTTCGTCATTTCCAGTACGTCTATATGACTTCCACATCATTTGTTTATACTTAATTTTTTTAATTGCTTCTTTCGATAAATGTTTCTTTTTGGACCGTTTCCCGTGTTTTTTAAGGGAACAAATTTGACGATGATGCACTCAATTTCACTGTTTAAGATATTCCAGCATTCTGTTGCTGTCTTATTCTTCAGTGTGTTATTCCAGTCTATCTTTGCTAAATATTTCCTTATGTCCTAATATTTTCCTTTGTGGAAATTTCTCCTGTACTGCTTTTTACTATTCCTTTCTGATTTTACTTTGATGGTAAAATGTATCTGTTTGTGATCACTATTCCCCAGTGGCTTACATATCCTGACATTGTCAAATAATTCATTCAAAACTATGTCTAACACATTCTCTTCCCTGGTTGGTTCTAGCACATGTTGAGAAAGGAAACTATCTTGTACTAAAACTAAAAACTTGTGGTCCTCACTACCCATACTCTGTAGAGATTTCCATTTTATATGCCCATAGTTAAAATCCCCCATTATAACACAGTCCCGTTTGCTAACTTCCCTTATAGCGTTTTGTATTTTTTCATTCTCTTCTATGCTTATGTTTGGACTTCGATAAACTAATCCAACCGTTAACGTTGAGTTTCCTGTAACTATGTTACACCAAACAGCTTCTTCGCAATCTGCTTCTCTGTCTAATTTTATTTCATAAGCCTGGATAGATTCTTTAATATATAAAATAACTCCACCTCCCCTTCTTCCTATTCTAGCTTTCCTAAACATTACATATCCTGTCAGTCCCAATTCGGCATCTGATATATCGGTGGTTGTCCATGATTCGGTTATACCTATGTGAGGGTCAATATCTTCTACCATAATGTTTAATTCATTTCTTTTGTTTAGAAATGACTACAAGGAGACGGCAAGACATCATCAGAGATCAGAAGAAGAATAGCCATAGCAACGCAGAACCTAAATAATCTGACAAATGTATGGAAATGACAAAACATACCAACAAAAATAAGAATTGCGTTTTCCCAACAGCTCTATAGGGGAGCGAAACGTGGACACTGAAGAAAGAAGACATGAGAAGAATACAAGCGTTTGAGATTAAATGTTACAGAAAAGTCCTAAGAGTGCCATGGATAACAAGAACAATCAATGCAGAGATCCTTAAAAATTTGACATAAAGAACTGTCAACTAGTGAATACAATAAAAGGACTAAAACTGAGTTATTTTGGCCACATCAAAAGACATAATTCCTTAGAGAAAACAATCCTAGAAGGCAAAGTGGAGGGAAAGAGAGGAAGGGGGAGACCAAGGAGAAGATGGGAGCAGGACATCAGCGACTGGTTGGAAGACGACATCGTGAGAGCAGGGAGACGAACGGCAGACAGAGCAGCGTATCGTTGGATCATCTGGGCAGCTACGTCTCGCAGAGATATGCTGAACTGAAGAAGAAGAAGAATAGTCTTTTTGGGTCGTTAACTTGTTTAGTTATCTAATTAAGTTAATTTTAACCATCTTAACTTGTGTAAACATACATGCCAAACGGACACATATTATTACACACAATGCACACAAATATAGACTACAGGTAATCCGAGTATAATCAAAATCGATGCAAACATAACACGCCTACATAGAATATGAATTGCATGTATATAACACAGTCCAAATACATTTTTTAATCTAGTAGGATGCAACTGAAATATAACCAATGATGTTATTCATGATATGAATAGCAGCATGGTAACACAGCATTGACTATATGTGAGGTGCGAGATAGAACAGAGAGCGTTAACGCACCGACTTGTTCATTCTCGTTATAAAGATGCTTGCTTGTGTTTGGTGAGCTGTCTTAGTTATAATAATTATGATCATTGAAATTTAGCGATAGGTTGTTGTGAAGTTTTAAGGAAACCCTGTATGTAGATAAGTGCGTCTACTAGTGACACGCACACGGCCACGCATACACACACGCACACAACACATACACGCACCCCTCAAACACACATGAATGCGAATGAGGCACATGATGGCCTTGATGAAAGGAGGGCAGTGACCCCCATGACAGAGGATGGTTAGTAGGCCGTGGTGGTGAAGGTTGAAGAGGGGGCCTATTTAAAATGTATGACATTGTCGTGGCAATATTATTAGACAAACACGGTGTGAACTTCGCAATATCTTTATGTCTTTAACTTGACCTTGACGTGGTTTCTTTTCTTTTATTTTCTGGTGTGACCTTGTTATTAACATAGTTAACCCTAAAAATGACCTTAGCGTGACTTTTACACGATTTGGACTTGAAATTTCCCTGTTAATACATTATCAGTCAACAGTTATTACATTATGGGCAGGAAAGAGGTATTACATCATCATAAAAAATATTACACATCGGACAGAAGGTTTATTACATTAAGGGTCGTTGTTATTACGGTATCAGACACTTACGTTATTGGTCAATTTTATTACATTATTTATTGATTTTATTACCTTTTTAGTTAATTTCAATACATTATCTGGCACATATTACATTATCAGTTAATTATTACATCAACAGTTGTAACACACCCTAACCCGGACCCTAACTAGTCTAGTCGGAAGAGGGGGGTATCGTGCACCACGCAGAAATCAACTTCTAATCGGCGTCCCTAGATCGGAATAAATGCGTAGAAAACGATGAGCTATGTTAAAAAGTCGTCCGGATGTCCCACGTATCATTTTTATGCAAATCAGTGCCGCCATTACCGAAAAAAATCTGAAAATCTATATTTCACTATATATCAGCCAATATTGCAGATAAATGAACAAATAAGGTGTCTATATACCTGTGTTGAGGGTCAAAGAGCAGAAAAAAACTATTCTTGAAGTGACCACACGTGTCCGTGGCATACTAGTATGCAAATTCGTGCCGCCATTACCAAAAAATGGATTACAAAATATACATTGCAGATATGTTGAGAGAGGATTTTTGAGAGCAATAAAATAAAGAAATGGTGTTATTTTTGCGATCACAGGTCAAGGTCACGTGCTAGGGGGTCAATTCAAAGTGTTTTAAATACAGAAATTTCACTAAATTAATTTATTAACTCATTTATTGAAGTAGGTAATAAAAGAACAGAAGACGTCTTCAAACATTGCAAGTGAAGTGTTCTTCACTATGAGATCCATGACTCATCTTCGCTTTTAATGAAACCGCAAAGTAAAACTCGTCCTATTCTTCCTCTTCCTCCTCCTTCTTTGAGGTTTCGTTGAGGTGATCGCGATTACAAGACTGGGTCATGTTGAGAAGCGCAGCGGGGTCTGCGATGGGGATGTTCTCCTCCTCGGTGAATCGCTCCATTAACAGCCTCTCCATTGGGTAGGACTTTCAAACAGACTCCCAGATCGAATGTATTCAGGACCCATTTCTGACCCACCTCAGCCGTGGCTACCTCCGAGCGCTTCAGTAGTTCGCGAACACCTGTGTTGTCAGTGATCGGTTGATGGATGGGCGTGAAGTAGTCCACTGTTGATTTTCTGGGCGGAGGTGTCCCGGGTGCAGAGGTGAACCCCCGTAGTCCAGGCACGGGCTGCTTGCCGCTGCTTCCGATGTACCTGCTGAAGAGCCAGACATAGTACTATTGCTTGTTAATAGCATAGATGGCGTAGTTCTCTGCAGGGGTGTGAATGATGAGCCATCGGGAAACTTTGGGCCAACGCGAGTGAAGTGCAAGGGTGGGAAAGTTTCTGGTTTGTTGACTTTCAGGCTACGCTGTTGCGACTTGTCGATGATAGGCAGCGTTCGGATCTTGGGGCTCTCGAACCAAGGCCTGACCTCCTGCGCCATGATTCCCCCAGCACTGTTGACAATGTTGCTACCGTGCACATTCGTAGTGGTTTTATTCAAGTCGTCACACTCACAGTGGAATACGACGTTGCCCTGCCCCGTCACGATTTGGGGCGTCAGATAGGTTGAGACTTCGTCCTGAGCCTTGGCCAGGGCAGTTTCCAAGTGTAAGCCAAAATTGTAGCACTCAGAGTGGCCAAGCCTGTGCAATATGATGGTGAGCTGATTGCTTCGGAACAAGTGACCGACAGTCAAACAGAGAAGCACGTGTTTTTGTAACTTACATTTTTCCTCCGACACTGCACGGCACAGGTCATGCCCGATGGAGAATAGCAGACGCTTCAGCTTTTCGCTCGTCTCCACGCCTTCCTTGCCGGCCATAGCCATGTTGAGGAACCGGATGAAGTCTGGAGGTAGGAGCTTTTCAGGACTGAGCTCCATGTCGTCGGCTGTTGGCGGCCACGGTAGGCCTTCGGACTCTCTGAAAGCCCGTAGAATATTACGACGAAGAAAGAGAGCGACGTCTTGGTTCTTGTCCGCCCTTCCGAGTGTGTAAGCTCGTGCAAGAGCATTAGAAACGATGATATTCGAGTCAGAATGAAATGGAATCAGCTTTGTCGTGATCGACCTTCGTGAAGTAGACATGGTCCTTAATTGGGTCATTATGTAGGCGTTTCAGTAGTTTCTTAGCGCGACAGGCCGAGCTCTCGTATCCATTCCGTTTCAGTTCGTCGACATAGAGCAAGCGCAAGGAAGATAGCCGTAGGACGTCAATCTGCTGAGTCCGAATGTACTTCAGTACAGAAACGAGCATGTTTGCGGAGAGTGTTTGGGGGCTGCAGGATCTGCGCTCCTGTCACTTTTTCTTTTGGGCATGATGACTTAATGTCCACTTCTACCACCAATGTTTATCTGGAATGTGAAATACAAGTCATCTTTAATATTAAGGCTAACAATAAAACATTAAAATAACACCATTTGTGAAATGATTGCCCCCAAAAAACCCTCTATCAACTTATTTGTAATACAGCTAAAATTAAAATTACTTTCGGTAATGCTGGCACTTTAGAATTTGTTAACATGTTACAGTGATCTTTGCTGGAATAACAGTTCATAATATTATACATATTTTAATTTCCATATATAATTATAATGTGTTTTTTCTAAGGAATCTGGCCAAAACAAAGTAAAATATCGGTGAGATAACAGCTGCAGATGTGTGTGTCAAGCATTCAGGACGCGACCTTTCCTGTGTAACCACCGAGGAAGTGAAGGTTTCAAAAAAAGCTGTGAGCATACAAGGAGTGGCTAACCAAATAACTCGGATCGAAGACAGACGACCATCTTGACTTACCCGTCAATCTTCGGATTTGGTTTCATCATAATTAATCACGATATTCGGGAAACCGGAGTTGGTTGAATATCATAATCAATTACACGTTGTTCAGGACACCGGAGAATATCAACGAATGTTCTCATTTGTTTTCGTTCACTTTATAATTACTTGTCGAATCTGTCGAGGCCAATAAAACAGTTGCATAAATAGGCCACGCTAGGGGCGACACACGAACTAGTTATTTTGTACTCGCTAGGGGACGATTACGTCGAATGTCGAAGGTATTGTCGTGAACTTGCAGTTCCTTTGATTTCACTGAAGGGTGTAAAACGATCAGACATGGATAGCACATGAAGGATGCATGCATGCGGAGAGTTTTTTGGGGCTGCAGGATCTGCGCTCCTGTCATTTTTTCATTTGGGCATGGTGGCTTAATGTTCATTTCTACCACCACTGTTTATCTGGAATGGGAAATAGAAGTCACCATTAATATTAAAACTAATACAAAACATTAAAATAACACCATTTTTGAAATTATTGCCCTCAAAAACCCCTCATATATATATATATATTAATCGATTTTTCGGTAATGGCGGCACGAATTGGCATACTAATATGCCACGGACACGTGTGGTCACTTCAAGAATAGTTTTATTATTATCTTTGACCCTCCAAACATGTGTTTGGACACCTTATTTGTTCAGTTATCTGCAATATTGGCTGACATACAGTGAAACATAGTTTTTCGATAATGGCGCTACTGATTTGCATAAAGATGATACGTGGGACATCCGGACGACTTTTTAACATAGCTCGTCGTTTTCTACGCATTTTTTTCGATCTAGAGACGCCGATTAGAAGTTGATTTCCGGGGGGTGAACGATACCCCCCTCTTCCGACTAGACTAAACCTGAATGTAATCCAAACTTATCTGATCTTAGCCCTAACCCAAATCTAAAACCGTACACTAACCGTAATTTCACCCTGAGCGTTTAGCGCATAGTTATCAGTTCGGATAGAAACTCCGTTTATATTTCAAGCGATAGGTACATGTTCTCGTTTTTTTTCCGCAGGTAGCTATTTTCGTCTCTTCTTCTGGCTTGTGGGTGCTTCGCTGCGAGAGTAAAAAGAACTTGTTCGGTGATACCCGACACTCACTTCGAGATAATACAACAGCTGTTGAGTGGAAATCGGTTGCCCCCTGTTTGCGAACGGACGACTGCTGAAAGGAGCGCGTTGACCAAATACTACAGGAACAGGCTCAAGTACAAGTTAGTCGGCACATACCTGTATTACGATAACAAGAAAATTGTTAAAACGCCCGATGTCACTAATTTGGTCAAGGAGGAATATGATCGCCGGAAAGGAATTGGACCACGGCGCATGCATCATTCACTTAAGAATTAGATGTGTTTGTCGGAAAATGCAATAAGTCATGTGCTTTCCCAAGAGACGCAACACCAGATAATGACGGCGCGCTTCCTGAATAAAGCTCCGCACACAAGCATTCGAAGCAGAGGAGTACAGGACAAACTCCAAATAGACATGACCAGGAGTAAAATACTCTATGCTGACACTGCGTATTCTTATGTGCTGTGCGTTTTGACGTGTTCAGTAGTTACACTTGGTTAAGACCCTTACCTAATTAAAAATCGTCGACAGTAATAATCAGGCTCAAGGACATCTTAGAATTGTATGGGTACCCCCGTCTCGTTCAGCACGATTGTGGTACCGAATTCCGGAAACATGTGAAAAGATGGCTAAAGAACAAACACATAACCGTCAGAACCAGTAGACCGTACCATCCTCAAAGTCAGGGCAACATTGAAAGAATGAACCAAATACTGAAAAAACAAATTGCATTTGACTTAGTGAAATACAATCAGCCAGGTATCAATTGGGTACTCCAGCTGCCTTCTTGTGAGAAAGAAATAAATGACAGACCTAAGGAATGTTTGACATGGCAAAGCCCATTCCATGTTTATTTTGGACGACAGCGTAATTTCATTACCAGTGTGGCTGCTGTTCAAATTCGTGAATGTGATGTCTGGCGTCGGTTAAACACTTACAATGCGGTGCGAAAAGTAGCCGAAAAAACCACTCGTCATTGCAATGAGCGCAAAAATAAAGCGTTGATGCGGAGTCTGAAAATCCCTGTATACGAACTGGGTGCACGGGTTTTAGTTACAAATTGCAAAAATACAAGGTACCAAAGAAGATATGGGCACTGCATGTTATCACAGTAGAATGCAAAACAAGAGAAACATCTCTACAGAGTGATGTTCTTCCCTGCACGTGCAAAGCACGCTATAGAAAAATGGTGTTACGTGACAGAAGTGGCATCGACACCGGACAATACTATCAAGTCACGTGGTAGACATTCCCATCGGTCCAAGTATTGCATACCTATGACCACGGATAGTAATCGACAGAATCTTGTGTCAGAATTCGGTCTTCATATCAGCTACTATCCGCCAGGTGACGGCAGTTGTCAGTTCGCTGCAATGGCGTATCATTTGGCAAAGCTGGGAATTCATAGAAGCGCAAATACATTGCGACAAGATGTAGTGAACTATCTGGATACCCATAGGGCATTGGGAAGCTCCGAGCAGGGTGTACCATGGAACAGTTATCTCACCGTTCATTATTTATATCGTATGAACCTACAACATGAATTTGGGGATCAAATAACTTTGCAAGCAAAGTCTCAATTGTTCAATCTCCAAATAATTGTAGTATCTACTCTGAATCATGGAACGACTCTCATTCGACCTGATGGACTTTCTCAGGTGACAAGTGATCAACCTTGTGTTATCTTAGGGCATTTCCATGAGGGTAACGGCGAGCACTACGTATGCTTAGTCGCAAATAGTGATGATGTACGAGAGGTTGTCATAGCTAGTGATCAAATAACGTGGAGTAGTTCGCCTGAACAAGAATTTGACAACAGGGGACATGCACCCGGACCAGAAGTTGGCAAAATTAGCTATGCGCATAATCTAGAGGCTAACAATGTGTCGAACTACCGCAAGTACCACACGAGCTACCAAATAGGAACCCCGAGAAAGAGATGGACATCCAAATCGAAGAGAACAGTGTTGGAGAATCAATCGAAATTGGACGAGATTCAATTGGCATGTCAACATTGAGAACTTTGTGTGACCTGCCCGTTGAAATGATTCAACAGATTTTTCGTTATGTGTTGGATGATGGAGCTTTCTATATAGGTGTAGATAGATCTGCTTGGAGTGAAAGTCAACGAATTCATAATATAGTTGAGTATGTTTCGAAACACACGATCCATGTTCGTTCGGACATTTTGATGCAACTGGAAGGAGGGAGTTTGGACTTTAGCCAAGGCATACGATGTAAATAGATCATAAGTAAACCAATACGGTTGGCGGGAAAGGGAAGCGGGCTTGCACTGCGGTTAAGGGAATTGTTTTGGGCTTACCCAAAGTGGTATTACGCAAGCATTATTGTGATGGCAACCCAACTTCCAGGTACCTTCAAAATATGTGATTTTATTCCATCAAAAGGGTGGTAGTAATGGTATACATATAAGGATAGGATATTGTGTGTATGTCATTTATCGGAATGAGGTTTATGGGGAAATTCAATAGGAAACAGTTGAGTTTATGAGTCTTTCATATCTGGCACGATGAACGCCATGCAATTTGTCTGCTTGTCAGGTGCCGAACTTATGTTTGCGCAACATAGCGACATAATTGGCAACATTTTTTGCAACATTTGTATTATTATTTTACGAGTTATATTTAATTGTGTCGATTTGTGATAGTAATTGTTGATAGCGCAGACGATTTTGAAAATGAAAAAAATTATTAAGAGTGAATTAAGAGCATTAGGCCTAGATTCTAGAAGCATATATGGTCTAGGCCTAGTGCTAGGCCTAGAGCTATGCATGTTGTCAAATTATATATTTACCTATGACAAGATATATGTGGACATTCTGTAATGTGTAACCTCAAACTTGGTGCATTTCGACGACGTTTACATAGAATAATTGTTTTCTGTGTGTGTCATATATATTAAGTACGGTTGAATCGTTTATGACATGGGTAGTAAATATTTACCTACTTTTATTCGCAAAACTGTTTACATTTGTTTTATCTGCTGGACAAATAATGATGTTATGTTTGTCACATAATGGACATTATTTTTAATAAATGTTTTATTTGTATTTTGTGAGTGATTTTTATAACAATATGTCGATTTGTGATGTCTGATAATTCATTTTATACAGTCTAGGAGATTTTTTAAATGATAAACATAATTAAGCCCGGTTATATTATTTTGTAAGCCCAATAACATAAATGTGACAATTTGTCTAAAAATGTTATTCTGGTGTTGTGACGTCATGATAATGCACTTATATGGAAACATAATGCCACATACATGTACGGGTATAATGTACAATATATTGTCAACGTATGTGTTTGTCTACGACACATTATATTTAAAAGTAATATTTAGAATAATATTTAACCACTAATTTGTACGTGCATTTCGATTATGTATTTTCTTCGAATATCTGATTTTGTTTTCTGTACCATATTGAATTTGAATGAAGATATGTTTAATCGTTGATGACATGGTTACATATGATATATTTTAATAATAATAATAATAATTGCCTACTTTCATTAGCGAGAATTCTTATAGTTAGTTATCTTTACGAATGGATCGCAACAGCGTGCTTCGACCCACTCACCCTCTTACCCACGGACTCACCCACCCTCTTTACGAACAATGATTCATATAATTACATATCATATGGGTTAATTGTAACTAGAAAAGTTAATTACTTAAATTGCAAATAACTTATTTAAGTTAATTTATTCAAACAATTAAAATTAACCCATGCTATCAATTTCGGCAATTAATTAATTAAATTTAAATTAACTCCATTGCGTGACTTTAATCAACCATTTAACAATTACAATTAACTCATGTCTGTTCTGTAGTCTCTACCATGCCTAGGGAGGGCATTGTCACACACAGTCCACAGCATGGATGGCCGTGTAGCCTAGTGATATAGTGTGTAACTGGTATGCAGGTGGTCACAGTTTCAATCTCTGCGCACGCACGCACGCACGCACGCACGCACACACACACACACACACACATTCTTACACGGAACTGAATATGAATGTTGTTATCACATTTATAATAGGAAGTTTTTCACCTTTAGCGGGCCTCTCTATGTTTCACATTTAGCGTTGATACTTTTTCACGCTTACTGGGCGTACTTTTTTCACATTTAGTGTAATTTTTTTCACATATAGCGGAATTTTCACATTTAGCGTAGAATTTTTGTCACGTTTAGCGGACCTGTCACATTTACCGGTGCCACATGCGTCGCAACGTTGACAATCGGGCGGTGTGCTGCTAGCTTTATGCACGGCCATGAGTGTCGCGTACTCATTATAATTAATATAAATTTTCACAAATCCTTCGCAACGTTGCGAAATTCATCACCAAGCGATATCTACAATATGCACCATGATTGTTTCACGAGTAGGCCTTAATAGTGTTTATTTTTGTGGCAAGCGTCAATGGCGGGTGGAAATGTAAATTTTATGAGACGATTAATGTGTATTTCTGTCGACTGTGAAAGGTGTGTGCAATTGGAGGGTAGACATATATTGTTTTTTGCCTCCCCCAGTAATAGGCGGCGTGGTGGTGAAAATGTTTCAAAAGCACCCCCTCTCGTCTTCGGATGTCATGATCGAGTTCACAGCCGATACAGCGGAGAAGCTGAAGTTACAGCGGCCAAAAATATTTTTTAATAGCACCTCCTTCCGTCTTCCGATATCACAGTCGAGCAAGAAAGCCACAAGGTGAAGGAAGATGTGAAGATTTGCGGCGGCGATAATTGTTCTGTGGTGCTGAAGTTCCGTTAATTAACACCCCCAATATGAATTTCGTTCCCGCGTCACTGGCTGAATCTAGTGAATGTGTTGTTGATAAGGATTTATTTATGACATTGTTAGATCCTTGATCGCGGAATCGTTTACCATGCCCCGTTTCCTCTTTTCCTTTGGATCTCGAGTTCCGCCTGTGTCTACGAGAATCTTCACTCTATAATGTCGTTGTACGCACAGCCCACGGCCAGTACACGACATTAATTGGCGACGAGGTCAACTGACAACTCTACGAGTTACTTTGAACTAGACTACGTCTAATTTTTGTGTGAAAATGGAAACTGTCGCTGACGTGGCACCTTTTTCGCTGGAGCCGACTGAGAGCGCAGGCCAACGCTGGGAGCGTTGGGTGCGGCGCTTCGAAAACTTTGTGGTGGCTAAAGACATTCAGAACGATACAAGAATGAGAGCGATGTTGCTTCATTATGCTGGTGAGGCAGTGTTTGAATTGAGTGAAGCAGTGGGGGTGACAGAAAATGATGATTTCGCAGAAACCAAGCGGAAGCTCACTGCTTACTTCAGGCCGCAGTGCAATGAAGAATATGAAATATTCAAGTTCCGACAGGCTGAACAGACGTCGTCAGAGACGCTGGACCAATGCACGATTGCAGCAACTAGCCAAAAACTGTAAGTTCCATGAGAAAGACAGAGAAGTGAAGTCGCAAACCATCCAAAAATGTGCGATGTCAAAAGTGCGTGACAAGGGGTTAAGTGAACCTACAATCACGCTAGAGAAGTTACTGACGTTCGGGCGCACACTGGAAGCTACGCTACAGCAGCCGAAGATCATGGGAAACTCTTCTTCGTCCGTGCCGAGGCCTGTCCACGCCGTATCGAATGACGAGGGACAGCGCAACTCTTCACGTGGAGGTTTCAGTTTTAGTCGCTAGGTGGCGACACAGAGATCGCAATCCACCAAGAAAACGCTTTCCGCCTTATCGCCAGGGGACGCCACATCGAGACGATCGACCAGTCGTGAGCAGTCAGCAGCGGTACAGACGTCACAAGAGGGCAGCACCGGCATGCGCAGGCTGTGGTGGACCGCCACACGACGATCGGCGAATGTGCAAAGCTTGGGGCAAGAGATGCTACAAGTGTCAAAAGCTAAATCACTTTGCTAATGTGTGCAATGCAAACACTCAGCAGACACACTTAGTAGAAAATGACACACACTCGCAACGCAATGACAAGTTATGTGAAGACACATACACACTTGGCCTGTAATCACCCGAGTGCCACCCACACCATACATACCACCGTACATTTGCAATGTCCAGATAGAGGGAAGTGAAGTGGCTATGGAGATAGATACCGGAGCAGCAGTTTCGCTTATATCGGGGGATGAGTGGGCTAAAATCTGCAAGACATCTGTGCTCACTCTCGACACGCGTAACGTTCCGAGGTTGCGAACGTACGCAGGTACCACAATTGAGCCTTTAGGGCGAGCACAGGTGAACGTTTGTCACAACAATCAACAGCACAGGATGCAGGCAATCGTAGTGCCTGGGTCGGGACCTAACCTGCTGGGAAGGGACTGGCTAACAGTGTTGAAAGTGAACTGGGCTACCGTGAACCAGGTAGACAGAGAGGACTTCCTAATGCCTTACGAATCAATGTTCAGTGAGGGACTAGGCACTCTAAAGGGGCTGACTGCGAAGTTCTACGTTAATGACACGGTTAAACCGAGGTATTGTAAACCTCGACCTGTACCTCTTGCTTTACGAGCCAAAGTAGAGGACGAGCTAGATCGTATGCAGAAGGCCAGAATCATCCGTCCTGCGGAGTATTCTGAGTGGGCCGCGCCCATTGTACCGGTCTTGAAGTCTACCGGCGCAGTCAGAATCTGTAGCGACTATAAGGTAACCATCAACAGAGCCATAAAGGTAGACAAGCACCCGATCCCGAACGTATCTGATCTGTTTACAAAATTAGCAGGTGGTACACTGTACACCACGCTGGACATGAGCCATGCGTATCAACAGGTCGTACTGGATGAAGAATCACGTCCGTTGACTACAATCAACACGTCGAAAGGGCTATTCGCATTCGAACGTCTACCTTTCGGTGTGAGTTCTTCTCCAGGTATCTTCCAGAGAATCATGGAGCAGTTACTACAGAACATACCCATGACTGTAGTCTACCTCGACGACATCCTGGTCACAGGAAGAACGTCAGAAGAGCACGATCGTAATCTGGCTACTGTGCTAACGCGACTACAAGACGCAGGTTTACGCCTGAAGAAGGAGAAATGTGCGTTTCGTCAGAAATCGTGCACCTATCTAGGTCATGCGATTGATGCTGAAGGTATTCATCCTACGGAAGACAAAGTGCGAGCAGTACAGAACGCGCCTGCACCACAGAATATACAGGAGTTGAGGAGTTATCTAGGACTCATTCACTACTATCACAACTTCTTGCGCAATCTCAGTACGCTTCTTGCTCCGCTGCATGAAATGACACGCCAACACACAATCCTTACGGGATTGGAAGCGTACTGTCACACAGATTGCCCGATGGCAACGACAAGCCTATCGCATACGCATCACGCTCTCTCTTCACAGCGGAAAAGAAGTACGCACAGCTGGAAAAGGAAACGTTGTCGCTGGTCTTCGGGATATCCAAGTTCCATAAGTACCTTTACGGGAGGGACTTCACGTTGCAGACCGACCACAAGCCGTCGATCGGGCTGTTGAAGGAAGATCGTGCCATCTCCGCCATGGCTAGTGCACGCATTCAGAGATGGGCACTAACACTAAGTAACTATCAGTACCATCTGGAGTACAGACCGGGTACGAGTATCTGTCATGCAGACGGATTGAGTCACTTGCCGCTACCAGACACTCCTGAACGAGTACCAGTCCCGGAGGAAGTGGTTCTAGCACTTACAACCATGGAAAATACACCCATCACGGCAGAACACATCGCTAAATGGACAGCAACCGATCCGATACTGTCACAAGTTCTACGGTTCGTGGAAGGAGGATGGCCTAGCGATGTACCACGCGAGTGGGAGAGTTACACTCGAAGGAAAGACGAACTGAGTGTCCAACACGGGGTGCTGATGTGGGGAGCAAGAGTCATCGTACCACCAAAGGGTCGTGACACGTTGTTGAAAGTACTACACTTGACGCATCCGGGCATAATGAAGATGAAGGCGTTAGCCTGAAGCTACCTCTGGTGGTCAGGTTTGGACGCTGAAATCGAGATGTGTGTTAAGGACTGCACGACATGCCAAATACACAGCAAACAACCACCAGTGGCACCACTGCATCCATGGGAATGGCCGGGACGAACGAGGTATCGAATACACATTGATTATGCGGGACCGTTCGAGGGACCTATGATACTCATCATAGTCGATGCTCACAGTAAGTACATCGATGCACACGTTGTATCAGCTGCGACAACCAGTGCAACTCTCACGAAGCTAAGACAGACGTTTGCGATTTTGGGTCTACCAAGCACAGTGGTATCAGATAACGGAAGCTGTTTCACCAGTGAGGAGTTTGAACAGTTTTGTCGAGCTAACGGAATCAAACACATCAAGTCTTCACCTTATCACCCATCCAGTAATGGCTTAGCTGAACGCGCCGTTCAGACTGTAAAAGCAGGGTTGAAGAAGACAAATGGCAACCTAGAAGATCGTCTCTACACCTTCCTAGCACGCTACAGGGTAACTCCACAAGCTACAACCGGCAGAGCTCCAACAGAGTTTTTGTTGAAGACACCACCAAGCACATGACTGGATCTTCTACGACCATCCATTCAGAACCGAGTCTTGCGCAAACAGGAAGAAGACAAAGAACGCCACGACCAGAAAGCAGTGGAGCGAAGTTTCATGACAGGAGACTAGCTGTGTCTGGGCGTTGAACTTTCAGGGACAACCGAAATGGGTCGCTACGGTGATAGAGAACCGGCTGGGTCCGCTGACTTTCGCGGTACGGTACGTCTGCAGGATGACAGAGTGTGGAAGCGTCACCAGGATCATTTGCGCGAGAGAAGGCCGATCGAGTCGACTGAAGAGCGTCTGGTACCACTGAGGATTGAAGAGCCTCAACTTCCACCGAGGCTTGCAGAGCGTGAAGTACTATCTCGGTTCGAGCGAACACCATCGACACCACCACTATCATCTGGCAACTCGGACGTGACTACGGGTACAGCCACAGGAGAGGTGATCTCAAGACCAACAGTTGAACGGTCGCAGTCCTGTGTAGTACCAGACGTGGCAGTACCGCTGAGAAGATCACACAGAGTGGTGAAGCCACCGGACAGATTGAACTTGTAAAGTCTATATTACTGTCATAACGGACAATGCATAGATCAAGATAGCCAGAATAGACTATGTTTCTGTAGCTGTAGCTAGTCGCGAGAGCACTAGATTAGTACTATAAACAATTGCATACTATCTATCTTAGATATGACATTGATATGTATAAGTGACTCTCGTTGGCGTTAAAAGTTTACATTTTTATAATTATACTAATTATGTTTTTCTTAAAGGGGGAGGAATGTTAGATCCTTGATCGCGGAATCGTTTACGATGCCCCGTTTCCTCTTTTCCTTTGGATATCGAATTCCGCCTGTGTCACAATAAACATGTTCATACTTTCTCTACGAGAATCTTCATTCTATAATGTCGTTGTACGCACAGTCCACGGCCAGTACACGACAGACATATACTGTTGCAAACTAACAACACTAAATCCGTATCAACAACACAATCACTAGATGCAGCGCACGCTTGTCTTGTGTTCCCGTGCGTGCGTACGTGCGCGTGTGTACATGTGTATCAGAGGATGGTGAAAGGGCACATCATAAGAATAAATATGTTGCGCACTAATGTGGTTTCTTGGTTAATATAAGTCAAAGTGGGTGTATTTATAAATGAAAAAAACGTGATCATTGGACTTGGGTGATCGTTAGTGTTACAAACAGCGCCCTCAGACGGGTAGAATTTCACTACCGGAAGTTCTCAGCTTAAATTATCCGCTAATTTCATCGTGAGAAGATGGGAAAGAGCGGGTCAAAATTGTTGGCTGTTGAGCCAACTTTTGACTTGTCACGGTTGGACGAAATACCCGATGATATCCGTGCAACTATAGAAAGACAGATATCGCTGCAGTCCGACCAGATTGATGAACTTAAAAGCAGCTACGAAAGACTGCGAGTAGATTCAGGTAAGCGAAGGTATTAAATTTCACGCCGCCAACGTTCGAAATTGTTTTCCACCCTTTCAGTTTCACTCAGTGCTCCGTTTCAATTTATTTTCTGTTGATTCTTTATTTGCATATATCTAAAGCAAGCTTTGATATACACACTAATTGGGCAAATTGTATTGTGTTTGCTTTTTGGCTAAACGTACTGTCAAGAAGTTTGAAGTTGGAAATTCGCACGTTGTGCCTTGTGAAGTTGAGGGCGATAATAAGAATGTTTCCGATGGAGATGAACCTCCCGGGACCATAAATCAAATTCAAATGTATCGATATGGAACACACTAATAGCCTCATTAGTCATAAACTGTTTCTTCGAAAATGTCAATTGCATGTATATAACTATATTTGTTAACAAAGTTTGATCATTGGAAAGCAATTCAAATTGGCATTAATTTATTAGTTCTTCTTCCAATATAGTTTATACGAATTATAGTCGGAATGCCCCACTGCCTGAATGCACCACTACCTGAATGCACAAAACCTAGTCGCAATGCTCCAACCGCATAGTCGCAATGCTCCAGCGGCATAGTCACAATGCTCCAACTGTCTGGTCGCAATGCACCACTTTTGGTCGGAATGCCCCACTGATTGTAAAATTATCAAACCTTTGCATACATATAGATAATACAAGTGTATATATTAAAACATTAAATGCATAATTAATGTAGAAATAACATGTTTCGTTGACTTTCTGTACATCCTTGAAAGTAAACTATGTTTTGTCTTCGTATACACGTGCACAATTGTATTACATAACATATCATGAAATATCGATTACATTGTCCTTTCATGTGTAGAAGTCATGTAGTAATAGCCTAATAGGCATCCTGCTCATGCGTTGAGCAGATCTTTTATGTTGGTTGTTTTGGAAGTGTGCCCACACTAATTGGCTAGCTACTCTGTCGGTTTGTTTGAATAACGGCATTGTACCAAAAAGATTGTACAAAGTACATTGAAATAAAGCTTTTGACATCAAAGAAATCTAATTTATGTTGGTTTGGACAGCGGGTTGAAGACGGGGAGGGACTACATATATATATACCTTTATTAGGTTATGGTTGATATCGTAAATGTATTATATATATACATATATATATAATACATACGATATTAAATAAAATAATAAAGGTATATATATACTATTTTCGATTTATATATATATATATCATAGTTATGTGTTTTATGTGTTAATGCATGTTCACATTTTTGTATTATTTATGCTAATTTAAAAACAAATATTTGTCTATTTTAATTTACCCTTTGTACATATGTTGTACGATATAAATGATGCATGAATGGCTTGGCCATCGAAAAAATAGTGTAAACTAAGTATGTTACCGAGTGAAAATAGAAATTATTAATGAATCAATACACGGAGTGATCGAGACTCTAATAAAACAATTACTGTATTATAGTTACTATATTGTTTCGCGGAAGTTTTAGTTTTGATTTTCTATAAATAATTGAAGGTTATATCTTCTTATATAAGTGTAGACATTCATAATTAAATTACACTGAAATGATGACCTTTGACTTTTAATGTGACAGGCTGATAACAACAACAGTGACAAGTGTGGCTTGTGTGTCAAGAATATTTAGAGGGTTGTGTAATTGGCTTCTCTACTCCTGCTTTGTTTTATTGAGTAGATTGTTGCATGTTGTCTGTTCTTTGAATTGGAGGCCATAGCAATTGGCTTAATACCCTTGTATTGTTTCATTGAACAGACCTTTTGTTTGAATAACTGCATTGTACAAAGTGCGTTGAAACAACATTAGCAGCTTCTAGCTGAAGTTGGTTTCCGTTGACTTTGATGACATGAAGGCCTACCTGTGTAATCCAGTTCTTACTAAGTCCTTGAATGTTTTGAATAGAAGTTAGGAACTGAGCAGATCTTGCGTGTCAGATTTGTGTTAGTATATTGTCTTACGTTACATTCTGAATAACAAGAAAATAGATATATAGACAAGACAGATAGAATTGTGTAAATAATACATACACACATAATCAAACAAGTGTAACAGACGGTTAAATGACATTCAATTCCGGGCTGACAGTGGAGCCAACCAAGGCTGTAACCAGTTCATTAATTTAAACTAGTATAAAATAAATACTTATTTAGTGAACTGGTCAACCTCAGAATAACTGTGTAAACAAGGTAATAATAATTCCACGTGTAGCGTGTGAATTAAGTTGTTATAATAGATCAGATATGTAGATGTAACAACAATAATAGTAACTAATGTTCAATTAAGTAGCGTAGCACAACTATTTGTTGATACTCTTCTTCTCTAAGAATGTGTGTAGTGTAGTCATGGTTTGTGTAAACACTGAATATCACACATGTTGGCGACCCCTTTGTGATGTGGATTTGTGAAGATTGGTCAACGCTACAAGTGCTTTTGAGTGTCTGTGCTTTCTTCTCAATTTCCTTCATCCCCGTTCACGCCACACGGACGATAGCAGGTATTCGATTGGTGCATTCGTTACCAATGAGGAGATGGCTAGATTGTCTTTGAAAACAATCCATCAGTATTCTTATGTTTTATGTGTGGCGAACGAATCAGCTGAAACAAATGCAACGATCAAGTAATAATAATAACATTATTAATATATATGTATACATCATGGAGGTCTTTATAAAAACGAACTACGAACTATTCTACATATTTACCAACTTCCGTTCTTTTATCACCTAATTCACAATAAGTTGTATATTGTTTAACTATGACACCCACTACTAACAGTATAGTTTAGTTAAAATGTCAAGCAAAGTCCATGTACATATATCACTACCCATATATATATATATATATTGTATATATAAAGTAATATACGCAAAGTCGCGTGGACAATACTTAAAAAAGTTATTACACTAGCCGACTTGCCCCGGCATTGCCCGGGGAAAAACAAACCAACAAATAAATAAACAAACAGAGAAACCATAAAGTTTTATAATATATAGATACCATAAGAGGTGCATTGCGCCAAACCATTGCAACATTGCGACCAGGTCATTATCTCCAAAGTGGGGCATTCCGACCAAAAGTGGTGCATTGCGACCAGGCGGTTGGGGCATTGCAACTAGGCAGTTGGTGCATTGCGACTGGTGCATTCAGGCAGAGGTGCATTCCGACCATTACCCGTTTATACAACCAACATAATTTTTGTTTATGATTCTGACGTAGCGGGGGCGCGCGATAGTGTAGTGGTTAGCACATCAGCCTGACATGCCGGCGCCCCGATTTCAATACCCGGACCGAGCAGGTATGGTATATTTGGTGTAAAAACCTGGCTCTCAACATTGGGGAGTGTATCCCTCATGACTCGGAGATCACGTTAATGTCTGTCCCGTCTCGATTTGGGACGTAAAAGAACCACTGAGGACGACAAGCACCCTGGCAGTGACCACCCTCAGTGCCAGCAAAGGTCAAACTTTGACTCGTGTAATCCTCCGCCCTATTGCATAAATATTTGTCAAGGAATGTAGAATACATCTCATCATATTCATGTTTCCTCCCTACTTCTTTCCTGATTATTTCTGAACAAGACTAAAGATGGACTTGTATTAACAACTATATATCGGCTTTCAAAATAGCACTTGTCCTTTTGTCGGGGACAAGTGATTTTTGGCCCGGGCAAGTAAAATGAATCTACATGGTTATCTGGTGGACAAGTGAAAATTTACAGTAAATAGTGATGCATGCAACATTGCAAACTTTTTATTTTAGGAAATTAAAACGTAAATGAAGTTTGCTAGCAATCGTGCGTGTTGCAATTTTGTTAGTGTGTCGGTGTCTTGTCGTTCCGCCGCCAGTGTGTTGTATGTCAGTGTTTGACCGAGTTTAGTGCCTGCATTAACAGAGTCAACTGCTGAGCACACCAACTTAGCTCTGACATACACATAGGACAAACTTGGCATCAGCCATCGTTGATCGAGGCTGTATTTCACAAAATCGTTCAGTTTGGTCGACGTACAAACTTGCTTCTGCTCACGGATCACATTTGATGAACTTTGAAAATAGTAGACTTGGTATCGCTACCTGTTATTTGAATAAGCATATAGTTTTAACCATTATTATGCCTAACCCACGCGGACATGGCAGTCATCTAAGTCGTCGAACGTTGGCCGATACATATCGGTTACAATTTTCGAAACTTGTGACTGTCTCTCCGCTAAATCTATGGTGGTGGTTGATAAACGGAATATTAATGAAATTTCAGAAGTGTTGGTGTATCTATTTATTTTAACAATAAATTGCGAGTTTGCGAAGACGAATTGTGCAAGACCCGGGACGGGGTGCCAACCACTGATCTATAAATTATATTCCGTCTGGTAAATGTAATTCGGGCACCGTTAAAGCTGTTTCATCATCATTGAAATGGTAATGTAACATTTATGAAAAGTATGCGTTTGTTTGCTGTTGATCAATTGAATATTATCTTTGTTTGTAAAATACAGAACTTTGTTAATATTGAAGTTCATAAAGGTTGAACAAAAATAATATCAGATTATATATTATTATGATTTTTGTGACAACGTTTCCTAGCTATGCATTGATTGTGTTCCTGATGGTTGAGTGTCATCTTCAATGACAAACTGATGCCAACATTTTACAGCAATGTTATATATATACCATATTGAACATAAACAGTTTTTGCAACATTATAACAAATAGCAAGGAAAACCAAACAATTGTCTCATTCCTATCATTGTAATAATTATTTGTTATTAATAAAAGTGTTCATATCAGTATCACTAAAATATTGGTATACATACTTTTAATATTCGTGATTAATGATGATGGACCGGAAAATAGTTGCAAATATAATTTTGCAATTTCAAAATTTGCAGATGAAATCAAATTGTGTCTTTGGTCACAAGTCACTCAGATGTACATGCAATGAAACAGCAGGAACATTGTGTTGTTGTCATAAAAATAAGAAATACTTTTTTCCGTAGCTTCAATTCCCCTTGAAAACCACTCGGACAAGTTAAAATTTTGGCGGACAAGTAGATTTCAAAACTTACTTGTCCGGCGGACAGGTAAATATTCTGGATTATTTATATCACTGTATATGTACCTTTTCGAAATTTGATGTGCCTCAGATCAGTTGATTAAAATTTTTATTAGTTTGCATGATACAGTGCAACACACTTATAACGAACTACTTTGTGGATAGCTAACTAATTCGTTATATGCGTTTACCCGCTAGGTGGCAGTGTTATGTGTAACAGTTTTTAAACTATGCGCCAGGTGTCTATCAAACGCAGATATTTTCTTGTGTAACATTTATTTAGATGACAAGACAGTTACAAATGTTACTATTAAGTGTAGTTATAACATAAGAAATATAGTATGACGTAAACACATCGTGAGCACGTCGCGTCAAAGCACATAAAAACACGAACTGTGGCAGGATGGAGCCACGGTATAACTACTACTTGTACAACACACACAGAATGACACCAGTTAATCTGCTTCGAAGAAGTCCTCCATTGTTGTTTGTTTGCTGTTAGCTAGGGTACCAGAAAATCCTCAAGCCAGTCGCAGTGCGCTGCAGCGTCGTCTGACTGCGTAGCCCTGTTAATGGATTAACTGTTGTATAACGCGCAGCTAACAATTAACAATCACCTTTGGTGATTTCCCTCATTGACCTAATACGCACATAATGACACCAGTAAATCTGCTTAGAAGGAGCCCTCCATTGACGTTTGTTTGCTAGGCACCAAACAAAAGGAAATCCCCAAACCAGTCGCAGTGCGCTGCAGCGTCGTCTGACTGCGTAGCCCTGTTACGAATGATTGACCTAATTACTTTGGCACTGGCGCTCTGCGCGGCCACAGCATGGCTTCCAGGTCACGCCGGGTAGTATTTGCGAACAACCAGCCGATTTTCAGTTGGACAGAAATTTGTTATACTACAACATTTGTTCGGGAAAAGGTGTTCGTGATATGCGTGAACGCTTATAATGGAAAAGATAGGAAAAAATCTGGACGTAAGAAATTGTTTTGTTATATCCGTCAATTCGTTGTATCCGTGTTCGTTATAAGCATGTTGCACTGTAGTATGATCGCTTAAATAACCTGGTAAATGTGAACATTACATTTTGTTATTACTGGCAGTGTTTCCCCTGGGTAAAATGATGGGCGAGGTGGTATGGCTGGGCTACGTGAGCGCCGCAGGCACGAAGTGTTGCTAGGGGGGTCCAGGGGCATGCTCCCAGATTTTTTTAAACTAGCTTTAAAATGGTGCATTCTGAGGAAGATATAAAACAACAAGACACTACTTGTAAATGTAGTAATCATGATTGATAAAAGTAAATAATCATGATGTTTCATCATGTCGAGGTGTGGTTTCCACTTGAACACTGGTACTTGGGTGTGGTGATTTTTTTTGCCCTGACCCAACCCTAGGCCTTGTTACCACGCTAATAATAGTCAGTAAAAATGAAAACGCTTATATATAGAGCGCAGTATCCAGTCCTAAGGACTGCTCAAAGCGCTTTCCACTTTACTCCCTGGCAGACCTGTTCAGTCGAACACCATCTCGACTTCTCTGGGAAGCATCCAGTGGTATCATCTGAAGACTCTTTCATCATTACCTTTAAATGATTATAATATCATAATATGATAAATTGGAGGTTTATGTTCCAAAGATTATATTTTATTTGCTGCTAGCATGCTATGCAAACAGTCATTTCTGGAATGCCACAAAAGTATGTTTCTATTAATCGCAAGAACATTTCTCAATTTGTGTCCTGTTTATAAAACAGTATAAGTTGTTTAGTATATCCAATTTCTGTGAAACATCATTGTCTAGCCAAAGTTTTTGATAACTCATTAGTATACACGGTTTTGGGCAATAGGCGTCTTTTATGAGATGTTAACTTTGGTGAATTATATTCATAAGTACTTCACTCAAATCAACTTTCCCAAAAGTTTGTTTGCACAACTTTGTTGGAATATGATTTATATATTTAGCACAAAGATATCGTATGAATAATATTCCTTATTTTGCTTTAAAAAAAACCGGCGTAGAACATTAGTTGAAGAGACATGTGGGCACTTGTGTCAAATCTGGACCCACCCGATTTCGCCGTTATAACCTGAGTTTTGCCTAACTTCACTCAGTGAGATAATTCCATCATTCAACATATTTACTTTAAGCAATATTGCGTCTTACGCCCATTTGAGGCGTGAATAGCGCCCGGATTTGTATCAACATACTCTGCTAAGTCGCTCATTTTACACTCGCTGTGCGGTAACGCACGGCCGCAGACTGGTATAGACTGGTTCGTTATTTGGGCTTCAAAAGGGTTCAGATTCGACAGTGCCGACTAGTACCATCAGCATGCACGGTTTTTATTCCCACCACCGTCATATACAAGAAATTCAAGATCAGCTGCACGTGGGCACATACTATAGTAATAAAATAGAGTGCAAATCTTAGTTCAGCTACCGTTTTCTTTGTTTTTTTCTCTCTGAGTTCCACGTGTCTCCCAGACGCAGTTACCATTTGGGTGTCATGTTACTTCATAATTTACATGAATGTCTAGATTTCTAGTATGTCAACTCCGTAAGGTGTTAGCATTGGAGACACTGGGGATCCCGCGGGAATATTCCGTGATTGGACAACTGGCTAGTGATGTCGTTCACTTTGTTCAATGAAGTTAATTCCAAAGGTAAATACTAACTGGCCCTGAGTGGCGTTACGATGACTAAACAATGTTGCTACAAATCTGTGATTTTGCAGGAATACAAGTGACTTTGTGGTGTCATTTCTCGCTGCTCACTGACGCTGAATACATCGCGAAAGAACAGAAAAAATGGGTGCCCGAAATAGCTACGAGGCAGCGATTTCGACATATTTTGGGGCACTTGTGTAGAATCCGGACCTTTATTTCGCCATTACAACTTGAGTTTTGATAACTTTAATACCTCAGGCTCAGAGCATTAGTTCCTTCATTCAACATCATTCCAGGCATATTTATATTACGAAAATATTGTGTCTTAGTGCACTTTTGAAAAATTAAGCCCAAATAGCAACCCGGTTTGTGCTAGTCTGCAATACTGTGGTATAAAAGTCCTTTTTTATAACAGTATAATATTTGTTTTATAACATTATTATATTATAACAAAACAACAAGAACTTCATGATACAACACTTATTTATATAACATAAATATGCACACAATCATAATTTCATACCAATGTCAATCAATACATTCATTCATATGGTCATAGTTCATGTTCTTGCATTCATGCAAGTCTAATGCTGTGGGCTGACCATGGAAGCCACAGCAATTTATTGCTTTTAAGCAGCATGCACATGCACGCAAATTATGCAAGTGGTGGGATTTTGCTCCTAGGGATTATGTCTGGTTACTATGCACACTTTATCTATTGTATTAAAACCAGGGAATCTCTAGGGAAATGCAAACACTGCAAGGCAGAGACAAAAATAAGTTATTATACAAACGTACTTGTAGTTGTACTCACGTGAATGTACTCATACTTTTACTCAGATTGCACGTAGACAGGTACAACAAGATATTAGCAACATTCTACAAATCAATGGCATGTATTCCTGGTTGTTGTCATTTCTGCCTGGCAGAAACTGTTTCTGCCCTGGGTACGACAGGAATACCTTTCTGCCCGGCAGAAAACCAACCCTGGTGACAGATGCATGATTTATAAACATGCTTTTAAAAATGTAATTTTTTTTGTTAATAATGTACTCCAATTGTAACATTTTGCAAATATGCATGAATTTAAAAATGTGCATATAGTGTACATGTACGGATGGATATTATTTTATATACATATATAAACGGATTGCACTTTCTTCGGCAAGAGTTGAAAGTTGATGATGGGTGATAATAATTTAATATGGTGTCGGCATCAACAAACACAGATCACAGTGCTCAACTAAAGCTTATAAACAATGTCAGCAACAGGCAAGGGGTAGACGAGGCACAAGGGTATTGATTAGACTGTGCTTAGTGTCAAGTCGTCAATGTATGTAAGATGTGATTTAAATAACTCCATTCAGGCCATTGTTCTGTTTGTGTTCAGGCGCAGACTGAAGCAAACCGTAGCACTATTTGGGCCACAAAATGCGCTAAGCCAAAGATACAATATTTTGTATAACGTAAATATGCCTTGGATGACAAGGAATGATTTAATTATCGCATCGACATGTCTTTCGGACACATGGAGCATAAATATATGCACCATACAATGTCATTGACACATTTCTGCGCTCCAAAGGAATCCCTGCTTGAATGTAAAACAGAACTCCAGGTACAGTCTACAGTGTAGGCTTTTATGAATTACTAACATTTGACGTGTACAGCCAGTACCAACGATAACTCGTTGTTCTCCCTTATCATCTTATCCCCCCATACATTCAATTCCTCGCAACAACTCACCACCGTATAGTCACACCTTACAGGTCAACAGGGCAAGTGGAAGATTTCTGTGCTCTCCCGTATCATACATCAGTGCATTATGTTTTAGGTGAGCGATGACTCTCGCTCATCTAGGGAACGATTTATCGCTCGCGCTAATTGCCATTATCGCTCGAATCACCAAACCTGCGGCATGAGGTGCCCTCTGGCAGCAAAATATACACCCATTTGTTTGAAAGAAAGTCTGTTCTTGTCATGTAAATTAATGTTGGCGTGCAATTGCTGACGTTTCCAGAGCCGTGATTTGGAGTTTGCTTATTGCTCAACAGGATTCTTATTGGCCGGCCGTCGTTTGACAGTCATAGATCATTAATCAGATGCAATTTTCCACATGGGGTAGCGGTGAAATTGAAACTGTGTTGGCAGCTATCGTCCGTCCCATCAACAAAACAACTTAATCATCAGCATTGTTACACTGCTGTCATTTTCTGTAACATCATCTGTAGTACTTCCTGTCTCAAATGTTTTATCAGCATGCAACTTTTCAAACTGCTAACGCTTAATCATTGACCCGACCGAATTAATCTTGTGTAATGGATACCGCTATGGCATGGCTAGCCTCGATTGCGTTTTATACAACTAATAAATCGGTCGCACTAAATTATTTGGCGTATTTAGGCGAGCAATTTATCGCTCGCCTGGTTTTTTCAAATGTGAAGCACTGATACATGTCATATTTTGTTGGCAGAACAAAAGTGCTTTGAGTTGGAGAAACAACTGAGAGTAAGCAATGAGAAACTGCAGCAAGAAACCAAGTCTTCGACCACTCTTAGACAACAAGTTCTGGATCTGGGTGAGTGCTTCTCTAATACTCGCTTCACACAGTCTAGTTAGTCAAGCTTACATTATAATTGATGTACATATCCAGTATGTTGCAGTTTTCATATATTACAATCAAGATTTTGCGTGTGACATCCGTCAAGCTTTGCCAACAATGTTGATATAATGGTTATATATGTGAATTAAATTACTATTGCGGCATGACATTTCATAGATCAAACATATCCGCACACAGTTCTCAGTTTATAAACTTTGCTGTGTGTTTTTGTCATAAATAAAGAAATTAATTCTAGGATTTTCAACAAAATATATGACAGAACCAGTAACGCACCAATTTGTGATGGCTTGAAAGAGATGCCTACATACGTGTATATGATATCCAGGTTGCATACTTTCAGCAATCAACAAATTACTGGGGCTAAGAAATAATTTACTATTCAACAGTTTGTAATGATAGCTCCCAAGATTGGATGTGTGTATTGTGCTGTGGTGAGAGCATCTAATTAAAACTACGTTACAGGGGTAATTCATAATCACCCAGTTTGTTTGCATACTGATGGAAGTATACAGTTAGCTTTGTCCAACCTTGTATGTGAAAACAACTTTTGTCAGGAATCTACAGATAATAAAGTAACAGCATATATATATATTGTATTTAAAAATTGCAAACAGTACAGGTTCAGGGTTAAAAATCAGCTCTGGTGGTCCAGTATTTGTCGTGTGTCTCTGGAATGCGAATCAGAACTAGATGAATAAATAAAATTCGACGAGATTCAACATTTGATTTACAATTGCATATTTTCCATTGTAGAGAAGAACTACAGTGAAGCATCACAGAAACTGAGAGAGACACAGGATGAACTGTTTGATGCAACACGATTTTTGGTAACCTGTTTTTGTGTCTAGAATAGTTGTTGTCCCTAATATAACATGTGTGTTTGTCACTGCGTGTGAGAGACAGATCGCCGTGGTTCGGACCGTAAGGTTCGCCCGGCCAATTTGTATAAAAGCTAACGATACATTCGTGCTGTGAACGTACCATTTAAAAGAAAATTCATTTTTAGAAACGAGAAAACAATTCACTACCAGTTTGAATAATACAGCATTAAAATCTTAGAAAAGTGTTTTTATACATGTTTTTGATTGTATCAATTTGTATGGCATGTAATCTGAAATGTAAATACATAACTGACATCAATCAATGTGTTTGATTAAATAAAATCTGTCCGCACCACTGCACATGTTACTTTTATAGACTTACATACATTAAGGTGCTAAATAAGCATGCATAGTTTAATTAATTAAGTAATCTTACTTATGATTGACCTGTTGCTGTGGTGGAATTGTTGACAACTTCTCGTCAGTCAGTTAAACCGTGTAATGGTATTTTTCATCCTTGCACAATTAGAACATGGAATTTATGTTTTGTATATTTTTTGATTGCTGCTTTGTCACTTTTGTGACAGTTGCTGATGTTGTGTACTTCTGTACTGTCTTCTGGTGGTAGTGGAATTAATGGATCCAATAAGGCACTGATTGCCAACATCACAACCAAAATTATACGCTTGACCTCCATCAAGCTTGTAGGAGGAGGTGAAGCGTGACAATGCGACACTGGTTGTAGGAGGAGGTGAATCATGACAATATGACACTGGTTGTAGGAGGAGGTGAAGCGTGACAATGCGACACTGGTTGTAGGAGGAGGTGAATCATGACAATATGACACTGGTTGTAGGAGGAGGTGAAGCATGACAATGTGACATTGGTTGTAGGAGGAAGTGAAGCGTGACAATGTGAAACTGGTTGTAGGAGGAGGTGAAGCATGACAATGTGACACTGGTTGTAGGAGGAGGTGAAGCGTGACAATGCGACACTGGTTGTAGGAGGAGGTGAAGCGTGACACTGGTTGTAGGAGGAGGTGAAGCGTGACAATGCGACACTGGTTGTAGGAGGATGTGAAGCGTGACAATGCGACACTGGTTGTAGGAGGAGGTGAAGTGTAATAATGCGACGCTGGTTGTAGGAGGAGGTGAAGCGTGAGAATGCGACACTGGTTGTAGGAGGAGGTGAAGCGTGACAATGTGACATTGGCTGTAGGAGGAGGTGAAGCGTGACAATGCGACACTGGTTGTAGGAGGAGGTGAAGCGTGACAATGCGACACTGGTTGTAGGAGGAGGTGAAGCGTGATAATGCGACGCTGGTTGTAGGAGGAGGTGAAGCGTGACAATGCGACACTGGTTGTAGGAGGAGGTGAAGCGTGACAATGTGACATTGGCTGTAGGAGGAGGTGAAGCATGTCAATGTGACATTGGTTGTAGGAGGAGGTGAAGCGTGTCAATGTGACATTGGTTGTAGGAGGAGGTGAAGCGTGACAATGTGAAGGTGGAGGCAGAGAAGGTGGAACTGGTTGAGGTGTTGGAGAAGAAGAACATTGAAGTCAACACACTCACAGGTACAGGACTGTACTGTGTCTACTGTAGCGACTATGTATTCAAACACTAATTAATAATTCTCAGCTGTCTGAAAACATACAGAAAACAGTTCAGAGTACACCCGTTGGTTGATCATCCGCACTTTTTGGTGTGCCACAGTCACTGATTCAGGACATGTTGGATGTTCCTTCATGCTTTGGTGTGCCACAGTCACTGATTCGGGACATGTTGGTTGTTCCTTCATGCTTTGGTGTGCCAGAGTCGCTGAATCTCTCACAGTTGACCGAAAAATACCGTCCAGAAAATAACTAGTTTTGTAGATTTCTAGGGTGTCCGACAAACATACGTTGTCTGAATACATGCCGGCATTACAGTATATCAAATTGTACCATTGCAAATTGCATGGAGCTGCAATTTTATTTGCCTCCACTAAAGCAGTGTGGTGTTGTTTGCAGAGGAATGGAAGACATTTTCAGTGAAGTTGAATGAGGCGAACCAGCAGCGAATTGAAGCCTTGGCCAAGGTGGACGAAGTGGAAACAAAGAGTGTCACAGAACAGGTACTTTTGTAGAATGTATAACCAGCTATTTTTATGATGATCAATGTCAGAGGCAGTTTTGTTTGGCATTGGACTGTTAATGTTTACAAACTTTCATGAGACGAGGGGAATTGGGTGACTGAGGCCAGATGAAAGTAGTTTCATCTGATATCAGACAACGATGTTCTGAGATGATCCATAAGGGGGCGGTCATAGCAATAGATTGAGATCTAGGTTAGAATTGACTGACAATCGAGTATCCCATGTTCAAAGTTCAAACCGTTGCTGTCAGTTCGATCCTTGGGCAAGCTCGTTCACTCCACATCCCTCCAGTTCACTCAGCTGTGTTAATGAGCATAGACATTGTTGGATATATATGTATGTTGCAGTAATTGAAGCAGGGGTTAATACTTTCCAAAAAAGTTGATATGGTGTTCTGCAGGAGAGTGAAATGTAAAATCGTGCGAGTCACCAAAAAGGACTGGATAATAATAATAATAATTTATTTCTTATATAGCGCCCCATCCAATAATTGTTCTGGGGCGCTTTACAATTGTTAATGCAAATAAATAAATAACATAACATAGTTTAAAAATACTATGCAATCATTACTACTAAGTAAAATCCACTATACTGCCTTAAAATATATAAATAAACACAATTATGCAAACCATTAAAACAATAAAATAGATTAATTATAATACTAAATTAATTAAAATAAAGGTATAAATAATTATGATCATCGAAGGTTAAAATAATTTGTGAAAAGATGCGTCTTCAGTGCCACGTTAAACTGATTGACACTAGTGCATTGGCGCACTGTGAGTGGTAGTTGCTTCCATGCTCTTGGAGCTGCACAAGAGAATGCTCGTTCGCCGATTTTAGTTCGTGTAGTGGGTTGTTTAAGGAGTAGCTGATTGGAGGAGCATACCAGCCCTATAAGAACTTGTTGGACACGTTGTAGGTTACCTTTCTGGATCCTTGTTTGCTCAGATGGAGCTTTCGGCACCCTCCTCTCGATGCCTTCATTGAGTCCAAATGAAACTGAATCCGGTAGCCTCTTACATGCTGAAACTTCCTTGTTTAGGAGTTGTTTCCTTGCCGTTGCAGTATCAGATGAGTCGTCTGCAGCAGGAGATGGACCATCTGCGTCAACAGAATGAGTGGCTGGACGGGGAACTCAGAGAGAAGACAGATGCGCTGCTCACATTGAGGAAGGAAAAGGTGCGGATCTGTGACGACATATACCATATTCGTTCTATTAAGCGTACATGTACGCCCTAATTATTGTACACCCCCGTTTTTAGCAGCATCTACAGGACACCGTGACAGCGATCTCCACTGTTGAATCCATTATTGTAGTTTAATTTCTACCAATGTCACACTAGACTCAAAGCTCAGTGAGTATTTAAAGGTCAAGCTAAATTGTCAGACTTTACAGTCTTCTGGTATCCTGTTGCTCGTATGTGAGATGCATAAATCGCTTGCCAGTCACATCTGCTGAGATGGCTGTACTTAGGAACCACAGGAAATGGGTGTACACCCCTGTACGCATATCGGAACGCAAACTTTGACCTATTTCCAAGTCTCAAATATTTGTTAAGCATTCTGTGTGCTTAATAGAACAAATTTGGTATAAATTCAGTCAGGTGCAGCTGTTGGATACTCCTAGGGTTTGCCTTGTTTTATTCTGTTTGAATCTCATTATTAGGTATACAATATTATAGTGGTTGTAAATACTAGCAAATACACCCGTCCCTCGGGATGGTTCTGCATACACTCAGACGCAGACGATTGTTTTCCCGGAATATTTGTAAATAATGTTAGTTGTGACATAAATTTGAAGCAGTTTTTCGCGTTAACACACGTTACATAAAATGTCCCCAACTGAGTTGCAGTCGTCGGATCAATTGCAGAAAATATGCAGACAACGTTGTGAAAAGTTTATGTACTTTCGTCTAACACATGGTACAAACCTTAAAACCAGTAAGAAAATATCCCTTAACCAACAGCAAATGTTGTTTGTGATACAAATGTTCTTGTTAATTCTCCACCTATCATAAACTTCTGCAGTTTTTCCCACTCACTGTTGGTCATCCTTGCCATTTCAAGAACTCTCTTTACATGACAGCAAATCCTTGATAATTCATGACTAATTGGCAGCCAGAATTTTACTAAATGGCTTGGATAGACACAGAATTTTATGTTTCCAAAAAATTAAATGGATTATCAGAACACTTAGTTCTGTGTCACAAGATGTCGCCACGTGTTTTTGTCTGCGCCAAAATGTTTTTGATTAAGCTTTAATTAACACTTTGGTGCGACCATTGTTGCCGAACGTGTTTTGTTATTTTTAAAGGCGTGGAATTTTATTGGTGTTCTATGAAATCTGCTTATGGTTTGCTGGTGATATTCAAGGTCTAACATCATTATTTTGTTGCTTTAATCCAACAAATCAGACTATTTTAAAACAATACATATGCTTGGGAGACCATAAATTACTGGTATTTGTTTTAAATGGCAATCATCTTTTAAAATATGTGATGTATATATGTTGTATGAGATGTGATATCTGTTGATACATCTCGGTACGTTCTGTGTGTTGCAGTCGAGTTCTGTGCTAGAACTTCAGGCCCAGCTAGATGAGAAGACTCAAGAAGTAAGTTTGTTAAACTTGTCACATGTCAAAACTTACATTATATATTAGAGTCAGATGTATGCATTTTTATATGTTAATTGTATAACATTTGGAAGTGTTAGTCATTTTTTGAAAGAATACAGGAAAGAATTTAGTTATGCCGTAATTATTTGTTGACATGTAACTTAGCTTTTAGTAGTATTGATATTTATTATATAAAGCACCGTACTGTTGTATAGTCATGCATAAAAAGTAATATATAAATAGCAGAAATAAAACAAATAAAAACTATACATCTGTAGATTAAAGCAAATTTGTTTTAATGTTAAAATAAATAAGCTAAAACAAGTTAACCAGTCGACAGAACATTAGAATAAATATAAACATCAAATTGTTAAAATGAGGCAGACTGAAAAATAATAGCGTATTATTAGAGAGAGGAAGGGGCAGGGGAGAGAGAGGGCGAATGTTACATAAATCAATTTGCATTATCCGTGCAAATGACATGTTGGCCAAAACCCGACACTTCAAGCTGGCCAAATGCAGCCTAAAATAATTGTATATTTTTGCATATTGATGTAGCGCCATCTTGTGGATAGTTTTGAAAACATTGGAAACTATGTCTGAACGTAGTTTTTTCCGTTTCTTGTCAAATCGCTAATTAAACAGGGATTTAAAAAACAGCTGAGGTCTAGGGGTTTTAATTAAAGCAAATTAGGAATGATAGAAAAAGTATAAATAATTTCTTTATTTGTTACATCTTATCGGCTGCAACTGCTGTATGACTGTCACAGATGGCATATTTAGAAGAGACTGTGCAGCTGCTTAAGAAAACGAGTGAGGAGAGCAACGTAAAGATTGAGAACTACATCCAGAAGTTGAAAGAAGTGAGTATGACACATTTGAACACAGATATTCAGTTATGCAATTTCAAAAATTTTCAGGCTTTACAATCTGGAAACGGATGTTTCATTTTTTTTAGTGGATTGGGTTAGGAAATTTTTATTAAGATGGGATGAAATCATCAACTTACCAGAAGGTTGTGGATGGATGCCATAGTAATTATTCTGTGGTTGTTAGTAACCATAGACAAGTGTATTCAAACAAAATTATGTTCTGGATGAGTTTCTACTGTGGCTCAGAGATAGTTTGTGTTCTAGTTGAGAGACAGAGTTTGTATTCTAGTGTTGAGAGACAGAGTTTGTGTTGTGGTTGAGAGACATAGAGTTTGTGTTGTGGTTGAGAGACAGAGTTTGTGCTCTAGTTGAGTGACAGAGTTTGTGTTCTGGTTGAGAGACGGGGTTTGTGTCATAGCTGATGAAATAGTATCAAAGGCAAGAAAGAGAGTGTATATGATCTATCAGTTGAAACGTGCTGGTATCAACCAAAATGACTTGGTTAGAATATATGTATCTGTGATTAGACCAGTAGTTGAATATGCCTGCCCGGTATGGCACGCGAACTTGCCTAAATATTTATCGGACAACATCGAGATAATTCAAAAAAGGTGTCTCAAAACTATATTTCCTGGTTGTGTGTACGAGGATATTCTGGAGATGGTAAACTTACCAACGCAGCATGATAGACGCAATGAATTGTGTAAAACGTATTTCGCTAGAATGAAGCATAGTGACCACAAACTGAATACGCTACTACCAAATATTCGAAATGTGCCGTATGCACTAAGATCATTCAATGAGTTACCCGTCCCAATGGCGAACACAAATCGCTACAAAAACTCATTAATTCCATGGTGCTTAGTACACTGCCATAACACTTAATGATTTTAGTGTATGTCTCAACAGTCAATTTTAATATTTAAACTAAATGATTTAATTTTAGTGTATTTAAAGTATCTTATTTTTTAATGAAAGATAGTAATGCAATGTACACTTTTTAATATAAAGCGCCTCATACTGAGTTTGTTGCGTCACGGGGCGATTTTGTGTAATTTACTTAACAGTATCTTTGGTGGTGCGTTATTTTATTTAGTACAACATGTTTTATGAGTATTGTAACATAATGTTGTGTCGTATTGTAACTTGTAACATTATGACATTTGTGTGATTTGGGGCTTTTATGGTGAATGAATGTACAATCCAACTGAAAAGTTGCAAATAATAATAAATTTATTCTTATTCTTATAGTTGAGATAGAGTTTGTGTTCGGGTTGAGTGAGGGAGAGTTTGTGTTCTGGTTGAATGAGAGAGTTTGTGTTCTGGTTGAGTGAGAGAGAGTTTGTGTTCTGGTTGAATGAGAGAGTTTGTGTTCTGGTTGAATGAGAGAGTTTGTGTTCTGGTTGAATGAGAGAGTTTGTGTCCTGGTTGAGACAGAGTTTGTGTTCTTGTTGAATGAGAGAGTTTGTGTTCGGGTTGAATGAGAGAGTTTGTGTTCTTGTTGAATGAGAGAGTTTGTGTCCTGGTTGAGACAGAGTTTGTGTTCGGGTTGAATGAGAGAGTTTGTGTTCGGGTTGAATGAGAGAGTTTGTGTTCTTGTTGAATGAGAGAGTTTGTGTTCTGGTTGAATGAGAGAGTTTGTGTCCTGGTTGAGACAGAGTTTGTGTTCTGGTTGAGTGAGAGAGTTTGCATTCTGGTAGAGTGACAGCGTTTGTGTGCTGGTCAGAGACAGAGTTTGTGTTTGACAGAGCCGGGAGTTACACACTCAGATCCAGGAGCAGTACACACACGAGGTGGCATCACAGGAGAAACTTCTTGCTCTCTACAAGGTTGGTCCTGGCCAGGCGATAAAAAAAAATTATTTTGTATTTTACTTTACCTCTTAGTTTGTTTCTAGCCCCTCAACTCATTTGCATACCTGAATTTGTTGGTTGTTATCAAAATCTGAAGTTTCTTTTGACTGGTCCACCATCCTTTATTGTGACAGACTAAGGGTGGTCACTGCCAGTGGCACGGGAATGAAATTCATATTGGGGGGCTACCGGAGCACCACTGAAAAATGTTTGCCACTGCATATCTTTACATCTTCCTTCACCCTTTTGGCAGTCTCGGTTGGCTCGACTGTGAGGGGGGTTCTGTTGGATTTTTTTTTACTGTGCTGCCTACTAATGGGGGGACAGAAAACCATATGTCTGCCCTACAACTGCACACACCTTTCACAGTCCACAAAAATACACATTAATCATCTCATGAAATTTAGATTTCCACCCTCCATTGACACTCGCCACAAAAACAAACATTCACTCTTACATTTAATGGGGGGGGGGGGCAGAACCATATGTCTGCCCACCCTGGAGAAATTCTGGGGGGCAGCTGCCCCCCATTCCCACAGCTATGGTCACTGCCATGATACAAGTATTACTCTGTGCTTCAGTTATGTCCACCGTTGTTGAGATGGAACCATTATTGAGTTACACAGTCAGGACTGGGTCCAGTTGCACAAAATCACATCAACTATAATTTGTGTTTCATAATTTAAGTTACAATACACTTCTTGAATTTTCCAATTAATTTAAATTACACCACAATGTCTTCAGTTACAGATGTGTTAATGGGACCAGTAAACAATTGTTTAATTATAGGTAATTAGGTATAGCATGTAGGCATAGAGTGAGTTATGAAATAGAATTGATACATTGCTATCATTAGTTGGTTACAGCCATCATTGGCTCCTCTGTCAACCCACAATTGTATATTACCATTTTTCTATGTGATGTTTATGTTTGTTTGTATGATTTATATGATTCCAATGATAAACTATGTCAAATGTCTCTGTTCACTCATAACTGTTTTCCTGTTGTCATTATCAATAGCCATTACTGTGTATGTTGTGCATAATTAAAAAAGTTTTATGACATTCTAGAAGCAGTACAATTTATGAGATGGCTGCTACTTGTTTACAAGTGATATCAAAGGAAAGACAGTCAGAATGATTGCTATGTGTTCTTATATCAGAAAACATCTGTGATTTTCAGGAAGGTGCATCCGAGAATGAGGCCAAGGTCAGTGAGTTGACAACTGCTGTCGTCGAACTGCAGAAACATCTCAAACAGGCTTCAGAAGGTATGGGGTGAAATATAAAAAACAAACTTTTCAGCACAACTGGAATTTCAATACAAAGGATACCTTTTCTTAAAATAGGGAGAAACACTTTTTGTTGTCATTTGATTTGTAGACTTACCCATGTCATAGTTTGAAACTTTGAATTATATTATAGTTTGGGGATTATTTCGATAATTACATTACCAGGTTTTGCCTAATATGGTTGTATTTTTATATGTAGGACATTTTTATTTACTGACATTTTTAGTCTACCTTTGCACTTTACTCAAATTGTATAAACCTGAATTGATATCAGTTGTGTGTGTGGGACCTCAACTGAGATAATAAGTAGCTCTATGGTAATACTTGTTTCCCTTATTGTTTTAACATGTACAACAATAACTTGATTGTTTCTAGCGTACAGTGAAATCGCTGCTCAGCGAGATAAAGAACTGGAGGAGGCCGGCAAAGTGGAACAGGCTAAAGGTAAATATGTCACACAACATGTGTGTGTGTGTGTCAGTGTGTGTGTGTGTCTTCCATGATCATTCGTGCCTGTTGTGTTTGTGTGCTAAAAGCAGCATGAAATACTTTCACACATACACTCAATAATGAACAAACAAGTCTGTGTTGCACTGTTAATTAATAAGTTGAATACCAACACTTAATATTATTTGCAAAAAAATAAATCTTATCCTAGTAAGAGTGTGTGTTAATAAGTAATTTTTTTGAGAATCGTTTGGAAAATGGAGTCTAAGTAAAACTGTTATAAAGACATGTGCACGCACACGCACACACACCGTATGGAACGTGGGGTCTAGGTACAACTTATAAAGACACACACACACACACATATGTGATATTTTATCCACTGATCTGTGAAACTGTTTGTAGACGAACAAATCGCCAAGTTACGGAAAGAACTGAAGGATGCGAATGACTTACTGGAGGCCGCCCGGAAGAAGGGTTGGTTCTCTTTTCTCACAACCTAATAAACCATAGTTTTCAGAAAAGGATGACGGGTGTGTGCCTTCTTCCAGCTCACTGATATATGAACTTGTGCTGCTTGATGCATCGAGGCTGGAGCTGCCCATACAAACACGCCCATCGATCAGTTTCGATCTTAGTTGGAGTCTCCCGTAAAAATTTAACATAATGCGACTGTGGCACCCTACGGAGAATGTCTTGCCATTCAGCTGGTCCACAGTAAAAAGGAAATAACTTTTGTGTTTTTAAAATACATAGTTAGTTGGTAAAGGTCAGTGGTCTAAGGAAGTAAGTGAAAAGGTGAGTGGACCTCGGCACCTGGGAAGAGATTCATGTACAATGATCCAATGTTAGTGTATTAACCTTTAAACTATATATTTATATATATAAATTCCTCCATAAATAAGTTCCTGCACAACGTGCTGTCCTGTTGCAGTATCAACAACTATGTGTTTCTGTATCCACCAGGTGTGGTGCCCCTGTCTGATGAGGGTATAGAGGCGTTGTCACCCTCAGCGGCCGCTGCTAGTCGCCTCCTCAAGTCTGGCATGACTCTTACACAGGTGGGTCTACAGACACGGTAGTCATGCACCAGCGCCACTATGAGTTTTAGTAAACTATAGATGTTGATTATAAGATACTGGTGAGGAAAATGAAACGTGAATGGCTTGTTCCTCTTTCTGTATTACACAGTTCAAAAGTTTCATTCCACAACGAAGTTTATTATTTGTTAGAATAAAGACAAGAAACGAAAATATGTGGAGAGAGTTCCTCCATGTTGTGGTTTTATCAATTTGTAATTTTACTTAATCATATTTTTATCTATCTTAAACGATTTTTATAATAGAAAGAACAATTTTAAGTACTTATTTTAACAAGAAAATTTATTTATTTTAACACTAGCCAGGAGACTTGTAATCTCCTGATGTTTATCTTAATTCATTTATACTTACATTTAATTTTGTTATTTCTACTATTTATGTATTAGTCTTATGTAAAGCGCCGTGAACGTTATGAGAATAGCGCTGCGAAAAGTAAACATTATTATATTGTGTAGATCTACAGTGAGTACGTGGAGCTTTGTGAACAGCTGCAGTCCGAGAAAGCAGAGAACGACCGACTCAACCAGTACCTGGAGCAGATCCTAGAGGTAAAGTACCTGGCTGAGTCACTTGATTTAGTCAAATGTTGATTTTGCGGACACCAGGGTTGTGTTTTACAACTTAATATAATAAAAGTAATACCGGTTTTTAGTTATTAATACTTTTATGCAAGCAACAACACAGAGTCCAATATAGTGATGAAAAAAGGCCAAATGAATGACGTTTATTTATTAACGTGATAAGAGAGAAATGTGGGCTCGACATCCCAAGGCCAGGCCTGTGACTGAGCCCATACTAGTCTCCTGTACCTCAGGTTGACAGAGCCCACATTTCGGCACATAAAACAAGCAGAATTGGTATACATGATATCATATATCAAACAATGTCATTACTGCTAAAATCACCATAGACCTACTGCACAGTATAATACTAGCCAAGCACACCAGTCAACCACACCAAATCTAAAACCAACACTACCCGCTGACGCATTACACACCATATATAACTGAGGCTAAACCTTAAAAGTGGGGTCGATTATGCCTGTCCTACATTTCTAAAATCATCAGTGGAAGAGAAGCGAGCTGTCTCCGCATCAAAACCCCGTGAACACATTGTCCACCTGAACTAAGAAAATGGGGAAAGCATTGAGATATGCTAACGACCCCTCTTCCACTAATGATGCACATATGTTATTAAGGCTAAACTCTACAGAAGTGGGAGGGATGGGAGTGACGCAAAACTCTCGACCAAATAGCCTGGTGCAGCATACTCTCATTTATGCCTATGGATCTTCTGCATGCCATTGTGTTTTAGACAAAAACGTTTATTACAAGGACTTTAAAAATGTTTACAAATTAGGTCTCTTCTCTGTGTATTAGATGTTACAAAACATATGAAATGATAACCAAACATTATCTGTTGTAGGCTGTGTATTGTAAATGTAGATTTGTAATTTAGATGTGTTTGTTAGATTTTGTATTTCTAGCAACTGTACTGGTTCACGGGTGAACCATAGAAAAATACAGTTTCTGTTTATTTTCCAGCATGTTATTAATTGTGGTGCGCTTTTTTATATTCAAATTTAATTTTATTTGTTGGAAATAAACTTTTTGTTGATCCATTGAAAGAAGAATTGTGAAATCTATTGCCCACGTAACAATCAAAGTTATGCGCATGACCTTCGTCAGGTTTTGCCAAAATGTTGAAAACATTACTATTGCAACATACCATCTAGATCAGGTATTCCTTCATACAAATGATTCTTTAGAAACTGCTACAAGTTTTTATCAAAAAGGAAAACATTTGCAGCCACAGTTTCAACAAAATATATGCTGGAATATCCAAACACTCAATGTGTTTGGTATCCATTTCCTATGGTTTGACGGACCTTTTCCTGGGCATTATCTCAAAAGATGGATACGTCAAATTTCCATGCAAACACAAAGCTGTCATCACTTGCTGACTGGTGGAACTGTTGTCAGGAGATTGAGGAGAAGGCTCCCATCATGAAGGCGCAGAGAGAGGACTATGAACATGCCCTGCAGGCCGTCACTCAGCTCACACAGCAGCTCGACTCGGCCATGCTGGTCAGTCCTACATCTCGCTGTCAACACGCACCATTGGGGCTCGTGTATGGCGTGTGGAAGTGTTGTCATTTTACTTTCTTGTTGCAGTTTAAAGTTGCATTCTGAGATCGTCCATCTTTTAAATGCAGATTTCCAGTGAATCAACATGCCCCATACGCTATATATCACTTTCCTCAACACTATATATAAATTTTGTTTCTAATATGCATTTTTATTAGATAAAACGGTGCAAAAGATGGACAATTACATCCGCATCATCCTCGCAAGCCAGGGGTGTGACTACATACACTACCCCTGGGGTGTGACTATGTACACTACCCCCGGCAGATCTCCTACGCACTGTATGGAAGTTAGTTGAATCAAACTCATAATTGACTTCGCCGTACCACCCGTGAGAACAGTGCAGTCACCCGTCCGACTCGCGCCCTATTTCCAGGAATCGCAATATAACTACCCATTCGACCATACTCACTGCTGAGTAATATTGTGTATTCAACTAATTAAGTACTGCCCAAACAGTCCTTGAAGACCACTGGAATTTTATTTTTTTAACTGATATTGGCCGAGCTTATCTTGAGAGTTTAGCAAGGATGATCCGCAGTGCCCCCTGGCATGCGAGGATGATCCGCGGTGCCCCCTGGCATGCAAGGATGATCCGCAGTGCCCCCTGGCATGCGAGGATGATCCGCAGTGCCCCCTGGCATGCGAGGATGATCCGCAGTGCCCCCTGGCATGCGAGGATGATCCGCGGTGCCTCCTGGCATGCAAGGATGATCCGCAGTGCCCCCTGGCATGCGAGGATGATCCGCAGTGCCCCCTGGCATGCGAGGATGATCCGCAGTGCCCCCTGGCATGCGAGGATGATCCGCGGTGCCTCCTGGCATGCGAGGATGATCCGCGGTGCCCCCTGGCATGCAAGGATGATCCGCAGTGCCCCCTGGCATGCGAGGATGATCCGCAGTGCCCCCTGGCATGCGAGGATGATCCGCAGTGCCCCCTGGCATGCGAGGATGATCCGCGGTGCCTCCTGGCATGCAAGGATGATCCGCAGTGCCCCCTGGCATGCGAGGATGATCCGCAGTGCCCCCTGGCATGCGAGGATGATCCGCAGTGCCCCCTGGCATGCGAGGATGATCCGCGGTGCCTCCTGGCATGCGAGGATGATCCGCGGTGCCTCCTGGCATGCAAGGATGATCCGCAGTATAATGTATCATATAAAATACCAAAGCGACATGTATGGCAGGAAGTAGCCTGGCAAGTAAAGTGTGTAAGTACTTACAGTCAATCCACTTGCACACACAACCAAACATGCGCACACAAATCAACTCTCAAAAGTCATCTCGATATTAATCAGAAGTAAAAGTACTTGCTTATGGAGTTTCCCCACAGACTGCCTCACGACTCAGCGTCTCTGTATAAACGTGTCTGCAGGAGACTGAGAAGCTGCGAGTGAGCACGGAGGATGACTCGAGGCGGTGTCGGGAGATGACCCGGGCCAACCACCGACTGCAGCAGCAGGTGGTGGACCTCTCACAGCAGGTACAGTTGTCTGTTTATGTCCTACAAACAAACATACCGTTACGTGCAGTCTAAATACATTTACACTTACAAAAAGATAAGCACTGCATTGAAAAAGTTACATAATAGATAAATAAATATATACAAAGAGAGCCCACTTATTGTCTTTGTGTAATGAGTGGCTCCTATGATGGCAATATATCTGTCTTAATAGGAGTAACTGACCCCTTTTCGCTGTTGTTTGATTATATTGTTTATAATTAATCATTATGAGTTTTGTTTAATTATACTTGAGTATATCATGTAGTAATATACAAGTTAGTAATAGACATGTATACTGCACACTTCACAACTTAATTTGGGGTCAAATAAACATCTTCTTTAGCAAGATTTAACAAGATTGCCACCCAGAGAATTAACTCTAGGTGGCAGGTGGACAAGGAAGCCCTTTAGCTTATCGAGAGTCCGACCCTTTTATCTATGTGTATCCCGCCCGTCTGAGGTATGTGTCGATTTTATTTTTAAACATTCGCGCTACTAGCACCCACACAATCAGCACATAATCTGTTACATTCATTTACAGTCCTTTGTGAAAATGAAAACTTTCTTATATCTAATCTACTCTGCTCCTTTGCTAATGTAACTTCATGTCCTCTAGTCCTTCTATCTTTTTTACTGAAAAAAAAATTTCTATCAATATTTTCATAACCATTCAATATTTTAAAGACTTCTATCTGATCTCCTCTCAATCTCCTGGTGTCTAGTGTTGTTAAACCACATTTTTTTAGGCGTATTTTGTAACTAAGATCCCTCAGTTTTGGTATCATTTTAGTTGCTCTCCTCTGCACTCTTTCTAGCATATCTATGTCCTTCCTGCGATATGGCCTCCATGCTTGAATACAATATTCTAAATGAGGCCTAACTATTGTTTTGTACAGCGGTATTATTAGCTCTTTTTCCTTATACGTTATGTTTTTGCCTAATTAATCCAAGGATTTGATTTCCCTTTGAAGCTGCAATTCCGCACTGCTCTCAAACCTTCATATCAGCACAAATGGTTAACCCTAAGTCCTTTTCTTTTACAGTAGTACTTAGTACAGTACCCCTCATTGTATATTCTACCTCTTCGTTCCCATGTCCTGTGTGGAGGCATTTACATTTCCCAAAATTGAACAGCATTTGCCACTTTTCAGACCATTTGATCAACCTGTCAAGATCATCTTGTAAATGCTGTCTATCTCCATCACTTTTAATCCTTCTAAACACTTTTGTATCATCCGCAAATTTCAACACCTTGCTTGTTATTTCATCATCCAAATCGTTGATATATATTAAGAATAATATAGGTCCTAATACTGATCCATGTGGTATATCGATTTCCAGTTTGAAGCCTCCCCATCAACTACTACACGTTGTCTTCTGTCAATCAGCCATTGTTCTATCCAGTTTATTATACCACTTCCTATGCCATGGGCCTTTAGTTTCAGTAGTAATCTTTGATGTGGTACTTTGTCGAAAGCTTTTTGAAAATCTAAGTAGACGATATCTACCGGTGATCCCTCATCTACCCTCTTAGTGATGTCTTCCAAAAAACATAACATATTTGTTAAGCATGACCTCGCTTTAAAAAAACCATGTTGAGATGGGTTTATCAAGTTTGGTTTAACAAGAAAATCCACCATGTGGTCTTTAATTAGTCTTTCTAATAATTTGCAAATCACTGATGTTAAACTCACCGGACTATAGTTCTCTGACTTGTTTCTCGAACCTTCTTTAAATAACGGTATAATGTTTGCCTCTTTCCATTCTATAGGATACACTCCCTCTTCTAATGACAAATTGAAAACTGTTGTAAGCGGTATGCTAATTTGTTCTACAATTTCCAATAGTAGTTTGGGCGGAATCCCATCCATTCCAGGTGATTTATTATCCTTCATAGCCCTTATTTTCTTAGCTATCATTTCCGGGGTTACAATTAATTGTCCTAAATAGTCTGAATCTGCCCCCTTGAACTTATCCTCTGGTACTGGCAGTGAACTAATATCTTCTCTGGTAAACACTGAACTAAAGTACTCATTCAGGTGTTCTGCCATTAAGTATCCCTCTGATATTATATTTCCAGCACTATCTTCTAGAGGACCGACCTTATCTTGAACTTTCTGTTTGCTTCGAACATACGCATAAAAACCTCTTGCTGTCATGTTTTATATTACTAGCTAATTGTTGTTCATAGCTTCTCTTTGAATTTCTAATTTCAGCTGTATCTTGGTTAAGTGCTTCTTTATAACTGTTGTAGTCTTCATCATTTCCAGTACATCTATATTACTTCCACATCATTTGTTTATACTTAATTTTTCTCATGGCTTCTTTCGATAAGTGTTTCTTTTTGGACCGTTTCCCTTGTTTTTTGAACGGTACAAATTTATCGACTATGCACTTAATTTCACTCTTTAATATATTCCAGCATTCTGTTGCTGTCTTATTTTTTAGTGTGTTATTCCAGTCTATCTTTGCTCAATATTTCCTTATGTCCTTATACCTTCCTTTGTGGAAATTTCTCCTATAGTGCTTTTTACTATTCCTTTCTGATTTTACTTTGATGGTAAAATGTATCTGGTTGTGATCGCTACTCCCCAGTGGCTCACATATCTTGACATTGTCAACTAATTCATTCTGTGAAGACAAAACTATGTCTAACACATTCTCACCCCTGATTGGTTCTAGCACATGTTGAGAAAGGAAAGTATCTTGAACTAAAACTAAAAACTTGTGGTCCTCACTCCCCATACTCTGAAGAGATTTCCATTGTATATGCCCGTAGTTAAAATCCCCCATAATAATACAGTCCCGTTTGCTTACTTCCCTTATAGCGTTTTGTATTTTTTCATTCTCTTCTACGCTTATGTTTGGACTTCGATAAACTAACCCAACTGTTAACGTTGAGTTTCCTGTAACTATGTTACACCAAACAGCTTCTTCGCAATCTGCTTCTCTTTCTAATTTTATTTCATAAGCCTGGATAGATTCTTTAATATATAAAATAACTCCACCTCCCCTTCTTCCTATTCTATCTTTCCTAAACATTACATATCCTGTCAGTCCCAATTCGGCATCTGATATATCGGTGGTTGCCCATGATTCGGTTATACCTATTATATGAGGGTCAATATCTTCTACCATAATGTTTAGTTCATTTCTTTTGTTTACTATACTCCTCTTGTCTGCTCTCTCATCATAAACCATAAAAAGTGAACACTGAAAGTTTGGTGCTTGAGTTGCAAGCTCGATTATAGGTAGATAAAGTTGTAAAGTTTGTTTGTTGTTGTCAGGTGCAAGTGTTGTCTGTTGTTGCCAGGTGCATATGTTGTTGGTGTGTATGTTGTTGTCGGTTGTTGTCTGCTGTTGCCATGTGCCTACGTTGTTGTCGGTTGTTGCCAAGTGCATATGTTGTTGCCAGTTATGTATGTTGTTGTCGGTTGTTGCCAGGTGCCTATGTTGTTGTCTGTTGTTGCCATGTGCTGTTGGTTGTTGCCAGGTATGTACGTTGTTGTCGGTTGTTGCCAGGTGCGTGTGCTGCTGAAGGAGCTGGAGGAGGCACGGGGACGTCGCGTCCCTCTCGACACGAGCCGGGACGACCAGAACGTCACCTGCAGCGAGATCAGCAGCTCGTCCGTCGTCATCACGGACAAACTGGTGACCTTTAGGTCAGTTGTGGTAAAAATAACTATTCCGTTCTTGTAGTCGGATGTGACGAAAAATTGGGGAACTTAGTTTGGGTCTAAAAATGTGTGTCTAATAATAATATTAAAAGTGCTTTGCCTTCTCAGGCTTCAGTGGCCAGTCGCTTCACTCAGAAATAGAAACGTAATAAATTTTTAAAATTAAAAGTCAGTTGATGGATCCAGTATGTTGGTGTTTGCCTTGTCAACAATGAGCACTATAATGTGCATTATATTACATCTGCTCAATCAACATTTTGTGCGTTATATTACATCTGCTCAATCAACATTATGTGCGTTATATTACATCTGCTCAATCAACATTATGTGCATTATATTACATCTGCTCAATCAACATTATGTGCATTATATTACATCTGCTCAATCAACATTATGTGTGCGTTATATTACATCTGCTCAATCAACATTATGTGCATTATATTACATCTGCTCAATCAACATTATGTGCATTATATTACATCTGCTCAATCAACATTATGTGCATTATATTACATCTGCTCAATCAACATTATGTGCATTATATTACATCTGCTCAATCAACATTATGTGCATTATATTACATCTGCTCAATCAACATTATGTGCGTTATATTACATCTGCTCAATCAACATTATGTGCGTTATATTACATCTGCTCAATCAACATTATGTGCATTATATTACATCTGCTCAATCAACATTATGTGCATTATATTACATCTGCTCAATCAACATTATGTGCATTATATTACATCTGCTCAATCAACATTATGTGCGTTATATTACATCTGCTCAATCAACATTATGTGCATTATATTACATCTGCTCAATCAACATTATGTGCGTTATATTACATCTGCTCAATCAACATTATGTGCGTTATATTACATCTGCTCAATCAACATTATGTGCATTATATTACATCTGCTCAATCAACATTATGTGCATTATATTACATCTGCTCAATCAACATTATGTGCGTTATATTACATCTGCTCAATCAACATTATGTGCGTTATATTACATCTGCTCAATCAACATTATGTGCGTTATATTACATCTGCTCAATCAACATTATGTGCATTATATTACGTCTGCTCAATCAACATTATGTGCATTATATTACATCTGCTCAATCAACATTATGTGCATTATATTACATCTGCTCAATCAACATTATGTGCGTTATATTACATCTGCTCAATCAACATTATGTGCATTATATTACATCTGCTCAATCAACATTATGTGCATTATATTACATCTGCTCAATCAACATTATGTGCATTATATTACGTCTGCTCAATCAACATTATGTGCGTTATATTACATCTGCTCAATCAACATTATGTGCGTTATATTACATCTGCTCAATCAACATTATGTGCGTTATATTACATCTGCTCAATCAACATTATGTGCGTTATATTACATCTGCTCAATCAACATTATGTGCGTTATATTACATCTGCTCAATCAACATTATGTGCGTTATATTACATCTGCTCAATCAACATTATGTGCATTATATTACATCTGCTCAATCAACATTATGTGCATTATATTACATCTGCTCAATCAACATTATGTGCATTATATTACATCTGCTCAATCAACATTATGTGCATTATATTACATCTGCTCAATCAACATTATGTGCGTTATATTACATCTGCTCAATCAACATTATGTGCGTTATATTACATCTGCTCAATCAACATTATGTGCATTATATTACATCTGCTCAATCAACATTATGTTTATATTACATCTGCTCAATCAACATTATGTGCGTTATATTACATCTGCTCAATCAACATTATGTGCGTTATATTACATCTGCTCAATCAACATTATGTGCGTTATATTACATCTGCTCAATCAACATTATGTGCGTTATATTACATCTGCTCAATCAACATTATGTGCGTTATATTACATCTGCTCAATCAACATTATGTGCGTTATATTACATCTGCTCAATCAACATTATGTGCGTTATATTACATCTGCTCAATCAACATTATGTGCATTATATTACATCTTCTCAATCAACATTATGTGTGCGTTATATTACATCTTCTCAATCAACATTATGTGCGTTATATTACATCTTCTCAATCAACATTATGTGCGTTATATTACATCTGCTCAATCAACATTATGTGCGTTATATTACATCTGCTCAATCAACATTATGTGCGTTATATTACATCTGTTCAATCAACATTATGTGCTTTATATTACATCTGCTCAATCAACATTATGTGCGTTATATTACATCTGCTCAATCAACATTATGTGCGTTATATTACATCTGCTCAATCAACATTATGTGCGTTATATTACATCTGCTCAATCAACATTATGTGCATTATATTACGTCTGCTCAATCAACATTATGTGCATTATATTACATCTGCTCAATCAACATTATGTGCATTATATTACATCTGCTCAATCAACATTATGTGCATTATATTACATCTGCTCAATCAACATTATGTGCATTATATTACATCTGCTCAATCAACATTATGTGCGTTATATTACATCTGCTCAATCAACATTATGTGCGTTATATTACATCTGCTCAATCAACATTATGTGCGTTATATTACATCTGCTCAATCAACATTATGTGCATTATATTACATCTGCTCAATCAACATTATGTGCGTTATATTACATCTGCTCAATCAACATTATGTGCGTTATATTACATCTGCTCAATCAACATTATGTGCATTATATTACATCTGCTCAATCAACATTATGTGCATTATATTACATCTGCTCAATCAACATTATGTGCGTTATATTACATCTGCTCAATCAACATTATGTGCGTTATATTACATCTGCTCAATCAACATTATGTGCATTATATTACATCTGCTCAATCAACATTATGTGTGCGTTATATTACATCTGCTCAATCAACATTATGTGCGTTATATTACATCTGCTCAATCAACATTATGTGCGTTATATTACATCTGTTCAACCAACATTATGTGCTTTATATTACATCTGCTCAATCAACATTATGTGCGTTATATTACATCTGTTCAATCAACATTATGTGCGTTATATTACATCTGCTCAATCAACATTATGTGCATTATATTACATCTGCTCAATCAACATTATGTGCGTTATATTACATCTGCTCAATCAACATTATGTGCATTATATTACATCTGCTCAATCAACATTATGTGCATTATATTACATCTGCTCAATCAACATTATGTGCATTATATTACATCTGCTCAATCAACATTATGTGCGTTATATTACATCTGCTCAATCAACATTATGTGCATTATATTACATCTGCTCAATCAACATTATGTGCATTATATTACATCTGCTCAATCAACATTGTGTGCGTTATATTACATCTGCTCAATCAACATTATGTGCGTTATATTACATCTGCTCAATCAACATTATGTGCGTTATATTACATCTGCTCAATCAACATTATGTGCGTTATATTACATCTGCTCAATCAACATTATGTGCGTTATATTACATCTGTTCAATCAACATTATGTGCTTTATATTACATCTGCTCAATCAACATTATGTGCGTTATATTACATCTGCTCAATCAACATTTCCCGCATGCAGTTCTCATTTGAACAACTTCATCTTATATTTTTGTCATAAAGAAAAACACATACGGGGTCAGTATTCCACCAAAACATACAATGGAATCTCCAAACACTCCATGTATCCGGCATCCATTTTTGGTTTGCATGGCGGACCTTGTTGCTAGGCAACAGATCGGTCATTTAAGTTTATTGTTACGTCCTCCACTGCAGGAGCATAGAGGAGCTTCAGGAGCAGAACCAGAGGCTGCTGGAGGTTGTGCGAAAGCTCAGTGAGAAGTTGGAGGAGCGAGACACTGCCGTGAGAGATGAGAGGACGTCAGAGCTCCAGGCTCGACTCGACGAGGCACAGAGTGAACTGGAGCAGATGAGAGAGTCGAGGGAGAGACAGGCAGAGATGGTTAGTGTAGCATATCTCTAAAATTGTCAGCACTCTCTTATTGCCATATTTGTGATGTGTGCAGCATTCGGTGTTTTTTTGCCTCTTTCTGTAGTAAACATGCTTACTGTCTGATATTGTGTCATGATCTGTACTGTTACTTATCAGGCACTTTTATGTAAGCAACCTGCATATTTATATTCATTGCTTACTCCTGTGAAAAAACCTGTCTTTTGATCATCAAGTTCTGATTTACTTTTTGTTCATAGATTTAATACCAACATTGAAACTTGGGTTTTCTCTGTTGCTGTACTGACTCTGGAATTTGCTCCCTCTTAGTGTTAAATCAATTGAAAATGTTAAACAAATCCACCGTCATTTAAAAACTTACCTAAATAACCTTGTGTATCCATTTTAGTTACCTGTCGTATTCAACCGTCTGCCCGTCGACAACTTGGATACTGCTTACCAATTTTGAGATTGATTAACCCTCTGAGCTTGATTTCCGAGGATTTATGTGCGAAAGAAGTTACCTTATTATTTATGTTACCATGGACACCAGAATCGTGCTGCATGATGGGACTTGGTAATCCGGATCTCATACATCCATCTTTCCCCACCTTCTCTCACGTCGACAACTAGATTTATAAACCCTTTCCAACATGTTCTGTCAGATCGATTTCGGTGCTTGTTTTGTGTAGTTTCCCCCGAGAGTATACGATACATATGTGACGTTTGTAATGTTTGTTTCAGGTTGAGGCGATCATTAGACAGAGAGACATGTTCCGCGTGTTGCTGTCACAGACTGACGTAAGTACAACTGTTCTCTTGGTGCTGGTCGAGTTTCTACACTGTCACTATGCCTGGTGGTTCTCATTATAAACCTACCGAGGTTTCTAGAGAATCTCCATGTTACACTTTTGTATATGAAAAGTTGCACTTTTTAATTATGTACATTATGCACGTGTAACTAGATAAATTGTATATTTATTTTATTCTCACTGTTGGCAATGTTCCTCCTGTTGTGCTTACTTTAAACCTTATTACTTGTGACACATTGACACAGCAATGTGACTTGAAATCAGCGAAAGGAATTTTTTGACCGTCAAATTTTTTGAAAAAGACAATAGAAATATTTTTAAAAGCATACTTTGTGCGGTGAGTGTACATTTATTATATATTATATACATCAATGCATTTCATAACTTACATATAATTAAATTAAGAATATGAAACATTTACCCGGCAACGTAAGGAATAAGTGAGTGATTAATTATTCCCACATGGCCACTATAAAACTATGTTCCCCCCTCAGCTGTCTATGCCCCAGACCCCGGGCGGCCGCGCCTCCCAACCGAAGACGTCCACCCCACAGTCCAGTGCAGACAGCCCAGTGGTCAGTGGGGCTCGGTCCGAGGACGCAGTCGACACAAAACGCCAGTTGACTGACATGAAGAATGCCCTGAAGGAACTACAGGAGCAGTTCAACACATACAAGCGAGATAAAGCCGATAATGACAGGTATGTGGTCAGGTGGCGCCACCGTATGATAGGGGATGAGTTGGTCCAGAAGGTGGCATTACTGTCTGTATTGTCAGTTATTTCCCACCGGGTTTTTATATGCGATGTGTAGTTTGGTATGTAATTTTGGTAATTATTTACCGGTGACAACATTGGTGGTTTTAAAACTTGTCGGTCTCTAAAAAGTTGATGTTTATCTCATGATACCATCTGACAATTAAAAATGCCCTATTTCATGTATTGTCTAATAGCAGAGCGGACAACTAACAGCTATTGAAAAATTAACATTACAAATATGGAACCAGTCATGAATACCATGCTGGCTTCACAACCCTTTTTAAGATGTTTTGGCCCGAAAGTGGTACATCAGTAGATTCTATCAAAACTGACAGGTGGCAGTTTTACTGCCAGATTTGTATACTTGTCACCTCTGATTAAGGCTAACTATTGGGGGTAGTACTTGTCACCTCTGATTAGGGCTGACTATTGGGGATAGTACTTGTCACCTCTGATTAAGGCTGACTATTGGGGTAGTACTTGTCACCTGATTAAGGCTAACTATTGGGGGTAGTACTTGTCACCTCTGATTAGGGCTGACTATTGGGGATAGTACTTGTCACCTCTGATTAAGGCTGACTATTGGGGATAGTACTTGTCACCTCTGATTAAGGCTGACTATTGGGGTAGTACTTGTCACCTCTGATTAGAGCTGACTATTGGGGATAGTACTTGTCACCTCTGATTAAGGCTGACTATTGGGGTAGTACTTGTCACCTCTGATTAGGGCTGACTATTGGGGATAGTACTTGTCACCTCTGATTAAGGCTGACTATTGGGGGTAGTACTTGTCACCTCTGATTAAGGCTGACTATTGGGGTAGTACTTATCACCTCTGATTAGAGCTGACTATTGAGGGTAGTACTTGTCACCTCTGATTAGAGCTGACTATTGAGGGTAGTACTTGTGTGACTATTGGGGATAGTACTTGTCACCTGATGTTGTCTGGTCATACAGGATAGTCAATGAACAGCTAGAGAAGTTCCGACAGGAAGCCTCGGATCTGCGTGTCCAGAATGCTCGACTCGCAGCACAGGTTTGATTTCTGAACATTCTTCAGGATAGTTTTTTTTAAATTCAAAACTTTCATTTTATCCAAACAAATTTTTACCTGGTAGAGGCTTTTGTCTGACGTATCTCAGGTTTGATTGCTTGTAGAAATGTCAAAAATCACATAGTGAAGACTATTTTTGTGAGTGCATTATGTTATAGTATGCTGAAGGTCATGTGACCTTCCATTCAGGTGTATTGTTGAGTAGTATGGAATTCAATGCTTGGAATATGCTTAGAAATCAGCTTGTAGCAGAAACCCCTGCTAACTTTCAGTTCAGCACACGCTTTCTCTGCAGCTGTTCGTGGGACCTGGAATGAAGAAGAAGAAGGTTATTTGATTCACCCCAAATACATAATTAAGAACTTCCCGTTACTCTAAAATCATCTGAAACTACAGAAACCTTTGTAAAATTGCTCAAGAATTTCTTTAATTGTACTTTACACAAAATCACTCTGATGAGGACTTGCATAATTTGTGATGATTCTGGAATGCTATGCCTCTGACATGGTCTCAGAGGATTTATGTGCTAGAGAAATTTATATCATTGTCTTTAGTGTTGTTGCTTGTAGCTGGACTTTGCGAGCGAGCGTCACAAGACACTGGTGTCTAACATAGACGTGTACAAGAAGGAGATCGCAGTGCTTCAGGACAAGACTCGGCGATACTCCGCGTCTGTGATGAAACACGAACAGACAGTGAGCACACAGAGAGAGGTGGGTGTCACATGGTCTACGAGAGAGAGAGCTCCTTATTAGTCAACATTGTCAAACACTACTGTATTAGATGTGTGATCCTTGTTATGTTTGAAATTTATCTTTGTGTAATCATAGTTTTGATAATATTTTTGATAATATTTATAATGGTTTTATAAACTAATTTAAGTATTTTTTATTGACACTGTACTTACAGACATGACTGATTTAATCGTCAAATTTTGAACTAGTGCCATGAGTGTCTTATTTGGCAGATACAGATGTTTTCAGAGACATCATTATTACTGTATATATGGTGTTGCCTGGTTTACGTGACCTCGTAGCCCTGCAGGAGAAGCTCTTAGACTTATGCATCCAGATACGAGCGAAAGGATTCCAGAACACTGTAAAGTCTGACGATTTAGGTGGACCTTTTTTTCTTCACCGATCTTTGAATTGGGTGTGACACTGGTAGAAATTAAACTACAATGGTGGTTTCAACAATCAGTGTTGGTATTGGAGATCACTGTCACACACTGCTGAAAAGGGGATATACACTATTTAGGGCATGTATGCTTAATGGGACAAATACGGTACGTGTGATGTTTGTTTCCAGGACCTGCTAGCCCTGCAGGAGAAGTTGTCAAGGGCTGAGGTGCGGTGCGGGAGTCTCGAAGCCCACAACGCTGTGTTGAAGAATGCGGAGGCAAGACTGGTGCAGGACAAGGAGAACATCCTGAGGGAGAAGTGTTCACAGAACCTACTGCTCGCCAACCTTCAGGCCATCCAGGTAACACTCGGTCAGGTTTTGTCGTCAACTACACACTGTATGTTGGGCACAGCAGATTTCAAGAGTAACGTTGTGGATAAGTAAAACCAATTGAAGTCCATTTTCTTGTCTTAGAAGTTATTGTATTGATGAGCACAGATCCTTAGACATGTTGCTAACTGCTTGTGAATAAACGGTTAGACTCTACTGACCTCTGCAGGGACTAATGCAGGATAATATGTTTGCCCGACCTGACAGCGACATGTTTGCCCGACCTGACAGCGGCATGTTTGCCCGACCTGACAGCGACATGCATTGTGTGCCCGCAAGTTTTACCAGTCCAAATAGTTTGCAGTCGACAGGTGCGCCACAAAAACCTTAACCTTTAGGCATGATACTGCAGTGGCGGTATCACAAAAAATCTCTGAATGCGACGACATAGACAGAGGGAGGGAAATAACAAAGCAGGTGCTTTCAGTATATTGGACGACAAAACCCTGAACGTTCCCGATTACTCGTATTTGCATACAGAGAATAATGGGCCAGCACGCGAATGGTAAATAAGGAAATCGTCCATAAACTGATGCCGTTGTAATTTTGGCCTAATCTCATGTTACGAAACAGTGTTAGTGGGCAAAGTTAACACCACGTTGACAAAGTGTAAAATACAATCATTTTCAAGTACTTTACATCAAGTAATATCCGCCACTGTTGCTGTGATTTATATGTCCCCAAAACGTGATGACTACCAAACAACCAGTACGTAATAATGTACGTTATGTTGAGAATGTATGCTACCACCCATAGATGTTCGGCGATTTGGTTATTGGCAATTCAAACGCGGGAACTTTCCCACAACAGTGCCGACACAAGTCTTTGTAGTGCCGGTTTTTGACTGACAGCAGTAATTAACAATGTGTCTACACTGTTGCATTAAAACAGTAACCATTTGAATATTGCGACAAACTATACACACACAACGGGTGCATAGAATATTTCAGAGAAAAGCTCTGCGCGTGCGGTGCCTCTCACACAGCCCGTAGGGCAGGTCGTTACACAGTTACGGGTTTGTACCCGTCAGTCAATATTCTTACCCACTTCCGACTGGCTCAATCTGTGTCTAAATGTCTGCATTAGTCTGTCAGTGTCTGAAATTAGCATAACAAATGAACTGGCCCAGATTTTTTTTTGAACTGGCCGAGGCCCATTTTGAATTGGCCCTATTGAATTTTAACTGGTCCAACTAAATACAAACCGCCGTCTGCATTTTCTTTTTCACCCAATATGACTGCCTATCATTTGAATTGTACACGTAAGTACACATTAAACAATACGATTGCCTATCACTTGAATTGTACATGTAAGTACACATTAAACAATACGACTGCCTATCACTTGAATTGTACATGTAGGTACACATTAAACAATATTAATGTTAACATTTAATATGAGTAACTAAGTTACGTTAATGAAAAACATAAATATATCCATAAATCAGGCTTGGACTAAAATATACACAAATGTATGTATGTACATAATAATAATAATATGGAAAATGTATAATTAGAGTCTTATTACTAAATTATAATAATAAAATATCTTTGTAAGTACTGTAATGACATTGATTGTTCAAAGTGTGGAGTGACTTTGGAATCCAAAGCTAATTATTGTACAAGTATATACTCTGATGTATGTATACGGTGTTTGTCATGTCTAATTAAAGTTTGTGGCCAGTGTGACAACAGCTAATCACCAGTTGAGTTGACGTGCATTGCTAATTTCATACAGATTATTATTTATGACATTAAATTATTTTATGGTTCATTGGCTAGGTGACGCCACCAATGTCACCAAACTAGGTGGCCTTCACCTTATCCTTGATGAATCAGTGTTACGTCTTCGTCACATTAGTCACTAGTTAAATTTGGATTTAAGCTATATTTCTTTGTAACTAGAGAATAAAAAGCATGCCGAACTCGGGCCTAGTACCGAGCCAGCTTCCAAGCACTGTAAAATGGTATCCAAGGGACGCAGCAGGACTTGAAAATGGCGTTGCGTCTTGATTCTCGAAAACTTGCGCTGCTGGTGGTTAACAGCTGCAACGGAAGCGCTGCAGTTGCATGCTGCCGTTCACACGACGAGGATTGGAGTTTGGATTAACTATTTATCAGAATTAGTACCAAAGTTACATTTTGAGTCTCTTATAACTGAATTGGGTCAACAAATTCTGATGAACTCTTCATCAGATCCTCGATTCCATTGTCTAGCTTTGACCGCCGCTTGGTCTTGGCGGCGTTCGTGAACCGGCGGTGTGGGTCCGATAACTTGAACATTTTGGCAAACTGAATCGGTGGGACGGATTTTGAATCGGCGGCTGCTGATTCAATGGCCTTAATTTAATTTTGAACACTGCTCTGGGGAATGCATTCAAAGCAAGAGAACTTGCTGGCTTAATTATCAGAAAGACAAATGTCCAACTGCCCCACTGTGTAGATTAAAGTGGACTATTTATTATTTTGACTTTTAAACAGCAACATTTATTGTTCACAAGCTTTCCAAATATAGAAGTTGTTAATATGCATTTAGTCCAGATGCAGCTGTTAACTATTTATAGTAATTATTTTATGGTCAGCAAAACCTGTTATAAACATCATAGGAGATGTATTGATTATATTGTAAATAATATATTTGGTTAATAAAACAATCATATTTTCTTTGTTTTGTTTAAGGCCATACACCCCAGGTGAAATGGTGTTTTTCCCAAAAAATACTGAAAATGGTTTTCTGCCAGATTATTATACCTTTGTATGCATACTATCAATAAAGTTAACTTCTATGACAATTACATACCTCTAAGTGAGTTTTAGTCATGGATCAAGCATGTCGATATCATGTAATGAAATCCATTATGCAATCTTTGACAGCCATTTTCTCAACAAAAATTTTCTTAAAATTTCTGCATTTGGAAACGGGATATCTCTTGGAATAATTATGCTATGTAAATAAAGTCTTCAGTGTTGCATTCAGCATATTCTACTGTGTGTAATGATCAGACACTTTTTTAAAATCATGAATAGTTTGAAAGATATAGCCATATTTGTTGCAAAAAAAGAAGATTTTTTTCATATTTGACTAAAAAATTATTTAAAAAATAAAAATACAACATTTCAAAAAATGCTCTGATCATTGCACAGTAGAATCTACAGAGAACATGGATTTGCAAGAATTATAACTATATATGGATTCAATAAAAAATGGCAGTGTTTCCAAATTTGCCAATATTTGCTCAAAATGGCAGCCATTTTGTTTGTTACCATGGAAACGGGAGGTCTGGCTGAAAAAAGTTCAATATATATTTTACTCAGTAAGACCCATTTCATGCATTGGGCAGAAAAAATTGAACTGTTTGCACAAATTAAAAAATAATCCTATCTACCTGCCGTGTCTGGCCTTAAAGCATTAACATTCTCACAGTAAGTTTGTTACAGTAATGACAGTTAATTTAATAACTTTTTGTGTTAACTTGTTTGAATGATTGTGGTTTATTTTACTGCCAGTGTTCTTTCACTTGTAGCGAGTCTTAAACATTTCTATATTTAGAAGAACACTTTTGTTACAGAACAATTTGGAGAGGGCCGAGTTTGAGACAAAGACAAAGTTGACTCGGCATATTGAGTCTCTAAGACAGGAGAACGTGCAATTACAACGCAAGATCGACGCAACAATTTCAAAGAACCAGACGACGGTTACCGTTCTTGAGGTCAGTGTGCAGACTATGTTGTTGAAACACAAACGGTTGTTATGTCATTATCCTGTGATCGTCAAATAAATACACATTTCTTGTGTGAAGGCGTTTTAGTTCTGTTTTGCATACTTCAAAAATAATACTCGTGTTTTGGTGTTTGAAGAACCGTCTTGGCAAAGCACACACCCAGCTGGAGAAACGAACTGCAGAAGCCGAAGGGGCAAAGAGGGAAATAGAAGACCTTCAACAGCAAGCAGAGCAGTTGAAAACTCAGGTAATTGACATATCATGGGATCTGTTGCCTGGCAACAAGCCATTAAAATGGACGCCAAACACAAGGAGAGTTAGGACCTTCTGTTGTATATTTTGTTGCAATTCTGGCTCGGAATGTTTCTTTATGATAAAACATAGGACAGAGCTGTTCAACCGAGAACTGTGTGTAGGGAGGGTTGATTGAGCAGATGTTTTTCAGCACTAATAACGTAAATAACGTTGCATGGCTTAATGGATGTTATGTGTATATGTGACGTAGCGACATTCTGGGTTCTTCAGTTAATTTTCAACAATGTCAATATATTGGATAGAATAGAGAATGTTTATGTTTTACCAGCTTACAGTTGTGTCTGGTAATATGACTGCTTCACACCAATCATTCTTGCACGGGACATTTTTATCTTGTTTTAGAAACTAGTTTCCATACTAGATCAATCACTGATGTAGTTTCAGTTAATAAGATAGAAGTTTATACCATGGACAGAAGTTGCCACTGTAGATTTATTTTTGATGGGGTTTCAATAAACATAGGATGGAAGTTGTCTCCATGTATTGATCTTTGCTGTGGTTTCAGTTGGCTGAAGCCACGGCAATGGCAAAAGCATCTCAGTCAGAGCCGTCGACAGACACTGTCAAGGCCAGCGTCCAACAGACGTCAGCGACAGGTGCCTCTCCTGCACTGGAGGAAGAAATCAAGGATCTAAAGACACAACTGAGTCAGTCTGCCACAGAAATCAAAGGTAAGACATGTCATATTGCAGTGCATCAGGGGGCACAATAACTCAGCAGTAGAACTTAGATTGTGAGATGAGATATTGAGTTCAGCTACTGCCATTTCCAGGTAGTGAGTTTAACTACTGCCATTTCAAGATTTGGTAATTTCATCCACTTGCCTGTGTCTTTTGCAAGAGACAATCAATGTCGTTGGTTGTTTCTGACTGGTATCTACACCAAGGGGAAGTTAAATATCCCCAAAACAATGGTCTTGCTCTAGAGAAATATGATCACTGCTTTAGCTGTTGCCAAAATACTTGCTAAATAATGGCGTCAGAGTTGTGTGTGCCATGCCAGCCTTATCTAGGCAGATACCGACACTGTGTAAGAACCCACGCTATTATTAATGTGGTGTCTATTGACAGAGGTCTCACTTGAAGACAAAGTCTAAGAACATAAACATGTTGCTTCCATACAGACCAGGGAATCTTTTCAGTAAGATAATGAGCTCTTGGGGACATTTTAAAGAGCACAGTTGGAGTGATGGGCCATAAGAATATCAGTGAAAAAGACGCCAGATCATGTAAACGGACCAGACACGGCAAGTAGATAGCATTAATTTTTAATTTGTTTAAATTGTGCCATTTTTTCTGCCCATGGTAAGGAATTAATTGTACTGAATAAAAAATGTATTGAAGTTTTTTAGGCCAGACCCCCTGTTTCCATGGTAACAAATAAAATATCTGCCATTTTTAGCCAATATTGGAAAATGTTGAAACACTGCCATTCTTTTTTAAACATTATTCTTGCAAGTCCATGTTCTGTATACATTCTATTGTGAAATGATCACAACATTTTCCATGTTTTTTTAATTATTTTTTTATTTTGTAAAGTGTGAAAAAACCTTGGTTTTGGCCAAAAATTATGCTCCTATCTTTCAAACTATTGATGAATTTAAAAGTGTCTGATCATTTCACACAGCAGAGTTTGCTGAATGCAACACTGAAAACCTTATTTGTATAGCATAGTTACTCCCAGAGATATCCCGTTTTCAAATGCAGAAATTTGAGAATAAATGTTTTTGAGAAAATGGCTGTCAACGATTGTGGATTTGATTGATATCACCATGCATGATCCATGATGACTAAAACTCACTTAGCAGTCATAGAAGTGAACTTTATTGATAGTATGCATACGAAGGTGTCATATTCTGACAGAAAAGCATTTTGAGTATTTTTTGTAAAAAAACAAAAAACCATTTCACCTGGGGTGTCTGGCCTTAAAGTAACTTCTCTGGGAAGCTTTCAGCCAAACTGCAATTGTTGCACACAAGTCGTCCACTCATACGCATCTACTGCATGATGTTGCAGCACTGAGAGATCACCTGCAGCAGGCGAGACAACATGTGGAGCAATACAAGGCAATCGCCAGCAGTCTGGAGCAGACTCTAGCTACACAGAACCAGGTCAGTGCAGGCCAACACTCGGTGTACTGTGCTGACGCTTTGTGTACTGTGCACTAACATACGAGACCCAAGTAAGAGTGTTTTAATGAAACTATAAACATAGAAGGTACGAATGATCATGGAGCATACACACACGCACATACCCACACACACTGTCCACATGCATGAATGCACAACCACACATTCATGCATACTTACAAGTCTTACGTACGCATGAACGCTCGCACACACACACACACTTAGTCAGCAGTCTGTGCTATGCGTTAAATATATTGCATAGTTTCAATACATTACTATCACCTCCATGTTTTATAGTATACAATACAGCTGACATAGGTGATGTTTGGTTACACTTAGTGCTGAGCTGTTTGTGTGTTTAGGCCAACGAGACACTGAAGGAGAGACTGCAGAAGACAGTAGAGGAGGAGACTGCAGGTGCGTAGAGCAACACACCCCTGTCTAAAGCCAGTCTCACAAAGCATTTCTACCATATGAAGGAACTTAGAATAGCCACATAAGTTTGTAGACTCAATATATGTGAAGTATTACGCAGTGGTTTGGTTTGTTACACTGGTGCCACCTAGGTAGAGAAATATTACGCAGTGGTTTGGTTTGTTACACTGGTACATCCTAGGTAGAGAAGTATTACACAGTGTTTTGGTTTGTTACACTGGTACCACCAAGGTAGACGTATATTACGCAGTGGTTTGGTTTGTTCCACTGGTACCACCTAGGTAGAGAAGTATTACGCAGTGGTTTGGTTTGTTCCACTGGTACCACCTAGGTAGAGAAGTATTACACAGTGTTTTGGTTTGTTACACTGGTACCGCCAAGGTAGAGGTGTATTACGCAGTGGTTTGGTTTGTTCCACTGGTACCACCTAGGTAGAGAAGTATTACGCAGTGGTTTGGTTTGTTACACTGGTACCACCTAGTTAGAGAAGCAATGTTACTGCACACTGATGCTAATAGTCATTTTGGATCATAAAAACGCAATGTATTGGTGGAGCTGGAGGTGGTTTCAATGAATGCCAAATGCATAACATATTTTGGATTTTGCGAACTAATGAGACCATTCATTATGCAGATGTTTGTGATGAGTAGATTAATTGAAGTAATTGTTTAAAATATAGAGAACGTTGTAAACAATTCTATATGTTATCTTTGAAATATTGTTTGTACAAAGTTTTCGCTTGATACAAACTCTTCGTGAAATTGGCCTCAGTTTTCTCTGGTTGAAGGGAGTATCGTAGTGGTAACAGTAAGGACTACTGGAAAAATCAATATTCAAATCAAATTTGTAACTCACTGCATTACATACAAGTCAAATTAAGACAAATCATATATAATTTTTAGTCCTTTGGCCAAAGGTCCAAGGGACTATTGCCATCACTCTGCATCCGCCGTTAACTGCCGTATCTCAGAAACCGTTCAGCAACTTTTTCTCTAATTTTGCATAGACATATCTTAGGGCACTGCCACTATGCACTGTATTTGATTGAATCATTTTAAGGGCTCCCTAGGGCCTCCAAGGACCCCAAAACTGGTAAAAAATTTACATTTGGCCTATTTTTTCAAAAACTGTTCAGCAACTTGTTTTCTAATTTTGCATAGATGTATCTTAGGGTGCTGCCACTATATACAAGAAATCTGTATTTGATTGAATCATTCTAAGGGCACCTAAGGGGCCCCAAAGTGCAAAAGTTTTACATTATCTAGTGATGTGGTTTTGAGAAGGGCCCTTGAGACCACCCCCAACAGTAGATTTTGTTTAATGTGCCACAAAGTCAACACCATGGCTAAACTCTGCAGCCTAGTGCTACTGTTCCATTGAGACCTTGACTAATCTTTAATTGGTCACAGCGCCCAGGCAGAGTAGACACACTTGACCCCTGTTAGACTGAACAGTTGCTTAACACTTTTTATCTTCAAAACTATTGATTTTCTATAATTGCAAGTTGTGTTTATTTTGATGTTCATTTAATTATTATAAAATGGTGTGACTGTGGTGTCTGTTGGTTAAAGATGTATTGTCTGTAGAAACCTGTAGGTGACAAACATAGAACATTACTCTTCTGTCACCTGTAGGTGACAAACATAGAAAATTAATATTCTGAACAACTATAGAGTGAAATATCCTACACTTTATTGATATCAAATGCATTCTACTGTTCTGTTTACGCTTGCCATGCCTTGTGTAGACATGGTACTGTGTAAATTAATTGTATCAATATAGACTAATAATTACAGATTCACAATATAGTTGACACCTGAAATAACCAAATGTCTACCATTAGAAGAGTTGACATAGTTCCGCTATACACAAGCAAGAAATCTGTATTTGATTGAATCATTCTAGTGTCATCAGCATATAGTAGAACATACATTTTCTACATCATCACTAAGGTTGTTGTAAATTTCACCAGCTGCCATGTCAAGTCCATTATAATTGTGACTAATAGTGTTCAAAATGATTCAGGTAAATAGCAAATAACAAAGGACACAAGTTTTCTCCTTGCCATACCTATACATCACATGAGAAGAAGGCTGACACAGCCTGGCCCTGATTTATACATGATTAGGCATTTTTGTACATGTTGTATACAACTTTCAACACAATACCATTTATGCAAGCAACAACACGGAGACAAATATAGATATGAAAAAGGCCAAATGGATGACGTTTGTTTATTATGGGTAACCAGTGTATAAGCCTTTTTGGCACACTGTAATATTTAAATAAAAGAAATGTGGACTCTACAACCCAATGCCAGGCCTGTGACTGAGCCCATACTAGTCTCCTGAACATCAGGCTGTTAGAGCCCACATTTCAACATATAAAGCAGCAGCGGTATTCCTAGAACAATTGAAAGGAATGACATGTAATCACAGCAGAGCTTGTTATGTGTAGAGTTAATTTTAAAGCCAACATGATTAACTAACCCAACATGATTAACTAAAAAGTGCCTTTCTGAATACCACGCTATCTGCTGCCAAAAACACTAAATCTAAAATTATACTTATACCAAATGTGGGGGTATTTCGCCCCGATATATACAATTCCATACTATTCCTAAATCGAAAGTGGAAAAAGGCATGCGACATCTCTTGCAATAAAACCCCGTGAACACATCCGGTGCAAACCCTATGTTCACAATCAACTATAAATGTGGGGAAAGCATCGAGACCAGCAACCCCTTTCCAATAACGATGCACAAATCATGACTATACATCAAACATTCCTGGACGAAAAGTAGGGAGGCGGGTGGGTCAAATTAGACAAACGTCTGCCCCTTTATGCTTTCGCAAACGGAGTGCGGGATCAGCTTAGGATTCTCCTGAGGGACGCGCTCCAGTGCGCTGATTGGTTGATTTGATTCTCCCCACGGGAGTAATTAACATGTCCTTGCATAAATTAGCCTCCTCTAATGGGAGGCCTCCGTGTGCTGTTGTCTTGCACAAAGTCCAGTATGCAAATCGGCTGTGCCAGATGTGCACACCATCATTTATGCAAGCAACAACACGGAGACAAATATAGATATGAAAAAGGCCAAATGGATTACGTTTGTTTATTATGGGTAACCAGTGTATAAGCCTTTTTGGCACACTGTAATATTTAAATAAAAGAAATGTGGACTCTACAACCCAATGCCAGGCCTGTGACTGAGCCCATACTAGTCTCCTGAACATCAGGCTGTTAGAGCCCACATTTCAACATATAAAGCAGCAGCGGTATTCCTAGAACAATTGAAAGGAATGACATGTAATCACAGCAGAGCTTGTTATGTGTAGAGTTAATTTTAAAGCCAACATGATTAACTAACCCAACATGATTAACTAAAAAGTGCCTTTCTGAATACCACGCTATCTGCTGCCAAAAACACTAAATCTAAAATTATACTAATACCAAATGTGGGGGTATTTCGCCACAGGTCACCGAACATGTGACCCCCCCACATATACCATTAATACCGCATGAAATTATCTTAGACCACAGGGAGGACCGGTCTACTAAATCAATTGCTTTCTTATAATCGATGAAGGTACAATAAAGCATTTTGCGTTGAGACAAATACAATTCAACCAATACCCCTATCTGAACACTGCCTGTTCTTCAACTATTACATTCGCTTTGTTTAGGTATGTGGTCAGTCTGGTGTTCTGAACAATCACTAAGGATTAATGAACACTTGTGCAGAATGTCACCCACTTGGCAGGTTTAATTGATCTATTCAGCAATGAGGACACTGCTTAGGCCTCACTCTGGACACTGTCACTCACAGTGTTGTGTATTGTCTTAGTTGGTGCATTGAGCTAATCTACTTGACCATGAATCAGTGGTGGCTCTGGTTGTGTATTACACCCAGCTGTGGAGCTAAGATTCTCTGCCTGCTATTGTTTGATGGAAACTGTGACTAATGTGTAATTGGTCACTGGCAGTAGCTTGTGTCAACAGACAGCATTAAGCCACTAGACCCCTGTTAAACTGGACAGTTGCCTGTAGGTTTTAAACTGTGTCAAACAGTGAGTCTACCTTTTGCTCTCAGATAATCTGTCCTTAGTTTTACACATGAAGACATAATCTGGCATAACTTGATAAGTCTTTGTAACAGCACATTTGTACTTCCAGTGTATCATTGCAACATAACATACATATTACATACTGTGTGCCATATTTGAATGTTGTGCAAGTAATATTTCCATGCAATCCATTTGCATATATAATGTAAAACTTCAACAGCCGTTTTCTTCATTTTCACTTTTTGATCCCTACCATGTTCAATGCTCCATAACTTTGCCAATTTTTGTAGCAGTCATATTTTTTGAAACCGTGTAAAGCACCCTACCAAACCTTTACAAGGATGTAAGAAAACAATGTTACCATTTTTCCGACTTATCACTCATTTGGTCAGCCGGGGTCACATATAGACGTATTAGTCCAAAGGACTTCAGGGCCACTTGGCCCATTTTTATAAATATATAACCAAGCTTGAAAAAAATGTCGACTTAAAATTCCTGTCTTCATACAAATTTTAGAAGAAGTTGCATGGTTACTGATTTCATCCAACACAGTCACAATTGATTAGATAAACTTGACATATCAGTGGAGGAAATGTGATGTACATTTTGTCAATTTGTATACAGATCACTTGTGACAGGTCACAATGATTCAGACTACAGGGTACATTTCAACAGACTAAGGAAAAGCCAAAATACATTCGTGGGGTGAAAATATAGTATTTTGCAAACAATTTATTATCAATTTGCGTAATGCAGTTTGGAATTATTTTCTTTAAAATTTGTTTTGATGTGTGTTTTGGATTGAATAGCGTGTATAATTGAATACCTTTGCATCTCAAAACTTGAATTTTTTGGGTGGGTTAATTCAACCACCCATAACTTTGCAACAGTTTGACTTACCCAGATGACACTGATAATATTGTAAAACTGTAATGTTGCCCTTTACTGTGACATGTGACATTCATGATATTATTGTAAAACTGTAATGTTGTCCTTTACTGTGACATTCATGATAACATTGTAAAACTGTAATGTTGCCCTTTACAGTGACATTCATAACACTTACAGCCATGTACCGATCTGAACCGTCATGATGTGTCATATCTGTAGAGAAATTAAACAGCGGGAGTGGATTGTTTTAGAGCGGGAACGACTGCAAGAAAGAGTCGACCAGCTGGAGAAGGATAACCAGAAACTACTCGCAGACAACTACAGCGTCAACGAACAGAGCCACACCAAGGTAAGATATGTTCGATGAACCCACTTGTTGATAACTGTTTATATCTCTTTTTTCGCATCAGTGAGGTTGCATAACAATGCATAAGTGTTTGTTTTCTGGTGTCAGGTGTCGCGTTGTCCAACTTCATTTCATCTCATGTGGTTCTTAAATGATAAAAAATGTTGGAACACACACAAACATACAGGTATTTTCACATACCTACAAACACACAAAATATACCTGTGGTGTAGATTTATGTGGTCCACGATGTCCATCATTGCCTTTCATTCATCTGTGAGACTCGGTGTTCAATCCAGGCCGTGCTCTTTCGCCATTGACGCAATATTTTAACAAATGACCCACCAAAATTTCACGAATGCGCCTGAAGGGTGCGTAAATGTGACATCTGGCGCAAACAAATTCAGTTGATGCACCCTAAAAATAAATCTACATTAATTGACGAGACATGCAGTCCCTTAATTTATTAGATATTTTGTAGGTATCCGGAATTTGTGTTGTATGCAAGATAGCAAAGACACAATAACAAGTAATTATTATGTCATTTTTCTGGCCAATAATATAGCGTACCGCTCTACCTATTGCTAATTCCACACAAATCCGCTAGGCACAAATCCAGAGTGCGCACATTGTTTTACCGAGGCGTAAAATATCCGTCAGAGCGCGCATGCTGTTTATCCACTAGACAGAATCATGAAACGAAGTAAAACGCAAAAGTCACTCCTAGACATGTGGGGCAAAAGGCCATGCATACAACCGAAAAGTATTACACGTAAATATTCATTTGAAATTTAAATTATTACCGATAATAGTATAGGCAATAATGAAATTCGCTACCAAGCGGAATCGGATGGCACTTTTTAAATGAAATTTTACTTTGTTGTCTTTGCCTAGCGTAGGCCCGCACGTAGGCCCGCACGTGGCCCACACCCCCAAATATCCACAAAAATTTGCTATATGGAGGTTTGAAGATGCCTAAATGAGGCAAGCTATCTAGATTCAGTCATGTTCTGTTTTTAAAGTGTTTGATGTGCGTCACTTCTGTGACATAGAAGTGACTTCCCTGATGAGTAGCTCCACCGGTAAAAAACAAAATGCAAAAGTTGTTAAATTCTTATTATTTATTTTCATAAAATCCCAAAACACAAACCGCAATAAACACGTAAAGGGAAAGTACCATTTTATGAAGTTTCTCAAAATATTCTCATTTCCAAATCCTGTGTATATGTGAAGTAAATGAAAGATAACATGTTGCATGAGTTACAATTAGAAGTGTGGTGTAGTTTCATTTATTCTGGTGACTACTTGAAATAAACCGTTTTTATATTCCTTCCTTTCTTCCGTATAGTGACCACAGTCATTATTGACTATTCTATCACTATGGGGGATCTGCGTTGTTACATCAAGATGATCTCTGGTATGCTCAAAGCTGATTTCTTGGCTTCCTGCAGTATCAGCAGAAAAAGTTGACCTCTATTATTATAATATAATTTATTAACTGTACATCCATGGTTTGTGTTGCACTCATATATCGTTGATGGGATGCCAGTTGTAGAGACAGCCACTTCTGTTCAGGAAATTTTTAGCTGCAGCACCTAGAAGGGAAATCAATATAATACAAGAACTCCACATTAACTTGATGATTAAGTCATTAGTAATGTTTAATTAGTCAATTCCCGGAGGGATTTTCAGTCCCTACCATAGGTGCATTGTTGAAAAAAATGGCCCCCTTTTACAACCTATATGGTCCCTTGGCCCTTTTGTCCAAGATCCTAGATTGAACCCTGGAGACTGCCATTATGAAACCCTTATTCATGTGTGCAACCCAGGAGTGGTAGTTGACTACACTATTGCTGCAGATATCCTATACAGTGTATGGAAGGATACTCAGGCAGCTCTACTTCACCATAGTTGTTGTCTTCGCTGGTCGTCATTGTAACTGTGGGCACTGTGCAAACGCCTGTGTCCCAAAGGGCAACTAAATAATGACTTGTCCGACCATTCATGGCTGTGCTTTTTCTGATAATTATACTTCCTGAATTACATGTAACGTCAGTCACAAATGGCCTAAACCCAAATCACTGCACATTGGAACCTCACTGTTACGATCACCTTTGGTATGGGATAAAAGTGACCTTAATAGCGAGGTGACCATATTAGCGGGACTAATATCCTATACTTTATTGTATGTGGAAATAATTTGGGACTGTTCCAGGGTGACCTTAATTGCGAGGTGGTTGTATTACCGAGGTGACCGTAAAGTTTGCTGTATCTAGAATGTCAGTGAGATGATTGAATAACAGCGTCAGCTTAACATCAACGTTTCAATGAGGTGATATATGCTAGTAATTATTAGCACTTGAGGAGGCCCTCATTGCCTGTTGAGTGAGTGTTGTTGTGTGTAGAACGCAGAGCTGCAGACGCGCCTGTTGGCTCTACAGCCGGAGCTGGAGGAGGCCATCAAGAGACGCGAGGCGGCCATCGGCAACGAGCAGGCGGCGAGGAGAGACAGCGAGGAGCAGGCGAAACTGGCACGCGAGGTGGGTCACCTTAGGCTGGGGGGTACATCAGTCAGTGGGGTTGCAGGATAGTTTCAGTTGCACACACAGGTTTTGCAGGGAGGCACATGTGTTCACTGTGGAGCTCACTGGTGCAGTCACTAGAGCATCGAACTCTCGGGGAGGGAGAGAGGGAACGGGGGAAGTTGGGAGGGAGAGAGAGGTAGAGGGACGGAGGGTGAGAACAGGGAGAGGAATGGGGTGGGGGTTGGAGAATTAGAGTTGACATTGTGTTTGTGTTTCTCAGGCACAAGAGAAGTATGAGAGAGAACTGATGCTACACGCTGAGGCTGTCAATTCACTCAGCACGGTGAAACAGGAGTTGGAAGGGTTCAATGTTCGTCTGACAGAGGCAAATGAATCGGCCAAGATTGCCAAGAAAACACTGGAAGATGCACGGGTAAGATTGTGTGATGACTAGATATATGTCTAATGTTTCATTGTTGGTATGAAACACTTCTGATAAAGCCAGTGTGAGGCACGGTAACTCAGCGGTAAACTACCAGACTGTCAGTTAGGAGGACCAGTGTTCAAGACCATATCCAGGCATTTCAGTAACTTGTGTATTTCTTTCACCTTTTTTTACTCACTCAGTGCCTCTCAAATGCCCGACCGGGAAACAGCTCCAGCAACCAGATCCAGTGAGTTACATAAATATAGGCCACCATTCTGGGAGTCCACGACAGGTTCCACATTTACCCTGTGTGGGATCGTTTACTTCCTCTGTCATTCACAGCAGGTAGAAGGGACCAACAACTTTTAGTCACTTGCAAAAGACACAGCCAAAGTAGGGTGAATGAAAAACAAAGATTCACAAAAGAACCTGATAATGTAGCTGACCCCTACTGGAGGATATGTTGCAGAATATATACGTTAAGACCATGAATGGTCGCTGTCCTTGAGCCACCAAATAGTGTGTTATCAGCATTCGAAATAGCACTTATCCGTTTGTCTGGGACAAGTGATTTTTGGCCCGGACAAATAAAATGACCTTACATGGTTATCCGGTGGACAAGTGAAAATTTTCAGTAAATAGTGACGTGCAAAATTGCAAACTTTTTATTTTAGGAAATTCAAACCTAAATGAAGTTCGTTAGCAATCGTGCACGTTGCATTTTTGTTAGTGTGTCGGTGTCTTGTCGTTCCGCCGCCAGTGACCTAGCTCTGTCATACGCGTAGGACAGACTACGCATCAGCCATCGTTGATTGAGGCTGTATTTCACAAAATCGTAAATCATTCAGTTTGGCCGACGTACAACTTGCTTCCACTCACGGATCACATTTGATGAACTTTGGAAATAGTAGACTTGGTATTGCTACCTGTTATTTGAATAACTATATAGTTTTAACCATTATTATGCCTAACCCATGTGGACTCGGCAGTCTTCCAAGTCATCGAACATTAGCCGATACATATCGGTGACAATTTTCAAAACTTGTAACTGGTTCTCTGCTGAATCTATGGAAATTTCAGAAGTATTGCTGTATCTGTGTAATATTTATTTTAACCATAAATTGCGAGTTTTCGAAGCCAAATTTTGCAAGACCCGGAGATGGGGTGCCAACTATGGCAGTCTATAAACTATATTCCGTCTGGTAAGTGTAATTCGGACACCGTTAAAACTGTTTTATCATCATTGAAATGGTAATATTACATTTAGGAAAAATATGCGTTTGTTTGCTGATGATCAATTGAATATTATCTTTGTTTGTAAAATACAGAACTTTGTTAATATTAAAGTTCATAAAGGTTGAACAAAATAATATAAGATTATATATATTATGATTTTTGTGACAATATTTCCTGGATTTGCATTGGTCGTGTTCCTGATGGTTGAGTGGCATCTTCAATGACAAACTGATGCCAACATTTTACAGCAGTGTTATATGTTATATATATACCATTTTAAACATAAACAGTTTTTGCAACATTATGACAAATAGCAAGGAAAACAAAACAATTGTCAATAATAAATTTCAAAACTTACTTGTCCAGCGGACAAGTAAATATTCTGGCTTTTTTCTATTGCTGGTTATGTCTGTGTTGTTTCTAGTTGGCGTGGGTGACCCAGGAACAGAACTTGAAGGAGGAGAACACCAAGCTGCGGGCGTCAAGGCAAGAACTACAGCGACAGAACCAGATCCTACATGAGGAGATGGAACAGGTCAGTGGCCAACACTTGTCATGGGTTTGTTGACGACTGTGTCACTAATATAAACTTACCATTTTCATAAAAATCTAAAGAAACATTTGTAGAAGATATCCATATTTATCTCCCTATCACTTATTTGTGTCATGTTATGCAAATACATTGTCAGAAAAGTGGGTTTTAGTGAAATTCTTACAGTTTCTGTACAAAAACACAGCGCTCCGCAAAAAGTTTGCTAACAGCATTAAGCGTGCAAGTGGTTATAACCAATGAAAAACATAGTTGATGTAATTATCTTGGGAAGTCACACTCAATTCTCTTAAGTCATACATGGAGATTAGCTGCTAGATCTCGCAATATTCGAAGCAACTCATTTGGAGTGGGGTGGATAACCACCCAATGACTGCTCTTTTATCATCTAAATGTCCTGCACTTGAAACTTACAGTATTTTGTGTGGAACATTTGATTAGGTGCACCCATTGAAATTGTATACGTGATTTCATGTCTTTGAAATGGCAGGCCAGTGATCATGCCTCAATTATCGTGAGTTGATCCTGTATTCTGTTACATTCATTTTGAAAAAAATTAATGCAAAAATATTATGTCACTGGGGCCAGGCTCAAAGAACATGCTCAGTGGCTGTAGGTGAACGTTGACTCAAACATCAAAGAATACATCTTCTTATGAAGACAGATAAATCCGGGAGAGAGAGACAAAGGCTACAGTTAGTCACATTCATCAGTAGTTGTCGAGTCAGATGGTGTGACAACAAGAGAAGGCATCGGCTGTTTAGTCACATTCATCATCATGTGTTGTAGTTGTCGAGTCAGATGGTGCGACTACAAGAGGTTCAGGCGAATCAAGAGAAGGAGTCGGCTGAGTTGGCGGAGACGGTGGCGGCCAACCCCGGCGACCAGTCGTCGGAGAACCTTCTCGAAGTCATCAGGTGAACATTCGTAGCTTAACCATTGTAGATTATGGCAGTTAGTAAAACCAAACGGACACATGTGACCTGCACCAGCCGACCGGGTATTATGTCACACTGGCTTATTTTGTACGCGAGCCTAAACTAGCTGTCAAATCCTATAAATTTTTTGATTTTGGCAGAAATGTGTACCATATAATCTCATCTTACAATGTTCGGTTTACTTTCTTCGACAAATAATCCAATACTAGTAAAATACGTGACAGTCTTCCTCCGGTCCGGGTTACGCAGAAAAGGTAGCATCTTAGTACTGAATAGAAATAGAAATAGGATAACAAATAACTTTTAGTATGATAGAAAAATTTCAGATCATCAGTGAATGTAAAACACGTCTACCACTAGGTAACTGCTTGATCAGAGTGATAAGACATCTGGACTAATCCGGTGCTGTGATTGGTGGATTTATCTTATGGGGTGATCTTATCTAGTGAGGTAATCCAGGAGCTGTCGTTGACTCAAGCACACAGGCCAGAGCCTGCAGAGGACTTGCTCTGCCCATTGCATAAAATCTATTATGCAACTTGTTGATTTGCACAAATTTTTTTTTTCTCAAAATATTGCAATTTAAAGGTTTCTTTAATTTTTTAGCAATAAATAAAAAAAACTACTGACAATGTTTCAATAAATGATTTTAAAGCTTATAATCTGGATTCCAAAAAGGAACAAAACTCTACTTCACAATCTTGCAACTTAATACCCACTTTTCTGTGGCAGGTCACATATCTATATATTGATCTGCTAACTTTGGAATATTGTGCATCACCTCCCAGGCGCCAAACTCTACTCGCTTCTTTCTATGATCATTTGCTCCTTGGACCATTGGCTTCTGATCTACCAATTGGGGATGCATTGAAAAACAACAAAATTTATTTAGAGGTACCGGGGTACTTACTTTTTTAGTGGACACATTGAATAGTCAGTAGTCATTCCTCAGGTGGCACCATAAGTTCAAAACACTATAATTCTTGTGTTATTGCTCATATGATATTCTAGTCATTGCCGGTGGTTGGTATCACCAAATGTTTGCTATACAATTTAAGTCAGCAGTTACTATTGTTGTTCCATTTTACATATCTGGTCTATTATAGAAACTTTAGTAACATAATACAGGTGAAATTATTATTACATTATTTATACAGATATTTGTGGGGTTAACGGGGACCAGTTCACTTAATAAGTAGGCCTACTCATTTTATATTATTATCATTTTAAACCAACCGGTTACAGCCTTAATTGACTCTGCTGTCAGCCTGGAATCATGTATTATATCACCGATTGTTATACAGTAAAACCTGTCACAGCGGCCACCTCTCCATAACGATAACCTGGATATAACGGTCACGAATGACTTCCTATTAGTTTACACTGCCCACTACCTGTCCATAACGGTAACCTGTCTATTGCGTATAACGGTCAGTTAATTTGGACCAAACCATCATAGTCAACCTGCCGCTTGCGGGCAGGTCAAAGGGAATCCATAATTTCCTTGATTAAAATGTCATTGCGGGGACTATCAGACTGCATTCGAGTCACGTGTGGTGTCATCAGCATCTTGCAGCCGCTATGTGGCTCCTTTACTCCAGCAAAGTGGAGTAGAATCAGCTTTGATGTCCAAAGTGAGCTCAGAGAGCCATGAGCATGTAGCCACAGATGGAAGAGGACCATTGTAATATTTACCTAGGTGGCTTGGCATAGCTGGAGAGACTGCCTAGGTAAACATTACAATGGCCCGTAGCTCATATTGTATTAACCCTGCAGGTCACCAATGGTAAACTTCCACGGTGTACACAATTTGGAGCTATTTGTAGGGGTGCTTTTAAAAAAATCACAACTTCGCTAATACGTATCGCAAAAATATGATAGAGCTATCATTTTGTTGGCAAAAAGACCCTTTATTATTATGCAGTGATGATATTTGCATAACATCAAATAATCATGAAGATATAACTGTTTAAAGTTTATATAAAATAAATGCAAAACAATATTTTTTTTGCCCTACTACTAGCTAATTTCCGAGTGGTTGTATGTGTCAGTGTCCAAGTAGAGAAATGTTGCCATGTATATAAGCTAATGAGTACAGAAAAAATTAATCAAATATACTCAGAAGTTTTTTATATGAATTTGTTTAGGTAGACCCGTGTAAAATTTAGACTATTATTCATGAACATCAGAACGAGGGTAAAGTAGAAACCCAAGTTTGCCCAGTGACAAAATAATTATTGTGCAGTTGTATGTTCATGCATGCAGTGTGACAAATGTAGCTGCATGATAATGAAAACAAGACTCAAATATATTCAGAATTTTTCATTTTATTGTATTTTTCGTAGAACTTTCAAATACAACCAGTACGGCAATAGGCCTCATAGGCCTACCATTGCGCGCCGTGGCGCACCTGTCCGATAACATGACGTATCTATTATCAATTTCCTTACATATCAATAAAGTAAGTAATACCTACAGTTCCTAATTACACACATATATATGTCATCAGGTTATAGGACATGTTGTATTTGAATTCTGAATACATCGTATCCTTCGCTGGCGGACCGAGTAGGCCGGCCGAATTGGCCTATGTCTGGATGCAAGACAGCGATGTCCGGCTCGCCAGCAACTTGCATAACATCCACTTCAAAACAGCCCCCAAAGTCTGTGTAAGTGTCTGAACTAGTATAATAACTTGATCCACAAATACTGTCATGTATTTTGCTGATATATTGCCGCGGACATTTGAAATAATTCAACTTATATAATCGAAGCGAGACAAAAAACATGGCGGACTTTCATCGTGATGGAATGAAACCAGCGTCAACAAGAAGACGTTTTAGAGCCATGCGCTGATTGGTTGACCGTTGACGTAAATTTATTTGGATAGACCAATCGTCGGGCTTTCCATCGGTACCTCCATTTCCCTGTTTAGACCATATGAATGGGAATATAAAATCATGACGCAGAGTGTAGTAAAATCGACCATATTTGGGCATCTAATACTACGACATTTTAAAGCTTGGTTGTGATTTGCTATTACTGAATCATGACGCGATACAACTCATTGATAAAAATGCCACAGGAAGAAGAATAATTCAGCTTTCCAATGATACCTCACGTTCCCCTGTCAGTTGCTAGTGACGGAAACAATTTTTTTTTGAAAAGAGTGATACTGAATCGGGCCAAAAGTTTTGCACTGATCGCACGGGCCGAATTCGGCCCAGTGGCCACCTGTAGGGTTAATAAGAGAAGCCATTGAAGCGGGCTGTTGTAATATTTACCTACGCGGCTTGGCATAGCTAGAGAGACTGCTTAGGTAAATATTAAGATGGCCTGTTACCTACCACTTAGGGTAGCTTAAATTGTACTGATAATCCCCCCTGAGAAAATCTGGGTCAATGCTTGCCTTGCACTCGTTCACACCCTCGTGTTTCCTTTTGGATACCAAAGCTTTTTCTGTTCGCCTTTTGTTGGAGGGCGTGATTGATTTCAACATGGCCAAAAAGAAAAAGGAACATCAATTAAATATAACAAGTTGCGTAGTGTATTATTTAATATTATTGTTAAAGCTAGGTTTGTATTGTTTACGAGAGTACCAACTAGCGAACGTCAACGTAACCACCCATAATACTGTGGCTCTACCTAGGAAGTATCCAAGTTATAAAACTCTCCAAAACGGCAACCTGCCTATAACGGTAATTTTGCACAGTCCCGACGATGACCGTTATGGACAGGTTTTACTGTACTTGTTTAATTATGCTTGTATGTATGATTTATATGATTCCAAAAATAAACTCTATCTATCTATCTGTCTATCGATCAGTGTAAACTATTGTACAGTGTTGTAACAGGAGATATCTATTTGATAGTCTTCTGAAGGCTGTAGACAGAATTTGTTGCTCTCCACTTTTTCTCCATAGTCACCTCAATACCTTACCTAAATGTGTTTCTTTCTTCCACAGCCCCCCCCCAATCTCACTTGTGGTCTTCCACTTCTTTCAAAATTTAATTAAAGAAAACACAAAAATTAATTCCACTATTGAATATATTTATTTTCCTGTATAGAAGTAATTAGTAGTACATTTATACCTGCCAGTTTATCAAGACAGGTATACAATGACGATATTCCGATGATTCGTTGTAGTTTCATTAGCACTTGTGATCTTTGTTTTTCTCGGTTGTAATTGTCCATTCATTGGTGTGTTTGTGGGAGAGACTATCAGAGGCACTAGTGTATAGGGCATAGAGTGTTGGTCACAAGGACTGGAGACCGAGATGTTACTCCCTAGTTAAAGGCACCTACTACATTTGTAAGTTTAATGGTTAATTTGTTTACCGTATTCGTCCTATTAAGCGTACATGCCCTAATTAGCATACACCCCTTTTTAACAGTGTCTGACGCCATGACAGTGATCTCCAATGCCAGCCTTCTCTGTTGAACCCGTTGTTGTAGTTTAATTTCTACCAATGTCACGCTAGATTCATAGCTCAATGGTGAAAACAAGTATTGAAAGGTCCAGCTAAATTATCAGACTTTACAGTGTTCTGGAATCCTGTTGATGTATAAATTGCTTCCCACTCATGTCTGCTGAGATGGCTATATCCAGAATCCACAGAAAGTAGGCGTACGCTCCTGTATGCTTACAGGAACACAGAATTTGAACAAAAATTGCACCTAAAATATTTGTTAAGCGAACTGTAAACTTACTAGAACGAATGCCATATAACTGAATGTACTGATATTGTTGCAAGACAGTTGTAAGAGAGTTGATGGTGAGGTTATGTTAGGTTCCTACGTCGGGAGAAGGAGATTGCCGAGGCAAGGTTTGAAGTGGCCCAGGCCGAGAGCACCCGACTGCGACAACAGTTTGAACACATGCAGAAACAGCTCGACGAAACCACAAAGGCACTGATGGAGGAACGCGAGAAAATAGAGGTAGGCATATTTACCATCATGCACCATTCAAAATGCTGCCTGAATCATTTGTGACAGTTTTGTTGTTATTAAATTGTATCGTAATTCTTTTATGTCATTTGTAAGACGATACTGTCATCAGTGAAGACATCTCTTAAGTATGGCATTGTTTTACTTCTGAAGAAATATATCTGGATATCTCAGCCCACTTCATGTCCTACAATGACACATATTCAACCATAAGATTCTGAGAGATAACTATAAATTTATTAACTATGAATTGGAAGTGTTTATTAGACCCGACAAAGATACCAAATACATGACGTCATAATAATAACAGTTTATAGTCAATAGAAATAATATACAAATCACTTTCTAAGAAACCAGAACGTCAGTCATTCAAGTTTATCTTTGCCTACGTCAGTCAGAACTATGCGCATGACCGCCATCAAGGTTTACCAACCAATAGCATAAGCAGCATGACATCTGCTAATTCTATCTATCCTGCATGCACTTCTCAAACAACTTTGCCCTAGATGTGTTTTTTATAAAGACAAACACTTGGAGCCAGAATTGCAACAACATATTCGACAGAATGTCTGAGAATAACAACATATTCGACGGAATGTCTGAGAATAACAACATATTCGACGGAATGTCTGAGAATACACGTGTCCGGCATTCATTTTAATGGCATGACGGACATTTTGCCTAGCAACAGGTCAAGTGATTGATAGGTCATTTGTTTCAAATTGTTGTGTTCATGATATTTCATGGTATTGTTTGTTCCTAGGTGAACCTCCAGACGGCCGCACAGCATGCGGAGTTGATGCGTCGGGTCGAGACTCTGAACCTACTGCAGGACAGCAACAAACTGATGAGGGAAGAGAAGCAGAGGATGGCACAGCAGCTGCGCGACCTTGAGGTCAAGGTCAGTACAGGGTCAAGCAGCTGACCTTGATAGTCATGCAGCATTGAAGGAATGAGGAGACAATATTTAATATTCAATTATTAAAGTTAACTAACTGTAACATTGATCTAAATGAACTAAGATAAAATGCATTTTGAATACAAATTATCGGTGCAGTGAAGAGCCAAGAATCAGATCTCAATGTTGGAAGAAACAAAATACAAATGAATAACTTGATTATTTTTATAAAACAGTGAGTGGGTCTGTGTTGCTGTGTACGACCGAGCATACCTCCATCAGTTTTGTGTGCACCAAACTGACATTTTGTAGGTGTGCTAGCCGCCCAATTAGGGTGGTACGTAGATTTATATTTTTTAGTTTCATCTGGGGGGTGGATGGGGTGATATCTTGAATGCCAATGGAATGTCAACTCTGCCTGTCGTGTTGGCATTTGGCGGCAGGTAGACGTGTGAGCATGCTTACCATGCTACAAATGCTAACATGGCATTATATATAAATATTGTAGCTATCCATGGGCAGCATTTAATCGTTTTGATCAACGGTTGGCATCAACTAGGAAATACTAATAGGTGTCTTTTCTGGCTGTACAACTCAACTTGTTTATTATAAGAACTTGTAAGTACTACAAAGACTAGAATATATTATAACAATTTTGATGAGTTCATTGTTTAATGTGTTGTTGTTGCTGTTATATTTGTCTAATCATTGGTGTGTTTGTAAGAGAATTGACGACACACTGGTGTATAGGACATAGAGTATATGTTGGTTACAAGGGCTGGAAGTTGAGATGTACTTCCAGTTAAAGGCACCAGCAACATTTGTAAGATTGTCATGTTTAATTTGTTACCTGCCATACGTGTATAAGTTAGATATAAACAGTAATGGTAATGCATGAGATATGTGAATATACTTAGATAATGCATGCTCCCTGATTTGGCCATGATCTTGCATAAAATGGGTTAAAATAAGCATTTTTACTGGCAACAATTTTGAGTGTATTAAAATGTGAAACAACAGTTGCTACTGGTTGCGATGATGAAGACTAAGGTTCACTTTGGCAGTATGGAGTTACAGGCAATACATTAAAGGGTAGTATTTCAGCTTTATAGTGTTACCATGTCATCACTGTAAGTCAATTTGTGGGAATGTTATGGGTGGTTGAAATGACACACCCAGAAGAATTTAAGTCAGACAACACCAAAGTTATGTATTTACTCTTCAAATCACATACCAGTGAACCTAAAACATGCATAAAAACCAGTTCCGAGATACTAATTCGAAATTACAGTATTAAAACTAGTAATAAAAGGTCTGTTTCTAAAATATATATATATATCTTACAGTCCGAACCATTGCGACATGTCACAGATGTTTATTCATCAATACAGCTTCACAGGTGTCATGCTATGTTTCCCCCACAGTGCCAGAGACTGGAGAGTGAGATCGGGCCACTGGAGGCAATCAAGCGTGACCTGACGGCGCAGCAGGATGCAGCGAAGGCCGAGAATTCCCTCCTCCAGGCCGAGCTGGGACGATGGAAGGCTCGCACTAACCAGCTGATAGAACAGTGCAGCAAGACTGACCCAGAGGAGTTCAAGAGGACCGTGTGAGTAGGGAGGGGGGGACCATGACGGTGGTGGGGTGATCATGGGGATACCCTACTTTGGGGAACTTGTGTGAAAGTTTACACCAGTTCTTGTGAATGTTTTATCCGCAAGAAAGATTTTTTAGATTTGGCATTCTGCCTTTTTGATCTTCTGAATGTTTACACAACACAATGTTTTGTTTTATTAATGACTTTATTTATTATTGTTTTACATCTAAAGCACCTTGATTCTTTTAGTAGATTTGGTTCTATATAAGTGTGTGTGTGGCGTGCGTGCGTGCAAGTAAAAAAATTCCAAACTTAATGTCACAAGTTAACAGATTGAACTGAATGTAGACAATGTTTTGGAAGTTTTGTTGCTCTTACTCAAAACTAAAACATTTGTCCTGTTTAAATACTTGATTTATAGTAAGCTTGTTCAACCAAATTAATTAGGATTATATTTTATGATTTCACCTTTTTAGAAGGACAAGAGTTGAATGTATGCTGATGTTACTTGTGTTGTAGACTAGAACGAGAACAGCTGAGAAAACAACTGGCCTCTCTTAATGAGGAGATTACTAAGGTCAAGTAAGTAATTTGTACAATCTTGTTCATCTTTTACTAGTTACTCTATCTCAGAAACCCAATAAACAAAAATATGATAACATTTCCTCTTTGACCTGTGTGTGTGGTTTTAGCATATGTTAATGATTGCTATGTTAGATTATTTTAAGAGTGCATTAGATGCAGTCCCATTAAAACATCTCAGATAGAGTAAAGAAACATGTACATGGCTGTTTTATGTTGTGAATTAATATAGATGTTGATGAAAGCATACCTTCAGGTCCACCATGTCACTGCGATACTCCACTTACCCACTAGGGGGTTAATACAACAGCGCCATCTAGCAGACAGTGATGACTTTATCTGGAACACCCCTCCCTGCTAGTTGTGCTTCAATGCCCTGTGTCTTGTCCATGCAGACAGGAGAAGGAACAAGTCAGGAAACAGCTGGTGACCTCGGGGGAAGAGAACCACAAATTTAGGTGAGAAAGAGACACACTTTGTACCTACTGGCAGCTGGGACAGAAACAAGGGACCTCCACTTCTTCCAGTCTGCAGTTGGTTTTGTAGCTTATAGCATTTGTTTGAGTCCCCTCCACAGTTTTTTTCTTGGCCATCCTCAGATTCTTTATATATATATATATACATATATACATATATATATGTATATATATACATATATATATATATATATATATATATACATATATACATATATATATGTATATATACTGCCAAAGTTGTGTCCTCTCTACACAAAGATATGGCTCACAATGCTAGTGTATGACAGACCTAGACCTCTGACACTTTTCTAGCATCCACATCAAATGCCTTTGAAATATCATGATAATATTCTGGCGAGAACAGATCTCTAACAAACAACTGCTAAGAATAACAAAGTAATATGAATGGCATACTTGCCACAAGAAGATGGAGATGAATTGACCATTCCTGAGAAAGGACGATGGCATAACAAATGTAGCACTAAGATGGACACCTGAGTAAGTAAGATGGCAATAACTGATGAATAAAAGCCGGTCGACCGGAACGTTTTTTGTATAATTTGTCAGCGGACACTTTTGAACGATATCACCCTGTAATAATCATCTTGTAATCATCCATACAGACAAAATATTGAGGCCAATCTTTGATTGTGTATGACTGTTGGGGAGAATCAGGACTGTTCCCAAACTTACTGTGATTGGCTGCGATTTTGAAGCAGTGGCCAATCGGTGACTGACGCCAGAGTCACATGTTGTGAGCCTTCATTAATGCTGAAATCAGGAACGAAACAAGTCAATATCTACGTTGCAGTGTCCAGACATGTCTCTCATCTAAACATAATCATAATTTGGTTGCACATTATCATCAGACACAGTGTCACTTGACCATTTGATGCACAAATCGCTTGTGTAAATTGGCCTTTAAGAACAATTTGTTATGCAATCAGTGTGAACAAATATTTCAAAATGGGGCACTTAATGTTGATTTTTTAAGCAAATTTGTGTAACATTTAAAAAAATACTGTATATATATATATATGCACAAACATTGCATCATATTATTTGGTATCACAGATAAATGTGCCATATGATGGATAACTGACAATTACAAACTAAAATAATTTTGTATTGTGTTGCAGGGCACACATTTCTGGGTTGAATTCGTCGATGAATACTTTGCGGTAGGTTTAAGAGGATGTGACTTGTAACATCTTTGACTCTAGGCATACGCAGATCATTTTGTTTACGTGTGTTGTGTTGATTGTCATAGTTGTGTGCGCAAGTATAACTTTGAAATATTCGGGTAACTGATTGTTAATTAATTTGTGGTAGAATTTTAGATGCTGGAGTCTATAAATGTCATCCAACTTTAGTATCTGAAATGTTTTATAAATAGGACTTAATGTGAGCATTGTATTTATTTAGGGATATTATTTGCATTGCTTTTTTCTGTAATTTGAAAATTTGATTTGCCTAATGACCCCATAAGAGGGTACCATAATTAATATGAGGGAGAATAACTGAATTATACGTAATATATACTGGTTGAATTGGTAAAAAGTGTAAGTTTATTTAGAATTCCTATTGTTTTATTTATTTTATTTGCTATTTTGTTTGGGTGACTGCCAGTTTAAATGGTTATTTATGCAAGCAACAACACGGAGACAAATATAGATATGAAAAAGGCCAAATGGATGACGTTTGTTTATTGTGGGTAACCAGTGTATAAGCCTTTTTGGCACACTGTAATATTTAAATAAAAGAAATGTGGACTCTACAACCCAATGCCAGGCCTGTGACTGAGCCCATACTAGTCTCCTGAACATCAGGCTGTTAGAGCCCACATTTCAACATATAAAGCAGCAGCGGTATTCCTAGAACAATTGAAAGGAATGACATGTAATCACAGCAGAGCTTGTTATGTGTAGAGTTAATTTTAAAGCCAACATGATTAACTAAGCCAACATGATTAACTAAAAAGTGCCTTTCTGAATACCACGCTATCTGCTGCCAAAAACACTAAATCTAAAATTATACTAATACCAAATGTGGGGGTATTTCGCCCCGATATATACAATTCCATACTATTCCTAAATCGAAAGTGGAAAAAGGCATGCAACATCTCTTGCAATAAAACCCCGTGAACACATCCGGTGCAAACCCTATGCTCACAATCAATTATAAATGTGGGGAAAGCATCGAGACCAGCAACCCCTTTCCAATAACGATGCACAAATCATGACTATACATCAAACATTCCTGGACGAAAAGTAGGGAGGCGGGTGGGTCAAATTAGACAAACGTCTGCCCCTTTATGCTTTCGCAAACGGAGTGCGGGATCAGCTTAGGATTCTCCTGAGGGACGCGCGCCAGTGCGCGCTGATTGGTTGATTTGATTCTCCCCACGGGAGTAATTAACATGTCCTTGCATAAATTAGCCTCCTCTAATGGGAGGCCTCCGTGTGCTGTTGTCTTGCACAAAGTCCAGTATGCAAATCGGCTGTGCCAGATGTGCACACCATCATTTATGCAAGCAACAACACGGAGACAAATATAGATATGAAAAAGGCCAAATGGATGACGTTTGTTTATTATGGGTAACCAGTGTATAAGCCTTTTTGGCACACTGTAATATTTAAATAAAAGAAATGTGGACTCTACAACCCAATGCCAGGCCTGTGACTGAGCCCATACTAGTCTCCTGAACATCAGGCTGTTAGAGCCCACATTTCAACATATAAAGCAGCAGCAGTATTCCTAGAACAATTGAAAGGAATGACATGTAATCACAGCAGAGCTTGTTATGTGTAGAGTTAATTTTAAAGCCAACATGATTAACTAAGCCAACATGATTAACTAAAAAGTGCCTTTCTGAATACCACGCTATCTGCTGCCAAAAACACTAAATCTAAAATTATACTAATACCAAATGTGGGGGTATTTCGCCACAGGTCACCGAACATGTGACCCCCCCACATAAACAAACCAGGCCTAACCGAAACCATTTGATCCTTTTAAGCTATTCTGATGTACTTCCTGCCGCTCTTATCTGCGCGTCAGATTCACCCCGCAATGCTGCCGCGGTAACTGCCCCAATGCGGAAGCTGTGGCCCTTAAAGCCACTAGTTTGATATCCACAGAAACCCAGCAATCGCTTTAAAGACATCAAATTCACTGCGTAGCATTGGAGAGCCATCCGCATAGGCAATTAAAGATGATTGTATCTGACCTCTACCTGACTGAAACTCTGTCATAAAGGAAGCAAGGTATATGGGTGAACCAGGGATGCACTCACCTCTCACCTGGAGGGACTGCGGACCCTGCCGCGTGCTATGTTTGAAACGACGGAAGGAAATTGATATTAGATCTCCTGACATTAACACGTCACCCAACTGCAAACATCCCCCTACATGACTCCTTGATCGCAGTACCATTTCTCCCACCCGCAAATAAGCCTTGAAAGCTAGCACCATCCTGGCATGGAGCATTATACATTTATAACGTGATGTAAACACGGTGGGCAATGCAAGCACAAGACGAGTGAGAACAGGCAGAGTGACAGGCAGGCGGACATCAGGGACAGATCCAAGATTATGAGCACCTGCCAAGGCCTTGGCTACAATAAACACTTAGATGGGTCATCAAAACCATGAATCTTGTGAAAATAAGCAACGGCTGACAATTGATGCAGCTCCACTAGAATGCAGATGTGCTATAAAGAGTAACATTGTCGACACTGAAGCCGGCAGCTGCGAAGATAAACCAAGCGAAGCATTAAACAAAACAAACTTGTTCCAAGACCGTTCATAATGAGCACGTGATGACAGCGCTATAGAAGCCTGCAGTAGCTGGTTCAAAGAGTCCCTAAGACGGCCGGGGACACCCGGTAAGGCACCCTCACTGGGTTGACATCTGCCCATGGCGCCAATTCCCGGAACCTGTCCACCTGTGAACGGGATAACTTATCAGTGAGAGTGTTAAATCGCCCTGGAATGTGGCGCGCTGCAAAATTGATATTATAATGCAGGCAAGCCAATACCAGTGGGCGAAGGAAGGCCATGATGTGTGGTTTGCGTGACGTCTGGTTATTAATTACCGGAACAAGTGCTTCATTATCCGTAAAAAAAAACAGACACTCTTGTTTGCCCAAGCATTACCCCAAACGTGTACGGCTGCCATGATTGGATATAATTCTAAAACAGCGGCATTGAGTGAACGCCACGCCTCTGGCCACAGGCCCCAAAACCATTCTACTCCACACAAAGCCCCATAACCTACTCCCCCCGCAGCATCAGTGTACAGCTGAAGATAGTCACCTGTTATGAAGTCATCATCCAGGAGGAAAGATTTGCCATTGAAATGTTGCAAAAATTCTAGCCACACTTGTAGATCAAGTTTTGCCTGCCTCGTCAAGCGGATATGATAATGTGGCTTACATACGCTGATTGTCAAATCGATTAAACGGCGTAAAAATGGTCTGCCAGGTTTGATTACAGAACATGTGAATCCCAAAAACCCGAGTAGCTGTTGTAACTCCTTCAGTGTCATGTTCTGTCTGTCAAGAAAAAGTCACTAGTAATGCCCTGGCTTTATCCAACTTATCCTCTGGAAGCCTAGCCTCTTGGTTGACAGTATCTAGAATAATTCCTAGAAAAGGGATCGAGGTGGACAGGCCAACTGTTTCATCAGGTGCTAGCAGTACCCCAATTTCCTTGGTTAACAAATGCCATCAGATCCTGATTACACTTATCTGCTGAATCAGACACAATTAGGAAATCATCGATCACGTGAATCATTGCTGTCACACCCAGTTTGACCTTTGCCACCCACTCTAGAGCCGTACTGAAACAATCAAGAAATGGCACATGAACTAGAGCAGCCCATAGGCAAAACAGCATCCATAAAATACTGCCCCCTCCACCTAAAACCCAACATTGGCCTATCTGCTGGCGAGACTGGTATGATACGGAAAGCCGATTCGACATCTACTTTAGCCACGTACACAGGTTTTGGCGAATCCGTAATAACATCAATGGCATCCTGAATTGTGGCATAAGTGACAGATGATATATCCTGTGGAATGTAAACATTAACAGATGAACCTTCTGGGTGTGACAAATGGTGAATCATTGTAAATTCACCTGGGTTCTTATGGACAACACCTAGTGGGGAGATTCTGTAGTTATGACAGGATGGAGGAACGTCATAAGGCCCCAGCACCCTGCCTAATGACAGCTCTTTCGCTATCTCCTTATCTATAACTTGTGAATATTCATCAGCAGATTTTAAACTGCATACATTGACATCAAACTGGGTTGGCAAGTCAAAACAACCTATTTTAAAACCATGTGAAAACCCATGTACAAGATACTTGCGTAGGTCGCTGTCATAACCAGTCAACCTTTCATGCAAAACTGCAGGAGAAACCGGGGAGGGCAACTTACCTCCTGACCCAGGGGGTGAACCACTGGCAGCTGGTTGTCTACCTGGGAAAAGTGTGTTACTTGAGGGCCCTGGTCTACCTGGGGGGCCTGGTCTAACTGAGGGGTTTGGTCGAGCTGGTGGGCTTGTAACCGGTGGGCTACTGGACTGTGGGCGATTCCCCATGGTTTGAAAGCACCGCACAGCGGGATGGCCACTGCCGCCACACGACTGGCACTTGTGTGCAAAGTAGCAAGAGGCTTTGTCACACCACTCCCCCCGATTGTAGACAAAGCAGGGACCGACATATGTGGACTGGGCCCTACCCTTGCTTGGAAAGGGAAAACTTGCCTGGCGTCTAACTGTCTGGGACGCTTTCAACCATAACTCCCAGTTGATGGAGTCCCAGGACCACCCCCTGAGATAACGCAGGGACCTAAATGCTTCATCATAGGTCTGCCAGTCACCCCCTTCCTCAGCAACAACTCGATTAACTCTGTACCTGGTACGGTGTTAGTGTTTGGCCATGGGGTCGCCCTTGCGTTGCCCTGGCAAGCCGACAGGGGTGGCACAGTTTCGTTCGCGGCCAAGGGACGTGTCACTTCTGGGATAGGACCGTTGCCGGAAGCGGCTGCCAGCTGGGCGGCGCTGCCAAAGGCGGCTCAGACGTCAATGCCGGATCTGGGCGCAGCACTGTTGGGGCCGGACGCAAAGCCTGCACCATCGAGTGTATCTCATGAAGCATCTTTTCCGATGCCGCCATCCGCCGCTCCATGTCCCGCTCCCACGCAGATTGTGGTCCGACTGGCCCGAGTGTGCCATTTACCACTGCCTGCAGATCGGCAGCGTCCTCGAAGTTCTCATGGACCGAACACTGCAATGGAGGCGTGCCCAACACGACGGGTGGTGGCGGGTAGGCGAGCAAGACGGGCGGTGGCGGCATGCCCCCCGAAACAGGCGGTGGCGGGGCGGCCAACGGGACAGCTGTGGCAGCCGTTCGCGAACGTGTCTGCCGAGTCAGCGATGCCCGACGCGCCGGTCGACCACGTCCACGTGGAGCTCGAGGCATTCTACAAATCAAATAACACCGCAGACAATCTCACAGTAGATAGAACAAGAAACGTTATATATAGTGAATCTGATTAATGTAGACAAACACTGTCCGCAACAACGCTATCCACCCCAAACCGGAGCATTTTCAATATACCACAAAGTTACTTGTGCCACCAACCAATGTAAATTGTCAGACAAACTGCCAGTATACATACACTGCATAAGTAGATGGGTATACTTGTTGAAAACATTATGACACAATGGTTCATACACAATATAATAATCGCCTGTGGCCCTCCCACATGTATAAACATGACAACTGTCTAGCATAAAATTTACCAGCATAACTGACAAAACCTCGTCCATGTCTTGTCTGTAAGAGTCTACATAGAAGTTAGAATAGTTGCCTGTGGCCTTCCCACAAAAACGTGCATAAACACGACAACTGTATAGCATAAAGTCTACTGGCATAACCAACAAAACTGTCATGTCTCATCCATAAAAGTCTAAACACAATGTAGAATAGTTGCTCGTGGCCGTCATAACTAACAAAAATCCATCCACTCTTGGTATGTAAGTCTACACACAATTTAGAATAGTTGCCGGTGGCCCTCCCACCAAAACGTATATAAATACGACAACTGTATAGCATAAAGTTTACCGGCCTAACAAACAGATATCCTTCCAGGATATGTCAGTCAGTCTACACACAATTTAGAATAGTTGCCTGTGGCCCTTCCACAAAAACGTGCCTAAACACGACAACTGTATAGCATAAAGTTGACCGGCTAACAAAATCCCTGCCATGTCATGCCTGTAAGAGTCAACACACAAATTTAGAATAGTTGCCTGTGGCCCTCCCACATAAACGTGTATAAACACGACAACTGTATAGCATAAAGTTGAACAGCTAACAAAAGTCCTGCCATGTAATGCCTGTAAGCATTCAATGTTGACATATTATCGCTCAAAAACAACAGAATTTATCCCCGCGGTTATACCAGATCTACAAGTACTCATTGCGTAAAAACTCAACCGAAAATGTGCATCCGAATGCCATGACAATGCACCACGCCATCCTCGATGTTGGACATTAACATTTTTACTCGATGACGCGCCCCGTGAAATTAACCAAATATTGCTCCCACTGCGTGAATAATGGCACCCCGCATACTACGGTAAAACCTATAATTCCCAATGTCTGAGAAATGGACTCCGTCCCTGCGGAAAACAGGCCGAATACTGTTCCACAGGCGTTTATGCCGCCAGAAAGAAATTCCGTCAGTGTTGGAACAAAACGCATCAAGGTACTGATTGATCTGGACAACCCGCTCCGCTCCTACCGCGTAACTCGAGTTCCGCCATCTTTGCCGACGACAAACCTGACACACAACAACGCGGCGTACGCCCGTACCGAGCAATCTCACAGCGAGACGTTGGATGTCAATCGCAACCATGATTGGGTTCGGGTAAGATCTCCCATCGAGATCATTACCACCCAAGTGGATCACGATGACATCCGCCCGACACGAAACTATCCGCGCCATCATGGCCGGCGCCAGGAACGTCTCCAGGGTCGCCCCACGATGACCTAGAAACTGGACATCGCACGGGCGGCCCTGAACTTCGAATCCGGCAAACAGATCTGCCGATTCTACGAACGTACGCAGCCATGAAACATGACTATGACCGATACACAGAACAGAAATCGGGGAACACGCCGACGACATGATAGGGCCGACGACGAATTCAAACTACGAGATGACAAAATGGCGGAACCCGAATCGTGATAATTAAACGCAAATCAAATATAACGAAAATACTCAGCTCAATCCAGCTGAGAGACGTCCAAATCACCCCGATGCAGCGACGAATCGTAGCTGAACGAACGGACGAGAAGAAACAGATGATCGTGCAAAATATAAGAACCAATACAAACTCGTATCAAATTAGACAAACGTCTGCCCCTTTATGCTTTCGCAAACGGAGTGCGGGATCAGCTTAGGATTCTCCCGAGGGACGCGCGCCAGTGCGCGCTGATTGGTTGATTTGATTCTCCCCACGGGAGTAATTAACACGTCCTTGCATAAATTAGCCTCCTCTAATGGGAGGCCTCCGTGTGCTGTTGTCTTGCACAAAGTCCAGTATGCAAATCGGCTGTGCCAGATGTGCACACCATCATTTATGGTAATGCCTAAAAATTTGAAACAATTCTATATCATGTTTGATAAATTTTAATATTTTGGTTGATATGACATCTATTCCACAACTTGATTTTGGAGGTACGTGATCAGTTTTGCTGACAGCAATATCTACTTCAGCTGGTTTAAAACAGAAGGTGTGAAGAGTTGGGTTTTTGAAATAGTCTTTCTAGGATTTACCATCAATTATAGTTAACTTAGAGGTTAGAGTTGGACTAATATTTGTTTAAAAAAAACGAGTTAAATTGATTTGCAATAATGCATTTATCGCTTACCATTTCTCTGTCCACTTTGAACGAATTCGGAAATTGTTCTTTGGGTTTTTCTGAATAATTTCTTTAACTAAGCACCACACTTTTTTAGTATCATGTTTATGCTTTTCAAAACTGGACTGATAGTGCATTTGCTTAGCCAATTAAATATTTCTTTTAAGAATTATTTTGTAAGCGTGCAAATTAGTTTTGAGTTTACATTATTGATCCGTAGTTACCCCAGTCTGTTTTATTCTTGCATACAATTTATTTCTAAACTTAATTGACCTAATAATGTCCTGAGTAATCCAAGGTGTTTTCTTTTGTTTATATTTATTACATTTTATTATTTTAATACGCAAGGTCTTTTCCTTAGCAGTAGTAACACTTTTATTAATGATGTCATAGTTTTTATTGTTTTCTGTATAAGTATCCTTGTTAAGATTATCATAAATATTTGAGTTTCTACATTTAGCAAGTGAGTCAGGATTATGCTGCTTTATTTGTATAAATCTTCGTATAGCATTAGAAGTTTCGAGGTAGCCAGCAAAGAAAATAAGGAAAGTGATCAGAAATATTGCTTATAAGAATACCAGCTGAGGATTTGATGAATCCTTCAGACAGATTACATAACATTTATTAATAAGTGTTCCGTGGTATTCTGACAGTCTTGTTGGCATTGAAAGTGATTTTAGGGAAGAAACCATGTGAAGTTATTATATCGAATTATAGTCATATATCATGGATTTTTCGTTAATTTTCAGCAATTTAATATTGTAATCTGCAATTATGATGTCACTTTTACATTTTTTCATTAATCTGAATATCGTAAATTAATATGCATTACAGACGTGGCCTGAACTAATATATTAATAATCGGCATGCATTACAGCTGCAAATATATATTATTTGTGTAATTCTATATTATAAAACAGTTTGTTCTCTTTTTGTATGTGCCCCCACATATCTTTTAGTTTTATATCTATCGGGCTGAAATTTTGCATGTGATCTACTGGGCCCATTGAGATGATTCATAGATTTAGACATTTTTGAAATTCGTCCGGGGCGATCGAGAACTTGGGGGGCTCAATATTTCAAAAGGCTGTATGGAATTCAATGTTTTTCTATATCATCGTAGATAATTATGCCATCTACAAATATGTCGCTGGATGTATGCAGAAATTTTGAATAGTTTTTAAATTATTGATGTTTCAAAATCCTCAGTGCTTAACATGTACCAGGTCTGCCTACCTACCACTTACAATTATCGCCCGTCAAGTTAGTTTATTATAAAAAGTGAGTGTCAAAGCTATATTGGATAACTAGGAATACGATATATCTATATTATAAAACAGTTTGTTCTCTGTTTACTTGTGCACCCACATCAGTTTTGCATGTATCGGGCTGAAATTTCAACCCAGCATCAGCTGTTGCTGGTTACGTCAGTTAGACGGGTGAGCAATTGAGATTTCTGACAAAAGGTTGTCCTAACAACTAGGCCAGTGACTTGCCCGCATTAATAAATGCGGGTAGGTTGGAAACATTTGGGATGGGTTTGGGATGTCTGGTACATATAACTGCTTTTTTTCCACGGGCAATGCTAGTGTGTTAATATTTGGACCACCAACTTTTGTGGGGGACCACCAACTTTTGAAAGTTGAAGGTCCGACTGACCACCTACTTTTCAGCTAAGGTGTAGAACACTGTTTCCATCGGTACCTCCATTTCCCGGTTTAGACCAAATGAATGGGATTGTAAATTCCTGACACAGAGCGTAGTAAAATCGGCCATATTTGGGCATCTACTACTATGAAATTTGAAAGCTTGGTTGTGATTAGCTATTACTGAATCATGACGTGATAAAACTGCCACAGAAAGAAGAATAATTCCTTACGTTTCCCTGTCAGTTGCTAGTGAACGGAAAGGAACATTTTTTAAACAGAGCGATACCGAATCAGGCCAAACTTGGGCTGGGACCAGTTTTGCACTGATCGCACAGGCTGAATTTGGTCCAGTGGCCACCTGTAGGGTAAAATCATATTTGCAGTCATATGACTCATCATACTGGCGTGAAAGTTGGATGGAGTGACATAGTGGTTATAACACAAGGCACACACTCAAAACAGCATTTACAGTTTAAGGTGCCATTAATGGTTTTCTTTCTTTCAGAGCCGAAAATGCAAAATTAAACAGCAGCATCACAACAGCACAGTAAGTATGTTTTCTCTGAACACATTAAATTTGATTGAAGATGACTTATGTTTGTGAAATATATTACACACATGTCTGTGAAGTAAATTCAATCGACAAATTTCTTATCTAAGTCGATAAACTCACATTGATGTTGAGTGAAGAGGTTCATCAGACTGGTTGGTTCAAATGAGTGATATTTTTATTTATTTCACAGTCAGTTTACCTTTTGTTCTAGTGACAGTTCCACTGCTTTCAGCAGTCTTCTTCAGATGACTACCGCTAGATGGCGACATGGTAGTCCCTCAGCGCAGCCCCTGTCACATGTAAACCAAGAATGTGGAAATGCTATGTTGATGACATTCTCGAAGTTGTAAAGGCAGGGATGACACAACACCTGACCGACCATCTTAACACAGTGGATGAAACTAACAGCATAAAATTCACACACGAAGAAGAAACGGAAGAAAAGATGCCATTTTTAGACACATTACTAGTCAGAAAGGAATCGGGGGAGGTGAAACTTCTGATCTTCCGAAAGAGTACCCACACGGACCAATATCTAAATTTCTCCTCACATCATCCATTACACCAGAAGATGGGAATGATCAGTACACTACTAAACAGATGTGAAATGCTTGTCACAGAGGAGGAAGATAAACACACGGAAAGAGAACACATCAAAGAAGTCCTAAAGAGATGCGGGTATCCACAGTGGACCACATCAACGGTACAGAGAAAGATGAAACAAAAGAATGAAGCCAACATCAGGAAGAAAACCGTAGAAAAAGACAAGGGCAAAGGCATGATGGTACTTCCGTATGTCCAAGGATTATCCAAAACCACATCACGGATCATGAAGAAATACAAAGTGGACACAGCAATGAAACCTCACAACACCATCAAGAGGTCATTAGTTAGACCAAAAGACAAAGTGGAACCACACAAGATGTGCGAAGGAGTGTACGCTATATCATGTAAGAACTGCAATGCCACATACATCAGAGAAACTAAACGCACACTTGGAACCCGCATCAGAGAACACAGAGATGACGCAGCAAAGCAACAACAAACAGACCCTACACCAGAAACAACAGAAAAACATCTGAAAAGGAGATGAACAAATCAGCCATCACAGACCATATATGACAGCAAAATCACATAGTAGACTGGGAGGGGGCCAAATTTGTGGACAGGGAGTCAGATTGCAGGACAAGAAAAACCACGGCCTGCATGAACCAAGACGAAGGACGGTACCGGCTCTCACACATCTACGACGATCTCTTGACGAGCCACCTAGGGCGCAGCCGTGGGGGGCACACAGCTGTGTGACTACGTCTGCGCTGAAGAACTACCGTGTCGCCATCTAGCGGTAGTTGTCTGAAGAAGACTGCTGAAAGCAGTCGAAACATCACGAGAACAAAAGGTAAACTGACTGAAATAAGTAAAAATATCACTCATCACATTGATGTTTATTTTTTCAGAAATGAGCTGACGGCCTCAAAACAACATGTACAGAAACTGACGTACGTTGTTCGCAGATATGAACACACTAACATGCACACACACACGCTTGCATGCATGCACCCACAAATCAGAGGCTGCTAATTTTTATTATTAATTGCATAACCACTAATTATTAACTGATCTGTGTGAGAGAAAATTTTGTTTTTAAATTTAATGCCTAACTAAATTTAAATATGCCTAACTTTGATGTTGTCTGTGTCAAAATTTGAATACTTAATGTGTATTACTTGAACCACCCATAACTTTGTGACAAACTCACTTTCACAGATGACACTGATGTCATTGTAAAACTGAAAAATATTGCCTTTTTACACATTGCTCATAACTTCAACATCAGGTATGAACTGTACTACAATTATGCATCTAGAATAATGATAATGCAAATTTTTTGTACATTATATATATATATATTTGATCATCGTTGCAGTGCTGAGAAGGCCACGATACAGGCAACACTGGATGCTAAGTTGAAAGATGAGGAGGAGAAACTAAAGATGACTGCTCAGGTACGGAGGCAGTGACCACAACTACAGTGTGAATACATTTATGCAACAACCAATATCAGTGTAGAGTTGGCAGTTGAACTAGGCCGAATGTTTACATTTGTTATTGGAAAGTGGACCGCAGTGGTGCAGTGGCTAGAGCTTCGGACACTTGACCGAAAGAACCCGGGTTCGAATTCTGCGATGCGGTGTTGAACCTCGGGCAAGTTCGTTCACTCTACGTTGCTCCAGTTCATTGAGCTGTATGAATGAGTACCTGGCTATAGGTCTGCCACGGAGTAAAGTGTTGAGCGCTTTGAGCAGTCCAATGGACTGGATACTGTGCTATATAAAAACTTAAATAAAAATAATAGGCGTGTGCGCTCTACCATGTAAACTAGACAGTAGATTCGTTAGATCTCGTTATGTTGTTGTAGCTGCATAAGATCTTGTTGTTGCATCTGTGTAAGATCTCATTATGTTGTAGCTGCATAAGATATTGTAGCTGCATAAGATCTTGTTATTGTAGCTGCATAAGATCTTGCTGTTGTAGCTGCGTAAGATCTTGTTGTTGCAGCTGCGTAAGATCTTGTTATGTTGTTGTAGCTGTGTAAGATGTTCTGCAGCTGTGTGAGATCTTGTTGCAGCTGCGTAAGATCTTGTTGTTGCATCTGTGTAAGATCTCATTATGTTGTAGCTGCATAAGATATTGTAGCTGCATAAGATCTTGTTATTGTAGCTGCATAAGATCTTGCTGTTGTAGCTGCGTAAGATCTTGTTGTTGCAGCTGCGTAAGATCTTGTTATGTTGTTGTAGCTGTGTTAGATGTTCTGCAGCTGTGTGAGATCTTGTTGCAGCTGCGTAAGATCTTGTTGTTGCATCTGTGTAAGATCTCATTATGTTGTAGCTGCATAAGATATTGTAGCTGCATAAGATCGTGTTATTGTAGCTGCATAAGATCTTGCTGTTGTAGCTGCGTAAGATCTTGTTGTTGCAGCTGCGTAAGATCTTGTTATGTTGTTGTAGCTGTGTAAGATGTTCTGCAGCTGTGTGAGATCTTGTTGCAGCTGCGTAAGATCTTGTTGTTGCATCTGTGTAAGATCTCATTATGTTGTAGCTGCATAAGATATTGTAGCTGCATAAGATCGTGTTATTGTAGCTGCATAAGATCTTGCTGTTGTAGCTGCGTAAGATCTTGTTGTTGCAGCTGCGTAAGATCTTGTTATGTTGTTGTAGCTGTGTAAGATGTTCTGCAGCTGTGTGAGATCTTGTTGCAGCTGCGTAAGTTCTGCAGCTGTGTGAGATCTTGTTGCAGCTGCGTAAGATCTTGTTGTTGCATCTGTGTAAGATCTCATTATGTTGTAGCTGCATAAGATATTGTAGCTGCATAAGATCGTGTTATTGTAGCTGCATAAGATCTTGCTGTTGTAGCTGCGTAAGATCTTGTTGTTGCAGCTGCGTAAGATCTTGTTATGTTGTTGTAGCTGTGTAAGATGTTCTGCAGCTGTGTGAGATCTTGTTGCAGCTGCGTAAGATCTTGTTGTTGCATCTGTGTAAGATCTCATTATGTTGTAGCTGCATAAGATATTGTAGCTGCATAAGATCGTGTTATTGTAGCTGCATAAGATCTTGCTGTTGTAGCTGCGTAAGATCTTGTTGTTGCAGCTGCGTAAGATCTTGTTATGTTGTTGTAGCTGTGTAAGATGTTCTGCAGCTGTGTGAGATCTTGTTGCAGCTGCGTAAGATCGGACGCAAGTACAAGATGCAGGTGGAAGATCTTCAGAAGCAGCTCGCTGTCGTCCAACAGAAACTCAGCTCCTCGGAGGAGGAACGGAACAAACAACAACAACAGACAGCTGAGGTGAGTCAGTCAGTGGGCAATGGATGCACTCATGCCCGCTGTATGTGCAAACAAGCAGTCATGCACGCCATGTGTGCACACACTTATGCATGCTGTGTATGCACATGCACTCATGCATGCTGTGTGTGCACACACTCATGCATGCCCTGTTTGCTGTATGCATAGACGATCATCCCTCCATTTCCCCCCCCCCCCTTGTAGATGACTTGCGACAGTTTTGCTGTGCACCATCATAACCACGCTGCCAGACCATCGAGACTTGTACTTCTCTACCAACCTCTGATTTCTTTCCCTCAGTCTTTCCTGTTGTTACAGAATGCTCTAATGTTTGCTTTCTTATCACATGGCCTCTAGATCATGTTTCTTGTTTCCTCATTATCTTCATTAGCTTCCTTTTAATGTTTGCTCTGCTAAGGATTTCGTGTGAACTATTTTATTTCATGCACAAATAATGACATGCACACACACACCATCAAGGTGAACACACACACATTAGGCAAGACTTCATAATGATACTGAGGATCTGGAAATTTCTTGTGATTCGTTGCTATGAAATTATCATTTTTGCTTTAAAAATCTACATATTGATGACCACTACTCATGGATGGGGATCTGATTATGGTATGGCAAATTTTCTGACATAATATTAAAAGTCAGCAGTTGCTAGTTTGTGCTAAGTTGAGTCAGTACATCACTCCACAAGAAAGAATACTGCAACACAAGTGGTTTAGTTATTTCTACGTTATTCCTATATTTCACATTCTGAATTTCCTATCAGTTTTACACCGGAAGTGGACATGCACCCTAGAATGGGCACAGATGTGTGACCATGACATTCTTTGTTGCACGCTACAAAGGCTGACCCGGTTGCCATGGCAGCGCTCCAGGAGAAACTGAAGGGGCGAGAGGCGGAGCTCGCCCTCATCTCAGAGAAACTCGGCTCCGCGGAGTGTGAGCGAAACGAAACAACAAAGACAGTGAAGGAGATGGAGACGAAGGTGAAGAGTCTTGATGAAGTAAGTCCAGTAGGGGATGCTAGGTGGTCATTTTGCAATTGTTAAAAGTACAAAGTTAATTCTTTTTATTGATTTTCGCTTTTTGATGTTGAGAAAGTTTCGACTTCCAGGAGGTGAAGAAACAAGGAGGTGGAGGTGTTAATATATAGCTATCTGATACACTTGCAGGAGGTGAAGAAACAAGGAGGTGGAGGTGTTAATATATAGCTGTCTGATACACTTGCAGGAGGTGAAGAAACAAGGAGGTGGAGGTGTTAATATATAGCTGTCTGTAATACACTTGCAGGAGGTGAAGAAACAAGGAGGTGGAGGTGTTAATATATAGCTGTCTGATACACTTGCAGGAGGTGAAGAAACAAGGAGGTGGAGGTGTTAATATATAGCTGTCTGATACACTTGCAGGAGGTGAAGAAACAAGGAGGTGGAGGTGTTAATATGTAGCTGTCTGATACACTTGCAGGAGGTGAAGAAACAAGGAGGTGGAGGTGTTAATATATAGCTGTCTGTAATACACTTGCAGGAGGTGAAGAAACAAGGAGGTGGAGGTGTTAATATATAGCTGTCTATAATACACTTGCAGGAGGTGAAGAAACAAGGAGGTGGAGGTGTTAATATATAGCTGTCTATAATACACTTGCAGGAGGTGAAGAAACAAGGAGGTGGAGGTGAGGTGAAGAAACAAGGAGGTGGAGGTGTTAATATATAGCTGTCTATAATACACTTGCAGGAGGTGAAGAAACAAGGAGGTTGAGATGTTAATATATAGCTGTCTGATACACTTGCAGGAGGTGAAGAAACAAGGAGGTGGAGGTGTTAATATATAGCTGTCTATAATACACTTGCAGGAGGTAAAGAAACTAGGAGGTGGAGGTGTTAATATGTAGCTGTCTATAATACACTTGCAGGAGGTGAAGAAACAAGGAGGTGGAGGTGTTAATATGTAGCTGTCTATAATACACTTGCAGGAGGTGAAGAAACAAGGAGGTGGAGGTGTTAATATGTAGCTGTCTGATACACTTGCAGGAGGTGAAGAAACAAGGAGGTGGAGGTGTTAATATATAGCTGTCTGATACACTTGCAGGAGGTGAAGAAACAAGGAGGTTGGAGGTGTTAATATATAGCTGTCTATAATACACTTGCAGGAGGTGAAGAAACAAGGAGGTGGAGGTGTTAATATATAGCTGTCTATAATACACTTGCAGGAGGTGAAGAAACAAGGAGGTGGAGTTGTTAATATATAGCTGTCTATAATACACTTGCAGGAGGTGAAGAAACAAGGAGGTGGAGTTGTTAATATATAGCTGTCTATAATACACTTGCAGGAGGTGAAGAAACAAGGAGGTGGAGGTGTTAATATATAGCTGTCTATAATACACTTGCAGAAGGTGAAGAAACAAGGAGGTGGAGGTGTTAATATGTAGCTGTCTATAATACACTTGCAGGAGGTGAAGAAACAAGGAGGTGGAGTTGTTAATATATAGCTGTCTATAATACACTTGCAGAAGGTGAAGAAACAAGGAGGTGGAGGTGTTAATATATAGCTGTCTATAATACACTTGCAGGAGGTGAAGAAACAAGGAGGTGGAGTTGTTAATATATAGCTGTCTATAATACACTTGCAGGAGGTGAAGAAACAAGGACGTGGAGGTGTTAATATATAGCTGTCTGTGATACATTTGCAGGAGGTGAAGAAACAAGGAGGTGGGGTGTTAATATATAGCTGTCTGTGGTACACTTACAGGAGGTGAAGAAATAAGGAGGTGGTGTGTTAATATATAGCTGTCACTGATACACTTGTAGAAGGTGAAGAAACAAGGAGGTGGTGTGTTAATATATAGCTGTCTGTGATACTTGCAGGAGGTGAAGCAACAAGGAGGTGGAGGTGTTAATATATTGCTGTCTGTGATACACTTGCAGGAGGTGAAGAAACAAGGAGGTGGGGTGTTAATATATAGCTGTATGTGGTATACTTGCAGAAGGTGAAGAAACAAGGAGGTGGTGTGTTAATATATAGCTGACTGTGATACACTTGCTGGTGGTGAAGAAACAAGGAGGTGGTGTGTTAATATATAGCTGTCTGTGATACACTTGCAGGAGGTGAAGAAACAAGGAGGTGGTGTGTTAATATATAGCTGACTGTGATACACTTGCAGAAGGTGAAGAAACAAGGAGGTGGTGTGTTAATATATAGCTGACTGTGATACACTTGCAGGAGGTGAAGAAACAAGGAGGTGGGGTGTTAATATATAGCTGTCTATGGTACACTTACAGGAGGTGAAGAAGCAGAAGGAGGTGGAGGTGAAGTCTCGCACCATCATGAAGAACGTGAAGATGAAGCTGACGTCACAGAAAGCTGAGATTGAGAAGCTAAAGGCAGAGAACAGAGAACTCGTGAAGAAGATGAGCACAGGTTGGAACTTCGTCTTTGTCACGGTAGAACATTGTGTGATTTACACAAATACTGTAGTAAAGCTAAGGGTGTTGCGAATGTAGATAAAGCACATTTATGCAAGCACCAACACAGAGTCCTTTATTTATTAACGTGATAAGAGAGAAATGTGGGCTCGACATCCCAAGGCCAGGCCTGTGACTGAGCCCATGCTAGTCTCCTGTACCTCAGGTTGACCGAGCCCACATTTCGGCACATAAAACAAGCAGTATTGGTATACATGATATCATATATCAAACAATGTCATTACTGCTAAAATCACCATAGACCTACTGCACAGTATAATACTAGCCAAGCACACCAGTCAACCACACCAAATCTAAAACCAACACTACCCGCTGACGCATTACACTATATATAACTGAGGCTAAACCTTAAAAGTGGGGTCGATTATGCCACCGGTCACCTCAACCTGTGACCACCCCACGAATGGGTGGGATGGGAGGGACGCAAAACTCAACCGAATAGTTTGCTCTCTCAAACCAAAGTGGCCAACTTCTAGCGCGCGCTACAACTGCGCGCTACTACTATGCGCTGATTGGTCCTTTGCGCCCACGGCTAAGTTGAATTAGCATATAATTAGAATAATCCACTGGGCCAATCATCACTTGTCTGCATTGTTGCCCGCACAAAAACATGTATGCCGCATCGTGCCGGTGCAGCATACTCTCATTTATGCAAGCACCAACACAAGTCATGAATAATGATGAAATAAGGCCAAATGAATGACGTTTATTAAAGAGATTAAGTTAAAGAGAGAGAAATGTGGGCTGTACATCCCAAGGCCAGGCCCGTGACTGATCCCATACTAGTCTCCTGTACCTCTGGATGACAGAGCCCACATTTCGGCATATGCAACATTAGCAGTATTGTTATAGATATATAAAACAACAGCATTACTACTGTAATCACAGTAGACCTTATGCACTGTACCGTACTAACCAAGCACACCATTCATTCACACTAACTATAATCCCAACTACCTGCTGAAGAGTTACACTATATCAAGATTTAGCCTAAACCTATAAGTGGGGCCACTACGCCACCGGTCACCGAAACATGTGGCCACCCCACTACATTGAACCTTACCCAGTACACAATCTGTTATCATAAAGTAATGTTATAATCTGTAATCCATTCTACTGTCTTGACAACCCAAATGTTTAAAAAAAATCATATTTTGTTTGTGTTTGTAGGTATGTTTTCGTTTTCCTCCTAGATAGCTTGTATTTCGGGTGGCTGTTTACTACATTACGCGTGGCTTCTGCAATTGTTTTGAGTCACGTGAATGGTTTGCTGATCAGTAGGAGACGTTTTACATAACTTAAAAAAACTTCAAATACACATCACAACAAACACGATTAACGAATACTACGGGGAACCATAATCTGCCTTTGGTTGTGTGCAGCGCCATCCAGATGTTTTGCTTCTTGCAAATTCTTACAATGCTGCATACATTAAATTAGTTGTCACATTCGCCTACAGGTGACAGCACATCTGCGGAGACGAAAGCAGGAGATGATGAGGAGAAGGTGGTGCTGCAGGCTGAGTTGATTGCGCTGAGGGCGAACATTGAGAAGTTAGAGACGGAGAAACAGGAACTCACTCTGAGGATCACACAGCTGGAACAGGGCTCAGGTATGACACCACAAACACTATGTAGAACCGTCGTTGTGAATTCCATCAGTGTACTGCTACAGCCCCATAGGGAGTCAGGGCTGACATTGCTGCCAGTTTGGTCCCTCACTCGCGCCTGACCAGAAAGCAACTCCGACTGGTGAGAGGAGCAAGGTTCTGAGGGGTAGAGATAGAAACTATCATTGTGAGTTCGAGACAGGTTACATATTTATACTATGTGTAACATATTTTCTCCTGTCAGACAGTAGATGTTTTAAGTCTGTTTTCTGAGCTATTTGACTAGAAATACTATGAAGAAAAAGTACAAATAAAAAAATGTCAGGTCAGTACACTGAGACATCATGTCTAGGGTGTTTTCAGAACTACCCACTAGGGGAGCAGTACTTTGATATATTGCACGAGTCATTGACCCTTTTTTGCAGGCGTGAAGTGGCAGACTGCACAGACAACTTGAAGATTAAATTGAATTAATGTTGGTTAAAATGTTTTAACTTGTAAAACTTTCAGATGAATTTGCCAAACCCTGAGCAGTGAGACTCAGACTCATTTATTTTGACCAAATAAATATAACACAATCAACATATAAAGAAGTTTCTATATTATAAAACAGTGTGGTCTCTTTTTCTCTTTGGACCTGCAACTATTAGTTTTCATGTATGGGGCTAAAATTATGTTTGTGATCTAGTGGGCCCAATGGGGTGATTCATAGGTATAGATTTCATCCGGGGGTGGGGAACTTGGGTGGCTCAATATTTCCAGAATTTAATGTTTTCTAAACAGTAGTCCCTGCCTTCAGTGGACACATCTGTATCCAAGCATAAGTGTCCCAACATGGCAAGTGTCAGCTCATCGATGGGACAGGCATTTTTGTGCCAGCGTTCAGACCAGTACAACCAATACATGGTAAAGATGTGGCAATATGTCTACGCATTAATTAATAGTAATTGAGCATTATATATGTTTATTATCACTTTAATGTATTAAAAAATGAACAGTTGGTCATGAAGCCATGTTGTCCGCCTGGCACCGTCCGCCTGACTCCCTCTGTTGATCTGAGATTTTCCTCAACCGTGCACTGGTCACTCATTCATTGCCACTAGCCTACGCAACGGTATCGGCCTGGCGTTGCAGTAGAAATTGCTGTGCATACGGCAGCATTCAAGCAAAAACGTCGAACAAAACATCTCTGTTACAACATTTTATAAATTGGTATTCTCGAACGATTTATATGTTCTTTAACTAAAATAACCAATGCTGCGTTCCAATCACCTCGTGTATGGCGTGAATATGACTTCGTAACCTCTACTTGACCCAGTTGCATAAATTTACAAGTGGTCAACTGGAGGAGCTTGTGAACTTTCCAGTTCACCAAGTCGTGTTTACGATATAAACGAGCCCATCGGAATGCAGCATAATTCGCAAGTTGACGATTTTGGCTGCCCCTACCTGCTAAAATAATAAACTGGAGATGAGCAACCAAATATCTAAATCAGTTGCTACATTCAGCGTGAAAGTTGATTAAATATTAAAAACAGTAACGGATACAATCATTAATTGTCTCACTTCATTTTTCATCCAATTACGAAAGATTAGTTAACGCACAAGTTATGCGGCACTTAATAATGCGTTCCACTGTTTCATACGATGACGACCAGTTCATCTTTTCCAGGTACTGTTAATCTTTAGCGTTTGGTGTAGCGCAGCATAATTTGATGATACATACCCTGTACATACAAACATACATATTCTCTTGAGCTCTTGTAGGCTAGTAACTTGTTAGCTATTCTTCACTGTTGCTAGTGCACATATATGGGAACTGGCAATGCTACACAAACATGTAGGCACACCACAATTCATTAATCTGTTTTTTTTTATATATTTAGAGTGGGTGCTTGCATGACATGTTCCGGGAGTTATTCCATCTATTCACTGTCTGTGTCTGAAATGGTTTCTGCACTGCCTTGTCAACATTGAAAACAATTGAGCTAAATTGTCTGTACATGATTTTTGTGAATCTTAATTGCAACTTACAAGATGAAAAGGCGACACTAAGCCAAAGCCCTGACTGGGGCTGGAGGTGCGAATGGGGAAGCCATCATGGCATCCCTGGTGGCAAATGTGATACAGCACAAACTTAAGAATACCTTCCTCCACATTCACTCTGCCTAAAGTTTACAGAGCGTAATCAAAGGAACTCTTAAGTAATTTGGACAAACGCAACGATTACAGCAAGGAAGACAAGCTCGTTGTTGCGGGTACACGTGTACTTGATGTTACCATTGACACACTGAGCTGTGAGTCCCCATTTTCTAAAAAAATTCGGCTAAAAATCATCGAATTGATTAATTCTGTCCACCTTAGCATAGACATATAACCAAAATATCATGTCAGCTGTCCACGTTAAGCAGGTGTCCCCTCATCAGAGGGACATTAACATGGTAAACAGTGCGTACATTGAGGAACTGTCCCGACATAGTAGGTGTCCTCTGGTCAGAGGGTCCGCTGAAGGCATGTACTACTGTACATATGATCATCATAAAGACAATGCCATCTACAAATATGTCACTGGATGTATGCATACATTTTTTAGTTTTTACATTACAACATTTGAAAATCGTGCACCATGTGTCTCACTGGTCACTTCAGCATTTAGCTATTTCTGGCAAACAACACGCTGCAGCTGCAATGTAACTTTTCACTATGTTTTGCTCTTCAAAGCCAAGTTTGTCCCAACAAATAACAACGAGTCCAGTGATCAGTTACAAGTTGTCAATTGCAGGTATGCTGAACAAATTTGGGATCGGTTTTTATATACTGTATTTTAGGGTGGGTGGGAATCAGATGCTTGCCATTTAGGGTTTGGAGTATTTTCAGTGCTCATTATTATGTCAACAATACTTTTGTTAGATTTTACTGCTAATTGTTTGAAGATGGGTCACATTCTAGTGGACAAGATTGTGGGAGCACTCCCTAAGATTGAATTTATAGATGTCCATCGGCATATACACATGGTTTCATCTGGACAATTTCTTTTTCCCATGCAGAGCGGAGCAACTCGGCTAGTATTGTCATGATATTTAATATAAACCACATATAAACAAACCAACTCAGTGGGTGGCACAGTTAAAACGGCATTTCTGTTATGCAGGGCTTATATTTGTTATAATGGTTTCAGGTACAGGGAAACCAAGGAATTGGAAGTGTGAAACATGTGACAAGGTCTACATATTCAAGGCAGGTCTTGCCAATCATTATAAGAGCAACCCAACTCACGGCAAGTTGGACAATGAACCAGGTAAGCTACTTTGATCTAAGATGATGGTCATAGATTTTTGGCCCAAAAAGTCCCACTGCATGACAGTGCATGTTATAAATTGTAGGCAGTGCTTGTTGAAGTGTGTCGTGTATCAGAGATAGAGCACATTTACCATTAGTAATCATTACAGGCTGCGAAATGAGGGGTGTCCGATCATCCCGAATGAGTAGTTTTAGTGATCGGACTAGTCCATGTTTACAAGAGCGGTCCCATCGGAATAGCTCTGATTATGTTAATTAACTGATGCAAGTTGAGAGTTGTGATGGAATAAAACAACAGCAGACAATATGATAGCATGTTATCACATGCGGCTAAATGTTCTTACTGAACGCGGAGCATGTAAATGGCGGCTGTTTACATCTGATTAGCGACAGAAACAAAAATACGTGTGCGGGTTACAGACATCGTCATGTGCTATCCGATTGCGGTTGTGTTATCCCCGTATCAGTGATTATGTTAACAACTTATACAGTCAATCACACAAGTCCATTTTTATACAGAAATAAATTTCAAAATGGTGTCTCTTCATAGAGCTTTACTTGTTGATTAATTTATTAAGATAGGTTTAAAATCACTCGACAAACATGGTCAAGACTATGGGTATGGGGCTCATGTTGTGTCATTTTGCATCATAATGTGTTATGCTCTATCATTCTGTGTCAGTTTGTGTCATGTTGCATTGTGATCTATCATTCTGTGTCAGTTTGTGTCATGTTGCATTGTGATCTATCATTCTGTGTCAGTTTGTGTCATGTTGCATTGTGATCTATCATTCTGTGTCAGTTTGTGTCATGTTGCATTGTGATCTGTAATTCTGTGTCAGTTTGTGTCATGTTGCATTGTGATCTATCATTCTGTGTCAGTTTGTGTCATGTTGCATCATGATCTATAATTCTGTGTCAGTTGGTGTCATGTTACATTGTGATCATTCTGTGTCTATTTGTGTCATGTTGCATCATGATTTGTCATTCTGTGTCAGTTTGTGTCATGTTACATTGTGATCTATCATTCTGTGTCAGTTTGTGTCATGTTGCATTGTGATCTATCATTCTGTGTCAGTTTGTGTCATGTTGCATCATGATCTGTAATTCTGTGTCTGTTGGTGTCATGTTACATTGTGATCATTCTGTGTCTATTTGTGTCATGTTGCATCATGATCTGTCATTCTGTGTCAGTTTGTGTCATGTTACATTGTGACCTATCATTCTGTATCAGTTTGTGTCATGTTGCATCATGATCCGTCATTTTGTGTCAGTTTGTTTCATGTTGCATCATGATCCGTCATTCTGTGTCAGTTTGTGTCATGTTGCATGATCATCTGTCATTCTGTGTCAGTTTGTGTCATGTTGCATCATGATCCATCATTCTGTGTCAGTTTGTGTCATGTTGCATTATGATCTGTCATTCTGTGTCAGTTTGTGTCATGTTGCATGATCATCTGTCATTCTGTGTCAGTTTGTGTCATGTTGCATTATGATCCATCATTCTGTGTCAGTTTGTGTCATGTTGCATCATGATCTGTCATTCTGTGTCAGTTTGTGTCATGTTGCATCATGATCCGTCATTCTGTGTCAGTTTGTGTCATGTTGCATCATGATCCGTCATTCTGTGTCAGTTTGTGTCATGTTGCATCATGATCCGTCATTCTGTGTCAGTTTGTGTCATGTTGCATCATGATCCGTCATGCTGTGTCAGTTTGTGTCATGTTGCATCATGATCTGTCATTCTGTGTCAGTTCCTGTCATGTTGCATCATGATGTGTCATTCTGTATCAGTTTGTGTCATGTTGCATCATGATCCATCATTCTGTGTCAGTTTGTATCATGTTGCATCATGATCCGTCATTCTGTGTCAGTTTGTGTCATGTTGCATCATGGTTCATCATTCTGTCTCAGTTGGTGTCACGTTGCATCTTGATCCGTCATTCTGCATCAGTTTCTGTCACGTTGCATCATGAACCGTCAGTTTGTGTCATGTTGCATCAAGATCCGTCATTCTGTGTCAGTTTCTGTCATGTTGCATCATGATGCGTCATTCTGTCTCAGTTTGTATTGTGTATCATGTTGCATTATTCTGTATTAGTTGGCATCATGTTGTGTCATATTGGTGACAGGTGAGAGCCATGAGCAGGTGGACGTGCTCCAGTCACGCAGCAGTGAACTGGAGCAGCAGGTGGAGCAGGAGGCGGCTGGAGACACACTCCAGGCAGAGCTCAACTCACTCAAGTCAGAGAACGAGGAACTGCGGGCTCGGGTGAGTGGACAGCGTGATGTGGTGACTTACCGTCACATGGTGTCACTTTATTTTGGCAGTTGAATCTGTATTTACGTGTACTATGGAAATATATTTCACGCGTTATTGTCTTTTAGAAAATGCGACTACACTGCTGTTCTTTTTCTGTTAACTTTTTAATTTTTGTTTATAAATTAGCTATCATGTAATCTGACTAGTATGTGGCAAATTAAACTTTAAAAATATGTTCCTTTTTAATCTGTCGAGTGAATATCAGTATCAATATGGGTTTCATCAGCCTCACCAGCATTTTTATTAACTTTCAGTTTTTAACTACTGGTTTGGCAAAAGCAGTTTGCTGCCAGTAACAACTTGACCCCTCTGTGTGTTAGTAACGTCTGACATTGTTTGTTGGACAGACCCAGCAGCTTGTGAAGGAACTAGAGAGCTCCCAGAAGCCTGCACAGACCGCGGCCAAGAAACCAACAGAGAGGACAGGGTGGGTCTCGTTTTGTTGTTATGCTCAACTTATTACATCCAACCGTCTGTAATAATTATGACATTCTAATTTTTTGGCTATAAATTTACAAATACACAGTGATTCCAGATGTACCTATATCTAACTATAATCAAGCATCTTAGGATCTGCAACGTGTTTATTATTTTATAAATTCCCCGTGGGTTAAGGGTTCACACTGGACATCTGACAGTTGTTTGCAATTCTTGTGTGTACTCTACAACAGTTCCAAGTTAACTGGGGATCTGGTCAGTGGACGGTGTAAGTAGCTTGGAACAATCGCAGAAAACATGCATACTGTTGCGAGCAACAGTTGAAAGTTATGTAGTCTTCACCAAACATCTGGTACAAATATTTCCTGATACATTCCTGTTTGTATGTGGATGTAACACTCTGAGGCACGTTATATCAAACTGAAGATTTGATTGTTTGGTTAGTGACTTAACACTGAAGACGATCATACAGCTCTGCTTACAAGTGATCGTGCTATCCCTTCCAGAAGATGTTTTTTTTTCGAGTACGTTTAATAGACATAAAAGCCAACATTATGGGATCATCTCAGAACATCGATGGCCGATATAAGATGAGATTACTTCCATTTGAGGGAGGTCAGAGGCAGTTTCAACTGGCATCAGACATAGATATTTTATGCTTCGGACAGATACTGTTGAAATTATCACATCAATGTTTACACACTTGTCTGGGGGTGGGGGGGGGCTGAGGCCAGATGAAAGCAATTTTGTCTGATATCGGACATCGATGTTCTGAGATGATCCCTAAGTGTGTGACAACTGTGTAGGCCAGGTCCGGTTGAGACGCCACGTAGGGCGAACATCCGCCCCATTCCGACACCAGGGGGCTCCGGGACGAGACATCTACAGACGACGCCGACGAGAAGTATCAGCGCTGAGACACGGGCTACGGCGAGTATTCGCCCCATGACTGTCGCCCCCGTGACTGCCGTACAGACCCCCACCGCCACCGTGATGCCCACCTCCGTCAACATACATGACGGTGAGTGCTAGTGGGCCATCAAATACTTATTAGCATTAATTGTTTTTATTGTTATGAAATTACGACATTTTAATTATGTTTCAGATTATGTTATTTCTATAATTTGTTTAATAGACAACATATTTGTGATGTTAGTTGAGTAATTACTTAAAATTATGCCACTGTGTATTAAATGTTTAAAAAAATTAAATCATGTTATTTTGTTGAATTGTTTAAATGGTATAGACATTAAATTAATGCATTTAGCTGTAGAAGATTTGTGATTCTATTTCTGAAAGTGCATGTAGCTGTAAACAGCTTATTGTACTTGTGTGCTCAGGGGTGGGGTCTATAAGCAAGTGTCATAAAGCATTACGTGTGGGTGGGGGATCTCTGGGTAAGCATCATGTAACAATTTTTGAAATGTTGGCTCGTTGAGCTGTTGATATCAGACAGATGTAGCATTAATTGTTCGGCAAGTTTTTGATGGCTTGTGCTACTTATGCATTTAACTTTGACCCTCTATTTGTACGTAGTACAATCAGAAAAATGACTAAATATTGTAACTATTTGCAAAATGGAAATTATTTATGAAATTCTCCTAAGCACATTGTTTTCACTGTGTTATACCCTATGTCGTGCACCAGTCATGTGATTGTCACATGACACTGATTATGTCACAGCCGAGTCAGCCACTACCCAACTACCCGCTGCCCAGGGGCGACCAATGCAGCAGGTTCAGCCAGTGTCCCCCCAAGTTTCACCCCAGTCTCCCCCCGCGCATACAACGGAAGACCTTGCAGGTGATTGGGTCATTTTGTAACTTTATTTCCCGCCTTTTGTCTCCCCTTTGTGCAGGTTAGTTGTGGTACATATTTAACATGAATCTATGAGATTGTTATGATCTTGCATGACAGTTACGCCATTGGTTTTACTACCATTAATTGCTTTTTATTATTTTTATTATTTATGAAATTATGACATTTTAATTACGTTTTAGATTGTTATTTATGTATTTTGTTTAATAGCCAAATTTGAGTAATGTTATTTTAGTAATTATTTTAAATTATGCCACCATGTATTAAATATAAAAAACAAGTTTAATATCACATTATGTTGTTAATTTGTTTAAATGGTACGCACATTGAATAAGTGCATTTAGCCTTAGAAGACTTGTCATCCAATTTCTGAAAGTGCATGTTGTCTTATACAGCTCATTGTACGCTTGTGACAAATAAAGCCAAGACTTGATAGGAGGTTGTGTCAAGTATGTTTAACTATCTCAGAGTTGACCAATTCTGCATGCTCTTGCAGAGGAGCCGAGAACACGGCTGTGGGGGTCACATGAGGTTAGCCATGTCGAGACGGAGGAAACAGCGCCCTCTACCAGTGAGGCACCGACTACAGCGCCCTCTACCAGTGATGCACCGACTACAGCGCCGGCACCAAAGAGACCCAGAGAGGAACCAGAGACGTGAGTTAGACTCATCATGTTTACCTCCGTGGGGCACGGTGGCATAGGGTTTAAAGCACCAGACTCTTAGTCGAGAGATTCCACGTTTGACACCTGTTGTTGAAAGTTGGGCAAATTCATTCAATCTACATTGCTCCAGTTTACTCGGCTGTATGAATGAGTTCCTGGCTAAAGACAGTGGTGGATATTTGTATATGAATAGTCCTCATGAATTAATTGCCGTGTGGCTGAGAAGTTGAGCTGGTGTTCAGTTGAGTCCTTACGACTGGATACCGCGCTATATAAAACTTATCTCTATTTTTATTTAGAAAGATAAATCCTGGTCTGTCCTTGCTTGTTCTTCCATGTATACGCTGCCACGGGATGCCATTTGATCCTTGTGGCTATTGCAGTGTCCACAAAATTAATGTCTTCTTTCCTGCATCGTCTCTGTAATTTCATACATCTGTGTTTTGAAGATCCATCAATATGTTGCAAATATCACGCAGTTATAAAAAGTTATTAGATTTGAATCTCGAGTTCAGTTTAATTTGCTATCGCTATTCACAGCAATAATGATGAATTACCAAAGCATGGGCTTTAAATTTAATATGTATGTCACCTTTAGGAAGAAATAGATTAGGTGACAAATTATTTGTCTTTATCTGCAGTATGATAATAGCAATACACTCACAAATGTGTCTGTACAGTTACCACTGCCTATTCCTCTGTTTGTAAGCGTTATTCCTCTGTTTGTAAGCGCTATTCCTCTGTTTGTAAGCGCTATTCCTCTGTTTGTAAGCGTTATTCCTCTGTCTGTAAGCGCTATTCCTCTGTCTGTAAGCGTTATTCCTCTGTTTGCAAGCGTTATTCCTCTGTTTGCAAGCGCTATTCCTCTGTTTGTAAGCGCTACTCCTCTGTTTGTAAGCGCTACTCCTCTCTTTGTAAGCGCTACTCCTCTGTTTGTAAGCGCTACTCCTCTGTTTGTAAGCGCTACTCCTCTGTGTGTAAGCGCTACTCCTCTCTTTGTAAGCGCTACTCCTCTCTTTGTAAGCGCTATTCCTCTGTTTGTAAGCGTTATTCCTCTGTTTGTAAGCGTTATTCCTCTGTTTGTAAGCGCTATTCCTCTGTTTGTAAGCGCTACTCCTCTGTTTGTAAGCGTTATTCCTCTGTTTGTAAGCGCTACTCCTCTGTTTGTAAGCGCTACTCCTCTGTTTGTAAGCGCTACTCCTCTGTTTGTAAGCGCTACTCCTCTGTTTGTAAGCGCTACTCCTCTCTTTGTAAGCGCTACTCCTCTGTTTGTAAGCGCTATTCCTCTGTTTGTAAGCGTTATTCCTCTGTTTGTAAGCGCTACTCCTCTGTTTGTAAGCGCTATTCCTCTGTTTGTAAGCGTTATTCCTCTGTTTGTAAGCGCTACTCCTCTTTTTTTTGTAAGCGCTATTCCTCTGTTTGTAAGCGTTATTCCTCTGTTTGTAAGCGTTATTCCTCTGTTTGTAAGCGCTATTCCTCTGTTTGTAAGCGTTATTCCTCTGTTTGTAAGCGCTATTCCTCTGTTTGTAAGCGTTATTCCTCTGTTTGTAAGCGTTATTCCTCTGTTTGTAAGCGCTATTCCTCTGTTTGTAAGCGTTATTCCTCTGTTTGTAAGCGTTATTCCTCTGTTTGTAAGCGCTATTCCTCTGTTTGTAAGCGTTATTCCTCTGTTTGTAAGCGTTATTCCTCTGTTTGTAAGCGCTATTCCTCTGTTTGTAAGCGTTATTCCTCTGTTTGTAAGCGTTATTCCTCTGTTTGTAAGCGCTATTCCTCTGTTTGTAAGCGCTATTCCTCTGTTTGTAAGCGCTATTCCTCTGTTTGTAAGCGTTATTCCTCTGTTTGTAAGCGCTACTCCTCTGTTTGTAAGCGCTATTCCTCTGTTTGTAAGCGTTATTCCTCTGTTTGCAAGCGCTATTCCTCTCTTAGTAAGCGCTACTCCTCTGTTTGTAAGCGCTATTCCTCTGTTTGCAAGCGCTATTCCTCTCTTAGTAAGCGCTACTCCTCTGTTTGCAAGCGCTATTCCTCTCTTAGTAAGCGCTATTCCTCTGTTTGTAAGCGCTACTCCTCTGTTTGCAAGCGCTATTCCTCTGTTTGTAAGCGTTATTCCTCTGTCTGTAAGCGCTATTCCTCTGTCTGTAAGCGTTATTCCTCTGTTTGCAAGCGCTATCCCTCTGTTTGTAAGCGCTATTCCTCTCTTTGTAAGCGCTACTCCTCTCTTTGTAAGCGCTACTCCTCTCTTTGTAAGCGCTACTCCTCTGTTTGTAAGCGCTACTCCTCTGTTTGTAAGCGCTATTCCTCTGTTTGTAAGCGTTATTCCTCTGTTTGTAAGCGCTACTCCTCTGTTTGTAAGCGCTATTCCTCTGTTTGTAAGCGCTATTCCTCTGTTTGTAAGCGTTATTCCTCTGTTTGTAAGCGTTATTCCTCTGTTTGTAAGCGCTACTCCTCTGTTTGTAAGCGCTATTCCTCTGTTTGTAAGCGCTATTCCTCTGTTTGCAAGCGCTATTCCTCTGTTTGTAAGCGTTACTCCTCTGTTTGTAAGCGCTATTCCTCTGTTTGTAAGCGCTATTCCTCTGTTTGTAAGCGTTACTCCTCTGTTTGTAAGCGCTATTCCTCTGTTTGCAAGCGCTATTCCTCTGTTTGTAAGCGCTATTCCTCTGTTTGTAAGCGTTACTCCTCTGTTTGTAAGCGCTATTCCTCTGTTTGCAAGCGCTATTCCTCTGTTTGCAAGCGCTATTCCTCTGTTTGTAAGCGTTATTCCTCTCTTTGTAAGCGCTATTCCTCTGTTTGTAAGCGCTATTCCTCTGTTTGTAAGCGTTATTCCTCTGTTTGTAAGCGTTATTCCTCTGTTTGTAAGCGCTACTCCTCTGTTTGTAAGCGCTACTCCTCTGTTTGTAAGCGTTATTCCTCTCTTTGTAAGCGCTATTCCTCTGTTTGTAAGCGCTACTCCTCTGTTTGTAAGCGCTATTCCTCTGTTTGTAAGCGCTATTCCTCTGTTTGCAAGCGCTATTCCTCTGTTTGTAAGCGCTATTCCTCTGTTTGCAAGCGCTATTCCTCTGTTTGTAAGCGTTACTCCTCTGTTTGTAAGCGCTATTCCTCTGTTTGCAAGCGCTATTCCTCTGTTTGTAAGCGTTACTCCTCTGTTTGTAAGCGCTATTCCTCTGTTTGCAAGCGCTATTCCTCTCTTAGTAAGCGCTATTCCTCTCTTAGTAAGCGCTATTCCTCTGTTTGCAAGCGCTATTCCTCTGTTTGCAAGCGCTATTCCTCTGTTTGTAAGCGTTACTCCTCTGTTTGTAAGCGCTATTCCTCTCTTAGTAAGCGCTATTCCTCTGTTTGCAAGCGCTATTCCTCTGTTTGTAAGCGCTATTCCTCTGTTTGTAAGCGCTATTCCTCTGTTTGTAAGCGTTATTCCTCTGTTTGTAAGCGTTATTCCTCTGTTTGTAAGCGCTATTCCTCTGTTTGTAAGCGTTACTCCTCTGTTTGTAAGCGCTACTCCTCTGTTTGTAAGCGCTACTCCTCTGTTTGTAAGTGCTATTCCTCTGTTTGTAAGCGTTATTCCTCTGTTTGTAAGCGCTATTCCTCTGTTTGTAAGCGTTATTCCTCTGTTTGTAAGCGTTATTCCTCTGTTTGTAAGCGCTATTCCTCTGTTTGTAAGCGTTATTCCTCTGTTTGTAAGCGTTATTCCTCTGTTTGTAAGCGCTATTCCTCTGTTTGTAAGCGCTATTCCTCTGTTTGTAAGCGTTATCGTTGTGTTTTAGTCTCAATGAAGAAGACACAGACCTTCCATCAAAGAAGGCCAAAACAGAAACGATCGAGGTACACAGTTCATTCATATAAATGCTATATTCATTCTTTACATTCACTTTTCACAAGATGGAGTGTTTGACATTGGACCCTTGATAAACCACAGGCAATCTGTACCTAGTAACTGATGACAATCTTGTTAATATCTAACTCTGAGCTTGTTTACCCAATGCTGTCTGTTCTAGTGGGACCTGTCTTGTGGGTCTCATTATGATGAGTGTACACGTTTTCAAAAGTTCAAATTAACAAAGGTGTACTACCGGGGGGTGTATGTGACCAGAATGTTGGCCTTTCACCCTGTGTGAATCTGTTGATGATATAAGCCTTTGTCTCGACAGGAGGAAGATACAGCTGCATTAACAAGTGATACAGTCACCGACCAAACCATGCAGGAGGTCAGTCTTATTCTATATATCACTATAATCTCCTTCAGACCTTACCTCATGAGGCTCTCCCACTGCTGTATCTTGATGTGTTCGGAACTCATATTATGATGGCCACTTGCGTTGTGTACAATTGGCTAAAGTAGCTGCATAATAGCGGCACAGCAGTAATACCTTGAATGGAATGTACTTTGGCTCAATTTTATCTCCTGCAGTCTCTCTCTGTTCAGGACGTCTATGCCCAATCATTTTGTGAAATCAATGTTTTTTACTGTGTGCATGGTAAAGTCAGTGCCATCCTTGGAGATATTGCATCAGGAAGATACAACTTTGAACGGCAAGTCTTATCGTGATAAATCTTGTTTGTAGCCTGACTTACTGCCGGAGGGCGCTGAGGAAACTGCTGAGGCAGAGGTGAGGGGGTTCGATACTCAGTGATGCAACATAAAATTATTTTAAAGTTAGGGTTAAAGAATTTTTTTTTTTCTTGTAACATGTAATCGCAGCTTATTGCAATAAATACACAAATAGTTGTCTAAGTAGTGTTGTGTTATACACTTGTAACAGTAATATGTTATGAGAGAATGAGACAAACGCATGTATATGTCAAAATGGCTGTATTTTAGAAGACACGCGAGATCAGCAGTGATCTCACGAGACTAGTGAGAGGTAGGATGATCGAGACTAACGTCACATCTCCCTTCCAAGTTCAATGAGTGCTTGGAGACAACTCTCAACTATAGGTCCAGCCGTCGCGGTGGAATCACCACTCTCCCAGAACGTGTCACCACTCCAGTGGGAGCTGTGACCGCTGGAGGTGACACTGGTCTCGGCTCGCGCATACGAAGCGCAACCGGTGTCGTCGTCATCTCGGTAGATGACGGGTCGGCGTCGTCTGCTCGCTCGTCAGCCGTCACGTTAGGAGTCGGCTGCAGATGTCGCCGATTTCTTCTTAGGCAGGACGTCGGCGTTCGCACTACATACGACCGAGGTGTGTGTGCCGGACCCACCACCGTGCCGTTGACGTTCGCGTCTTTGACCCAGACTGGGTCGCCGGCCCGAAGAGTAGAAAGTGGTCGCGCGCGATGATATCGGTCGTACGCGTCTTTCTTCTTCTGATGCATCAGCTCTCTTCGCTCTCTCTCTCCCCTCGGCTCATCCCAGCGGGGCAGAAGAGTCGCAGGCACCGTTGGCACTAACGTGCGCAGCTGTCGGCCCATGCTTAGTTCAGCAGGCGAATAGCCGCACTCTAGTGCTGTCGATCTGTACGCCAACAAGGCATCGTACGGGTCGACCGCCTTCTTTAGTAGATTCTTGACAGTCTGGACGGCGCGCTCAGACTTGCCGTTACTTTGAGGAAAGCGAGGGCTGCTCGTGATGTGTTCAAAGCCCTGCGCTCTCGCGAATTGCGCAAACTCAAATGATGAATACTGCGGCCCGTTGTCGGAGATCACGGTCTCCGGAATGCCATGCCGGGCGAAGATCGACTTCAGATGAAGAATAACTGATGACGAATCTGTTGTCTCCAGCCTGGCTACTTCGACGTAGCTGGAACAGTAGTCGACTACTAACAAGTAGGTCGACCGCCTGAAGAAGAACATGTCCGTCCCGACCTTCTGCCACGGCCGCAGATGACATTCCGACGCGATCATCGGTTCAGAGGGGTTTCGCCTCTCCCTTGCACACGTCGTGCAGTTCTTCACAACTTCCTCGAGTTGTCGACTCAGTCCAGGCCACCACACTGAGGCCTGTGCTCGCGCCATACACTTGACTACTCCCTGGTGTCCCTCGTGTAGTCGATCTATCATCTCCAGTCTCATAGAGACCGGGATGACGCGACGTACTCCCTTGAGTAAGATGCCGTTGTGGACCGTAAGCTCTTGTTGACACTGCCAGTACGGTCTCAGAATCGACGGCAGAGAACAGTGGCTTGGCCAGCCCTCAGCACAGTAGCGCAGAACCTGGCTGCAGATCTCGTCACGCTGTTGCTGTTCCTTGATCTCCTGGAGACGTCTCTCCGTCGCCGGGATCTGTCCCACGACGAAATCTTCGTGAGCTGCCACTTCATCCGCGAACTGGAGTTCCGAGATGGTCAGCTCTCTCACGTGCGGGGCTCGCGACAGAGCATCGGCTGTAATCAGCTCCTTCCCCGGCACGTGCTCGATCGTGTACGTATAACGCATCAGGCGCATACGATAGCGTTGAATCCGTGGAGTCAGCTCATCCAAGTTCTTCTTCGAGCTTAAGAGTGTCACAAGCGGCTTGTGATCTGTCTCTACATGAAACTCCATACCGTACAGGTAATCGTGGAAGCGCTCCAGTGACCACGTTGTCGCAAGAGCTTCCTTGTCGATTTGAGAGTATCGTTGTTCAGTCGGCGTCATCGCCCGAGAAGCGTACGCCACTGGCCTGTTCGTACCATCGATCCTTTGTAGCAGGACAGCGCCAAGACCGAACGATGACGCATCTGCTGACACCGTCGTCGTCCTGTTCGGGTCATATAGCGCCAGCACTGGCGTCGCACTGAGTTCGGCCTTTACCGCGTCGAAAGCCGTCTGCTGACTCGGCCCCCAGAACCACTGCCTGTCCTTCTGTAGCAAATCACGCAACGGCTGCGTAACTGATGACAGCGTAGGCGAGAACTTTCCCAGCTGATTCGCCATGCCGAGGAAACGTCGTATGTGGCCTACATCTGTAGGCTGACCCATCTCTGTGATGGCCTTTACCTTGGCAGGATCGGCCTTGATGCCTTCAGCCGTCACGACGTGACCCAGGTAGGTGATGCTTGATTTGCTGAACTCGCATTTAGCAAAGTTCAAAGTCACTCCGTTGTCGGCCAGTCGCTTGAATACTGCCCGCACTCGTGTGTCGTGCTCCTCTGATGACGCGCCAAAGATGACGATATCATCCATCATACACAACACCCCGCTCAAGCCGTCAAGAACCGCACTCATGCGCTTCTGGAAGTGCTCAGGGGCTGACGTTATGCCGAACGGTAGCCTTCTGAAGCAATACCGCCCAAACGGCGTTATGAACGTCGTCAGCTCCTGACAGTTTGGCGACAGGGGAATTTGCCAAAACCCCGAGTTGGCATCCAACTTTGTGAAAACTTTCGCCCTAGCCAGTCGGCCAAGCGTCTGGTCGACTGAGGGCAGATCATGCTTTTCACGTCTGACACTCTCGTTGAGATGTGTCAGGTCGACACAGATACGCACTTTGTGCGTCACGACTCCATCTGACGACGTAGTAGTTGCCTTCGGTTTGGCTACCACTACCATGCCGGCGCACCAGTCTGTGGGCGCCTCGACTCGCCTGATGACACCTGTGTCTTCCATTCTCTGCAGCTCCTGTCTAACCGTCTCGAGCAGAGGAATCGACACCCGTCGCGGCGTCGACAACGCAAATGGGACCGCCCCCTCGCGTAACTGGATGTTGTAGTCGCCATGCATGCGACCCAACCCTACAAACAATTTCGGGTTGTCTTGTCTTATAACGTCGGCCGCTTCGACCGAGTCGACCGCCACACGTCGTACGAGATCGAGCATCTGGCAGACACGTCGACTGAGAAGTGACCGTCGTTGGCCACTGATGACGTAAACGTCCTCATCGACTACTGAGCCGTCACGCGACAGCTTGCCGACGAACTTGCCCTGGGCTTTTAGAACCATGTCGTTCGCGCCCACCAGCGTCTTCGACGTCATCTCCAGAGACGGACTTCCTGCCCGTCTGTAGTCGGCAGCCGAAATCACAGTGACGTCTGCACCCGTGTCGAGCTTGAAGCACACGTCAATTCGTTGTTTCGTCTTCATCACCTCGAGGCTGATCGTTGATGACCACGGCTGATCACCTTTCGTCACCTCTCCAAGGAAGGAATACCCCTCCTCGTCGTCTCGGCTGACTGTATCGACGGCCTTTGATGACCTACATACAGTTGAAAAATGACCACTGCGGTGGCACCTGAAGCATGTGGCTTCTCTCGCCGGACAGACTGCTCTCTGATGAGACGACCGTCCACAGAACTCGCACTTGCGCGACGTCTTCGTGGTCGTGGCCTGCGTCTGACCTCCTTGAGGCCTGTTGGTCTTCTGTCTCGTGCCGCCGCTAACTTTCTTCTTTGACTTGACGAAGTCCACACTCGTCCTTGTTGAAGAGGAAGCAAAGTTGCGAAGCATCGCCTGCTCTCGCTTGGCCGCCTCATTCTGACGTGCCATGTCGATTGCTCGCTTCAGCGTAAGCTCAGCGTCTAGCTGAAGTTTCAGCGAGAGCGTCGTGTCTCTGATTCCCACGACAATCCTGTCTCTTATCATCTCGTCGTTCAATTGACCGTAATCGCAGAACTCGGCCAGGCAGAAGAGAGCCGTGATGAAGGCGTCCACCATCTCCCCCTCCTCCTGACATCTTCGGTTAAACTTAGCCCGCTCGAAAATCGTGTTCCGACGAACTATGAAGTGTGAATCAAACTTTGACTTCACCACCTCATACCGCTCCCTTTCTTCAGCTGTTAAGCCAAAGCCGGCCATAATATCATCGGCTTCATCGCCCATGGCGTAAACCAATGCGTTCACCTGCATGGCTTCACTCTTCTCATTCAGAGCAGAAGCCAGCCGAAACCGCTCAAAACGCCTGATCCACTTTGGCCACTCGTTGGGCTTTGTGAACACAAAGGGATCAGGCGGAGATACGTGGAATGACTGCGCCATCTCCAAAAGTTCAGTAGGCAAAGCGACAAGTCATTGGCAGTAGCACATGTGAAGTAGCGTAGCAGCACTAGCGAAGCGTTAGTAGCGAAGCGGTATTGTTCAATCAATCAAAGTTCAGCGAAGCAGTGACAGCGAAGCTTTTACAGCGAAGCAGCAGCAGCTTATCGTAACGTTCACTTACTCAGGCACGTACTGACGGTAAACTTCTGACATCATGTTGTGTTATACACTTGTAACAGTAATATGTTATGAGAGAATGAGACAAACGCATGTATATGTCAAAATGGCTGTATTTTAGAAGACACGCGAGATCAGCAGTGATCTCACGAGACTAGTGAGAGGTAGGATGATCGAGACTAACGTCACAAGTAGTAATTTTAATGTATTTGAAAATGTTAGTATTTATGCTCCAAGGAAGTGAATGAAACACAATTTTGTTTACTTTTGAATTATCTTAACATCTAAGCGCTGCCTGTAACCCTTAAGACTGAACGAAAGTGACCTGATAAGCAAGGTGACCGTATTGATTTCCTATACTTTATTGTGTATGAGAATAATTTGGGACTCGTCTAGGATGACCTTAATTACGAGGTGGCTGTATTACTGAGGTGACTGTAAAGCAAGTTTCAACTGTAATTTTAATATTCTGCATATAATGATGTGTTTGAGAATTCTAACATTCCGCTCACAGGAAGTCAGTGAATCTCGGCAGACGACATCTCCAACAAGTCTGGCTGAGCTGCAGCCGGTCGCGATCCCGGACGTCGGTGGTGAGACTGAGCAGCGAGGGACCCCGATGCAGGGCAAGTCCTTCAGTGTGATCCAGATGACAGAGAATGACATGGAAAGAGAGGATCTTGCTCCAGAGGAGGCTGACGAAGATGTCATTCTGGTTGATGACATCATGGAAGAGGTGGGTAATGGAGGGGATGTTTTAATGCCGTTCTCACCGAAATCCCTACTCGTTTAAGTCAGCCTGTTTTGAATCGGGTTGATTTATGTTCATACATGTGGCAAGTTAAAAGTTTAAATATTATGCGCAGTCGGTTTAATAAAATAGTCTGTACTTTTTAGAATCATTGAGAGAGTTGACCATGATCGTTGAAAATTTGATCAGTTATTTCATAAAAACAAAGCAGCACTTCTTAAATGAGGTCTCATGTCTTAGCGAAATGTTTCTAAAAATAGACACCAGAGAACAAATTTAAATGAGGAAGGACTTCAGGACCTGCTTCAAGTTTTTGCTGGTCTTGTTTCAGAATCATTTCATGAAAAATACAGTGATGTGCGTGTTACCTTGGTGACAACCGTACTGGGTTGTATAATCATGTAATATCTCTAAGCAACACTGGTATTGGGCGCAGTGGCACAGTGCCTAGAGCATCGGACTATCAACCAAGAGAACCTGCGTTCAAATCCTACCTGCTGCAGACCTGCCTACCATTCCGGATTGTCCGGAATCATTCCGGAAATACACCCAAAAATTACAGTATTACAGCGAGGGATGAAAATATTACGGATTCTTTCGTTGTCACAATGAGCGTCAATCACTTACGTACTTCTCAAATTTAGCTTCACTTTATTCAACAGGTGGCAGCATATATACGCTTCTTGTTGTGATATGGTTTTTCATTCGCTGCTTCTGGTCGTAATCTGACCAATAGGAAACAGCGGTACAACAAATTCACATTTCTGCTCAAACAAAGTTAAGTCACGACTCACGCGGCACGAAATGATACCGGGGATCGAAACGGTACCACTACCAGCCAAGAAGAAACATGTACTGCAAATGTTTATAACAGCATGCACGCAGACATGGCCCGTATTGTCAAGTTTAAAGAAGGGGGTCGGCTTTACATATTGCCGGATACGCGAAATTTATTATCCTATTTCACAGTGACATGGTCACTCACTCACTCGTGCCGTGGTGGCCGGGATAATTGCAGATACTGACTACGTCGTTAGACTAGTACTAGTGACAGAGTAGTGAGTGTTGCACTTGTAGTGTTAGGCTAACTGACTGTACTAAGACTAAGTTAGTGTGTTTATTGAGTTTAGTCTATCATTTACAGCCTATAATACAGGGATAAGCTTATATACTAGAGTTGAGTAGACTAGAGTCTAGACGATGTCGATGACTAGCGTAACGTAATGTTTTTGCCTTCCCCCGGCATGACTGTCTTTTATCTAGTGAAGCTACTATACTGTGTAGTCTATAGCCTGGCCCTAGGTATACCGGCTACTAATATTAATCCTAATGACACCACAAATAGACAGTGTCGTGATGCATTGTTATAATTTGTCAAGTTTTTGTAGTCGGCATGCTGTTTTTGAAATTTACATAAATCAGAATTACAATGTGGATACACTCATTTACATTACAGTTACGCTTCTTCACGTTTGATTTCCATCAATGCTGGTTATGAACATCTACCTTACCTTGTTAACAGAACACTTCAAAACACCTCATAGTTTATTAAAGACAATTATGTTTTGGGTGCAACTATCGTCATAGTCACAGTATCAAAGTATTACTGACAGTGGTGTTCTTTTTGTGACAATATCTGACACGGTTCTGAACTATTACTGACAGCAGGCCTATATTCCTGAAAATCAGTGTAAATGGGAAGATGGATTACTGACAGGAAGTTTTTGGGGTAGGCAGGTCTGCTGCTGTGTTGAACCTTGGCAAGTTCGTTCACTCTACGTTGCTTCAGTTCACTCAGCTGTATGAATGAGTACCTGGCTATGGACAGTGGTGGTATGACTAGTCTTCATGCATTAATTGCAGCGTGGCTGAATACTTCCCAGAGAAGTCGAGATTGTGTTTGATTGAACATGTCTGCCAGGGTGTGAAGTGTAAAGTGCCTTGAGCAGTTCACAGGACCGTATACTGTGCTGTATAAGAACTGACCTTTTGGTGTGTACAGACGGAGCCGCTGCTGGTGAGAGAGATGGGTGAGGAGCAAGAGCAACAGGAGGAGGAGGAGGAAGATGAGGAGGGCTTCACATCCACCCACCCGGAACAGGTCGACAGTGTGAGTTCACAACCGCAAATAATATACCCCTTTTTTCGCCAGGCTCCATCGACAGACGCGTTCAAGAGAAATATTTAAAAAGTACTTGTTTTGCAAGGCATTTCAGATTAATTTTAGTTATTTATGACATTTTTAGGTTTTTTATTTCACGTTTTGTAGATAGTTTTTGCATGTGTTTATTTTAGTATCTGTGACATGTTTAAGTGAACTTGTAAAACGTCTCTGAGCAGTTTCTCTGAAAAGGGTACTACATAAATTGCCATATTATTATATTAACTGTTGTCTGATTGTTGCTAATTGCAGCTCGACGTCGAATGCTAGAATGAGGTTGATAATTGTGTCCATGAATGAGGCCGCAGGTTGTTTTCTTGTTGACAGCTATGATGGTGTTTTGTGTGGTTGGAAACAAATTTTTATAAAAATACTAAAACTTCCTGGTTTCCACTGTTACTGTGCTACCAGTGTGCTGACAACATTAGTCCAAATCACATGTCCCCTGCCACAGCAGAGTGGGTATTAAGTTGCATAATTAGGAAATAGAGTTTTGCAAATTTTTTGGATTTCAGTGATTGGAGGCATTAAAATGATGCCTCACCTATTGAAATATCTTGAAGAGTTTTTATTTATTGGAAAATAATGAAGCAAACTTTTAAAAAGTTATGTTTTGAGAAAAATAGGTTTACAAATTGGGCAAGGTGCAAAATCATTGCCTAATATAGTAGTTCTTAAACCTTTTGTGCCACTATCCCTTTGTGGGCCTGGATTATAGAACTTAATTGCGTAAATTTCAACTATGTCACTGAAATATCACTGATAAATACTTACTGACATTCCGAATGGATACATTTGCATCAACAAATAAACAAAAGAAATGTTTTTGATGCCATGACCATCAATTAGTAGAGAAAATAAATTAAAAAATCACAAACAAACATCTGGCGGAGCGATGGGCAAAGTGACGCACCTGTTGACCCGCGCGTTGAGATGTTTGTGTGCCAGTTCTAAATTGAACACGCCAATGGTGCAAGGCGCAGTGAAAAGAGGATCCGTGGTAGGGGTCTGTAGTGCTGTGTTGTCTGTATCGAGGTTGTCTGTGGTACTGTGTTGTCTGTATCGAGGTTGTCTGTGTGACAGAGTGAGGAGGAGGAGGAGGGGGAGAGTGAGGAAGGAGAAGATGAAGATAACGAGGAAGAAGAGTCTGATTCAGGCGATGACAACGCTGTTGTCATTGTTGGTAAGTGGCTGCTTGTTTCATCTGCGTAAACATTGTCTCCTTGATCTAACTACAATCAAGCTAGCGTATGTGTGTGTGTGTGTGCACGTGCGTGCATGTGTGTGTGTTAACGTTTTCCTCCTAGACGCTTTGCATCTTGGGAGTCACTTTCTCAAGCATTAATCTGCAATCACGAGGAAGAAAAGTAACACTTTTTTCAAAATTCCTGATGGTTAAGGGTTCTTATCAGTTGATGGTTTGTATCCGATGTTAGATGAACAATCAACGATTGCCACATTATGTTTAAAAGTCTGCTCATTTAATCTGAAGTATTGTGAATCAGGTTCATCGATATCAGATTTGAATGTGCTAACTTTGGAGTTTCCGTTGCCAGACACAGATGATGAGGAGGAGAATGAGGGAGAGGACAATGAGTATAGTAGAGAGGCAGCGACTGTTCCACAGGCTCCAGTGCGGCTACAGCCAGCAGAGTCAGCTCCAGGTAGGCTCAATGTCTCAACATAACATTCAAAATAATTATGTTTTATTATTGGAATGTGCCAAAAACAGACTAAATAATATAATAATAATGTTTATTTCAGACAAGACTCCATATATATATTTATGCAAGCACCAACACAAGTCATGAATAGTGATGAAAGAAGGCCAAATGAATGACGTTTATTAAGAGATTAAGTTAGAGAGAGAAATGTGGGCTCTACTTCCCAAGGCCAGGCCTGTGACTGAGCCCATACTAGTCTCCTGTCCCTCAGGTTGACAGAGCCCACATTTCGGCATATACAACATTAGCAGTATTGTTATAGATATATACAACATTAGCAGTATTGTTATAGATATATACAACATCATTACTACTGTAATCACAGTAGACCTTAGGCACCGTACCGTACTAACCAAGCACACCATTCATTCACCTAACTATAATCCCAACTACCTGCTGAAGACTTACATTGTATCAAGATTTAGCCTAAACCTATAAGTGGGGCCATTACGCCCCACTTACTAAAATCACCGGTGGAAGAGAAGCGAGCTGTCTCGGCGTTAAAACCCCGTGAACACATTGTCCACCTGCACTAAGAAAACGGGGAAAGCTTTGAGATATGCTATCAACCCCTCTTCCACCAATGATGTACATGGTAGTCCCTAACGCTATCAAAAATTTGGGAGGGATGGGAGGGCCAAAATTTGTTGATGCGACCACTCCGTCTGCTTTCACAAAACGAAGTGACCAAGAGCTCGTTGTAATCTGTGACTGCGCGCCACTACCGCGCGGTGATTGGCTCCTTGCGCCAGAGACAACGAGGTAATTAGCATAATAATTAGCATCAGACATTAGGCCAATCATCACTTGTCCTGCGTTGTTGCCAGCACAAAAACCCATATGCAGCACGGTGCCGTGGCCGCATATTCTCATTTATGCAAGCACCAACACAAGTCATGAATAGTGATGAAAGAAGGCCAAATGAATGACGTTTATTAAGAGATTAAGTTAGAGAGAGAAATGTGGGCTCTACATCCCAAGGCCAGGCCTGTGACTGAGCCCATACTAGTCTCCTGTCCCTCAGGTTGACAGAGCCCACATTTCGGCATATACAACATTAGCAGTATTGTTATAGATATATACAACATCATTACTACTGTAATCACAGTAGACCTTAGGCACCGTACCGTACTAACCAAGCACACCATTCATTCACCTAACTATAATCCCAACTACCTGCTGAAGACTTACATTGTATCAAGATTTAGCCTAAACCTATAAGTGGGGCCATTACGCCACCGGTCACCAAAACATGTGACCACCCCACTACAATATAACCTGTCATGTTGAAAAAGCATGCAAAACGACCTCAAGCAATCCCGATATATTTCTTAAAGGCATCTGATGTCCATCTGCCCGCCGCCCTGATCTGTGCATCAGACTCACCTCGTAATGCAGCCGCAGTGGCCGCCCCAATGCGAAAACTGTGTCCTTTAAACGCACTAGTGTGATAGCCACAGAATACCAGTAACTGTTTCAGCGACACATCAAATTCTCTACGTAGCATTGGGGAGCCATCTGGGTATGCAAACAGCAAGGCATGTCCGGGACCTCTAGCCTGTCTAAACTCCCGAAGGAAAGAAGCCAGGTAGATAGCTGTCCCTGGAAGGCTTTCGCCTTTAACCTGGAGAGATTGGGGACCTTGAAGAGCACTGTGTTTAAAACGCCGGAAAGAAATTGTAACTAAGTCACCAGATAGCAAAACATCACCCACACGCAAACAACCTTGTACCATACTCCGTGAGCGAGGCACCATTTCTCCTATGCGCAAGTACGCCTTGAAAGCAAGGACCATCATGGCACGGAGCATGAGGCACTTGTATCGGGATGAGAACACCGTGGGTAATGCCTGCACCAGGCGCGCAAGCACAGGCAGGGTGATAGGCAGACGGACATCAGGAACAGCTCCGATACTTCTAACACCAGCTAACACTTTAGAGACTGCAAAGCCATGTGACGGATCAGCAAAACCCTTACTTTTATGGAAATATGCCACAGCCGAGACTGTGGATACAATGGATGCCGGAGCGGATCCATCAGCATGCAGGTGAGCAATGAACAACAACATCATGGGTACAGAAACAGGCAACATAGTGGGGAGAGATAAAGAATCATGAAACGTTATCAACTTCTTCCATGCCCGCTCATAATGCAGCCGAGACGATGGTGCAAGAGAGGCCTGCATTAATGTGGTTAAAGACTCCCTAAGCCGTTTCCACCAAGATTGGCAGACGAGGATACATGCCTCGTTACTGCTCATAGAGGGCTCTCATAACAAGACTCAAAAATTCCCCAAGCTCACTGGGGAGACACTACAACTGAGGAGCCGTGTAAGAGACCCGTCGAATTCACTCCGCAACATTGGCAAACCATCCAGGTATGCAAACAGGATACCCTGTACTGGGCCCCCGACATGAATAAATTCCCTCAACACTGCTGCTTAGTAATTGACAGAACCTTATTAACATCCACCCCTCTCCTGCAAAGATTATGGGCCGTGTTGTGCACTGTGCTTAAAACAACCCAAGGATACTGTAATAATTAAGGTCACCAGATAAATAGTATAACATCTCCCAAATACAAACTTCCTTTGAATTCCAACACCAGGATGCAGCTTCTGGTGTGTGTCAGGAATGTGTTGAAGCCATTATTAGCCTCTCCATTGGTGTATCCCAACAATTAGTAACCAGCTTGCTAATCATGCAATGTTTCCCTGAGCAGATATTCGTTATGCAATCTTTGACAGCCATTTTCTCCAAAAATATTTTTCTTCAAAGTTCTGCATTTGCAAACGGGATATCTCTGGGAATAATTACGCTATATAATAATGTTTTCAGTGATGCATTCAGCACATTCTACTGTGTGTAATGATCAGACACTGTTTTAAAATCATGAATAGTTTGAAAGATATAGCCATATTTGGTTCCAAAAAAAACAAGATTTGTTTTCGTATTTTACCAAAAAATTATTTTAAAATTAAAAACATTAAAAAAAATGCTCTTGTCATTGCACAACAGAATCTGTAGAGAACATGGATTTTGCAAGAATTATAACTATATATGTGTTCAATAACAAATGGCAGGTTTCCAGATTTGCCAATATTTGCTCAAAATGGTGGCCATTTTGTTTGTTATCATGGAAACGGGGGGTCTGGCTGAAAAAGTTCAATATATGTTTTACTCAGTAAGACCCATTTCATGCATTGGACAGAAAACAAACATAAAATTGAACTGTTTGCACCAATTAAAAAATAATCATATCCACCTGCCGTGTCTGGCCTTAAAATCACTATTACCTACACTGTCACACAATATCTGATCATAGGTCGTGCGTTGCATAGCTAAAGTCCTCGACCTGTAACATAAAATATGGTGTGTACCCTTGATTAAGGCGTCGCATTGGTGCTGCCCCAACTCCAGTTAAGTGTCTGTTTCTGGACTGAAACTTGCAACTGCCATAAGTGTAGCAGGATGGATTGCCGTTACAAAAGCATGTGTCCTGGGCAGCAGCTTCTCAAAAGATGCCATACTGTGTTCTATATCCTGCTCCCACAAATGCCAAATGTATCCTTGCATTCAACTAACTGTCCACCACCACCTGGAGTCAGTGTACAGTCATGCCTCCTGTGTTGAGCACTGGCTCCGACGTAGGCACTCTCGTTGTCGCAGCAGCGATCTACCAATGTCCCTACCAGGCAGCCAAATATGTCCAAGTGTATTTTGCCGAGTGTAACCGATCCTGTCTCTGACTCGGCTGTTGGCTGACTCAAGGTTGAATTTCAAGAGAAATTCTACAAAAATAAATACACAGCAGGACAGTACTCGAACTACTACACAGAAATTCACTCTCATCGGCATGCACGATAATCAACAATGTTGCATCTGTCAAACATGTTAAACATGTCTGAAAAACCAGAAACGTGACCATGATGCCAACTAAACACATGGCAGTAATAAATGTGTGTGTTGGCATATATGGGTGTTGTTAATGTTAGTATCTGTACTATTTGTACAACATGATATTATACTCTTGCATGTTTATGTTTATATTTGTACTGAATGTGCTGCACAGACAGAAACACAAGTGCTGTGCGAGGATCAAAAAAAAAAAAAAAACATTCTTTATCTTTAATTATATTATGTCACATGCCTCCAGTAATGCCTGGCGGTAATCATATTATTTCACATGCCTCCAGCAACGCATGTCGGTAATCATATTATTTCACATGCCTCCAGTGATGCATGGCGGTAATCATATCATTCCACATGCCTCCAACAATGCATGGCAGTAATCATATTATTTCACATGCCTCCAGTAATGCCTGGCAGTAATCATATCATTCCACATGCCTCCAACAATGCATGGCAGTAATCATATTATTTCACATGCCTCCAGCAATGCCTGGCGGTAATCATATTTCACCTGCCTCCAGCAACACATGGCGGTAATCATAGTATTTCACATCCCTCCAGTAATGCATGGTGTTAATCATATTATTTCACATGCCTTCAGCAACGCATGGTGGTAAGCATATTATTTCACATGCCTCCAGCAATGCCTGGCGGTAATCATATTTCACCTGCCTCCAGCAACACATGGCGGTAATCATATTTCACATCCCTCCAGTAACGCATGGTGGTAAGCATATTATTGCACATACCTCCAGTAACACACGACGGTGTGTTGCCATACAAAACACTGCACCAGCAGCAAAACAGTGACATAAGCACTACATTGCTTGTAGACACTGACCCGACAAGGAGGAATTTAGAAAACCCAACAATGTGTTGACATGCAAAAAACTGCACCAGCAGCAAAACAGTGACACAAGCACTACAATGCATGTAAACACATGTCGGTGTGTTGACATGCAAAAAACTGCAACCGCAGCAAAACAGTGACTCAAGCACTACAATGCATATCAACACAGACCCGACAAAACCTGTTGTGCTACAAAATTGCCCCAGCACTGTGTTGATATGCAAAAAACTGCAACCGCAGCAAAACAGTGACACAAGCACTACAATGCATATCAACACAGATGCGACAAAAACCTGTTGTGCTACAAAATTGCCCCAGCACTGTGTTGATATGCAAAAAACTGCAACCGCAGCAAAACAGTGACACAAGCACTACAATGCATATCAACACAGATCCGACAAAAGCAGCCCGTTATAAAATGGCCCAAGCACTGTGTTAATGTGCAAAAAACTGCAACCGCAGCAAAACAGTGACACAAGCACTACAATGCACATCAACACAGACCCGACAAAAACCTGTTGTGCTACAAAATTGCCCCAGCACTGTGTTGATATGCAAAAAACTGCAACCGCAGCAAAACAGTGACACAAGCACTACAATGCAATCAACACAGATCCGACAAAAGCAGCCCGTTATAAAATGGCCCAAGCACTGTGTTAATGTGCAAAAAACTGCAACCGCAGCAAAACAGTGACACAAGCACTACAATGCACATCAACACAGACCCGACAAAAAACTGTTGTGCTACCAAATTGCTCAAGCACTGTGTTGATATGCAAAAAACTGCAACCGCAGCAAAACAGTGACACAAGCACTACAATGCAATCAACACAGATCCGACAAAAGCAGCCCGTTATAAAATTGCCCAAGCCCTCTGTTGATATGCAAAAAACTGCAGCCGCAGCAAAACAGTGACACAAGCACTCCAATGCATATCAACGCGGACCCGACAAAGCATGAATTTTGCAAACCCAATAATATGTTGACATGCCAAAAACTGCGCCAGCAGCAAAACAGTGACGCCAGCACTACAATGCATGTAAACGCACAGACTTGACACGCAGGAATATAGAAAGACTGAAAAATGTGTAAACCTGCAAACAACTGGCCCAGCGGCAAACACTGACATAAACACTACAATGCATCTAAACGCGAATCCGACAAAGTAATGTGGCGCCACCACGCGAACATATAATTGACACAACGCGATCCACCGCGCACAGGGCACGACAACAACACATCCCCTTCTAGCCGGAGATCTGCCTCACTGCACTAATCATCGCCCCCCGCAAGCTACGATAGAATCTAAAGTTGCCTATGTCCGTAAAATGCGTCCCATCTTTGCGAAAAACCTCGCGTATGCTATTCCAAAGGCGCTTATGCCTCCAGAAAAAATACCCCTTCTGAGTCCTTACAAAACGCTTCCAAGTACCTGTTTACTTCCACCACCCGGGCGGCACCCTCCTCGAAACTAACCCCGCGCCATGCGTTCCGTCGACAAACCTGGCAAATGGCGACCCGCTGTACCCCGGAATCGAGCAGCCGTCGCGCCAGATGTTGAGTGTCCAAAGCTATCATAACGGGGGTAGATGCCAACCGACCGCTGATATCATTCCTACCAATATGCAGCACCACAACGTCTGCGCGACAGGCAACAATTCGGGACATGACTGCCGGCGCCATTAAGGTGGCGACCCGAGCCCCGCGAATGCCCTCATATGAGACTTCACAGGGTCGGCCATTCACCTCAAACAAGCCGGCCGGTTTTGGGTTTGCCGACTGCACGAATGCGCCAACCCAATAAACATAACTATGCCCTAAAACTACAATCTTACAAGGAGAATTCACTGACATGGAAACGGCCAGTTACGAATTCCGTACGCAAAATTCAAAATGGCGGACAACAAAGAAAATACTCAGCTGTAACAACTCGGCCGAACAGTTTCAGCAATCACCTTGCGCTCGCGAGTACAATGACGTTCCTTGAAGACGTCTCGCCAATATGCACGATCGTAAATCAGAAAGGCAGCAAACCGCGTAGAAAATTCAAATAAAGATAGCTCACACAACCAAAATTTGTTGATGCGACCACTCCGTCTGCTTTCACAAAACGAAGTGACCAAGAGCTCGTTGTAATCTGTGACTGCGCGCCACTACCGCGCGGTGATTGGCTCCTTGCGCCAGAGACAACGAGGTAATTAGCATAATAATTAGCATCAGACATTAGGCCAATCATCACTTGTCCTGCGTTGTTGCCAGCACAAAAACCCATATGCAGCACGGTGCCGTGGCCGCATATTCTCATATATGTGTGTGTGTGTGTATACATAAAATACAAGTAGTAAAAAATACATCGTGGAATAAAAATAGTTTTTTAATAATAAAAAGTGTAAGATGTTGTGCATTGAAGTATACAATTGGGTAGTCCAGACATTAACTTAGGACATCTAAAATGTATATCAGCATAAAAATATTTCACAAAATGTGGATTTTCTGACCCACAAATTGTTTAATTCTCTGTTTAATCAGTGGAAAGTGTACTACAATAAGTAATGGTGTAATCTTATAAATATGGAATGTAAAATAACAAAATAATTAGCACAATAATTAATAAAATAGTAAAACAATAATAAATAAACGGAATACTGTGATAAAAGGTCTTCATCGAGTTCTTGTTTCCCGCGCCAGCTTTGAACCGTGGTCAGCAAGGTCAAGGCCTGCATGTGTCCGAACCGTCCAGCCACTCCATCATGGCGCGTATGCCGGGACTGACAGCCGGCCGCAGTCACCTCACACCCTTCATACTGGTGAGTAACCCTTTACCTCTGGGCAGATCTGGTCATGTGATGTGAGGCTTCCAACATGCCGTAGTAGCCTTAGCAGGTTTGAATGATGTCGGTGGCGTCTTTCTCATGAATTCAAGATAGGTTTTGGTCCGATAACAGACAAAATTACTTTTGTTTGGGGGGTCAGAGGCAGCTTTTGTCTGGTGTCAGACATCGATATTTTACGCTTTGGACTGATACTGTTAATATATTGGTATCATCACATCAATGTTTACACACTTTCATCTGAGTAGGGGGGTGGGGGGCTGAGGCCAAATGAAAATAATTTCATCTTATATCAGCCTTCTGAGATGATCCAATAATTGGCCTGAAGTGTGAATCAACCAACATACTTATTATTACTAAACAAACTTGGTTAATCAGAAGAACACTAATATATGACTTTGCTATGATCACATGACAGGGTGAGGGTGGATCATTCGAAGCGGGAGATGACGGCATCGTACCGAGCACGCCGACACTGCCGGTACCACGACGCAGCGATGGTTTCGCAGAAGCTGTCAGGTTGGTCAATTTTGTATGTGTTTAATTATAATTGAACTAATGTATGTACGTGTATGGGTATGTTAACATTTTCCTCCGAAACAGTTTGCAGCTCGGGGGACCAAAGTTTCGAGTATTAATCTAAGACCCCTCAGAAGAAATGCAACATCTTAATTTTTGTTTTAAATTCCTTGTTGTTTAAGGGTTCTTACCTGTTTCAGGGTTTGTACTGGACGTTAGACGGATGTTATTCAATTGTTCACATTGTTACGCATGTTTTCTGCAGTTCTAATCTATATAAACCTTCCACTGATCAGTTAGGGCCGTTTTAAGTCACTTGTAACAATCGCAGACAAACGGCACTGCAAAAAACTGCACAAATGTATATAGAAACAAACGTCTAATACGAATCATTAGGGAAACCGTCTTTTACGTGTAGTCTTATAACCAACACTTGGGAGGTAGCCCTTTAGCCATTTCAAGGGCTCAGTTGATTTTGCATTGATTCTAAGCAGGGACCAATCAGCACCACCTGTCTCTATCTTCAGCCATTCTTTCTACATCCTTATTGTTAACCTCAGTAAGAACATCACATATATAACAAATGACCAGTTTTTAACTAAAACACCTGTATCCATTTAAAAGCACATTTCTCGTGAAACTGCATTGGTAGGCTGCCATACTTGGCCAGTCAGGAGCAGGAGACTGACAGTTGTGTGTAATGTTTTAGTTCCCCGCAAGTCTCCCGTCAGTTTGTCTTCTGTGGTGGAAGTGACGGACTGGCTCAACTCGAGGAACAGAGAGGTGAGAATATTTAATGCCAATTGATGCATGCGTTACATCACGTTTTGCTTAGCAACAAGGCTATCAAGCTTACTAAAATGTTGCCATATTCGGCTGTATTTTCAGTCGAAACTCTCACACCAAAAGGTACCCCTGTGTTTTAGCTCATAAAAAGCCACTGTCCTTACCGCTACCCCTTTAGGACAGGGTACAATAATAATAGTTTACACCCACCAACATAGTAACAAACAAAGTGAAACATATTAACAAACAAAGTGAAACATAGTAACAACCAAAGTGAAACATAGTAACAAACAAAGTGAAACATTAACAAACAAAGTGAAACATAGTAACAACCAAAGTGAAACATAGTAACAACCAAAGTGAAACATAGTAACAAACAAAGTGAAACAGTAACAACCAAAGTGAAACATATTAACAAACAAAGTGAAACATAGTAACAAACAAAGTGAAACGTAGTAACAAACAAAGTGAAACATAGTAACAACCAAAGTGAAACATATTAACAAACAAAGTGAAACATAGTAACAACCAAAGTGAAACATATTAACAAATAAAGTGAAACATAGTAACAAACAAAGTGAAACATTTACCATTACATTATTTTGATCTTAAAACTTATTCACTGTAGTGCCCTCTGTAGAATTCTAACCACCCTGCAGTTTCCATATTTTCTGATAAGTAGAAATGCAGACATAACTATGTAACCAAGGAAACGAATGAAGCAAATGAACGTAGATAGGGGCGCGTGGACCTCAGCGCCAGGGAGGAGATGTAACTGTACTGCCCACAAAGCTAGCATTTTAATATAGATGTAATCCTCTCATTTGTTGGACAATGAAATATTGATCTTTCTTGCAGGGATGGACGACACAAACTTTGACCTGTCGCAGACCTTGACCTGTCCGTCTGGTAATCGCAGTGTGCCGACGACTCCCGTGCCAATCATCTCAGTAACGGAGGCGTCTCCACCGTCAGCGGAGGAACAGGACACAGAGAGTGGCAGAGTGACTCCACAGCTCGACACGACAGGGACGGAGTCAAGGCAGACGAGGTTAGTGTTGACAGTCGGTGATTTCATAATCATCGGTTTGGTAAAACGATCGATTGTATAATTGGTTTGTGCGGCAGTTCTAAGATGTCTGATCGACAGGTGGCGGTTTTGGTGCAATATGTCAGTGGCAGTTGATGTAAACGTATGATTTGAAGAAAATGTTCGTAATAATCATATTGAACTGCCTCGCAATGTTTATTTGATGAAAATGTATGCATAGCTTGAAATAATCACCACAGTGAACTTATCGAATGGCCTCATTCTGGTGGTGTAAAATTTCCTAAATATAATGTAACGTAGCAATTTTGAACGTCAGTGGCATCTTTTTCATCAAACCAAAACAGATTTTGGTCATTTGGTAATTGAACATATTTCAGTCGGAAGTAATTTTGGTATAATCAAAATGACATTCTCTCGCACAAGATTGTAATGAATTAATTAATATCATGGTGTCGGAGACCGTTATACAAACGATTGGTCAAATCTCTTGCCTTGCTTATGACTACAGCCAGTAATCCTAGTGTACAATGTTCTTCCGCAGCGCCTCACAGTCCCAGAGTGCCGCGGGACAGGAAGTTGCACAAGAGTCCCAGCAGGCCGAGGACATCAGTCAGGGTAAGACACAATTTTATGTATGTTGCTACAATCATGGAAACAACGTGCACCATTCCGAAGAATTGCATAAATTGACATCATAACAACAGGTAACAGGTTTGAATACTTCTGGAAATCATCTTTCGTCTTCCAAGTGTGTGTGCGTGTTATGCCATCCATATGATGGACATATTGCTAGTTAGGTTAATATGTTGAGCTATATGGTTTTGCCGAAGAATGGTTTTGCCAAACGAAAACTGTTGCCTCATGAGGTCTGTCCAGTGTAGTGTCTGTGACTATTGGTAGGTGGCGAGGGGTTTGGCGAGATGACCGCTGCGGACGACGGAGGCAGTGACAGCAACACTTCGGGTACACATTTAGTAAATGCCATTCATTTAGTCATTGTTGTGTTAGCATTAGATGTTTGCACAACTAAACCAATGCTAGAATAATGTGCACAAATACCTTTACCTTTTTATCCATTGACACAGCGCTGTTACACAGTAATCTGACACAGTTACACGGCACCATGACACTATTGCGACACAATGTTGTACCACATTGACATACTATTGTGACCTAATCACATGTTACTGTAACGCAGTATTATCACATGTTACTGTAACCCAGTATTATCACATGTTACTGTAACCCAGTATTATCACATGTTACTGTAACGCAGTATTATCACATGTTACTGTAACCCAGTATTATCACATGTTACTGTAACGCAGTATTATCACATGTTACTGTAACCCAGTATTATCACATGTTACTGTAACCCAGTATTATCACATGTTACTGTAACCCAGTATTATCACATGTTACTGTAACCCAGTATTATCACATGTTACTGTAACCCAGTATTATCACATGTTACTGTAACCCAGTATTGTGACTCAGTCACACAGTATTGCAGCAACATAGATTGACACTAACTCTGATTCACACTTACAGCAATGTCGCGGCGCAAGATCCAGCCGATCGTTTGGAGTGAGCCTGGCCCGAGCACCATCCCGTCACTGATGGCTCCAGGCCCGTCCCCACAGATGACGCCACAGCCCAACCTGCCGGTACGCAAGTTGAAGCAGCAACGAGCAGTGCGGGGTCAGTTGGGGGTGTACCGAGGACGTGGCACACCCCGCGGGGTGCCGCCACAGGCTGCAGGCATGGCCCAGCCAAGGGCGCCACTGTACCCCCAGCAGCCGATACAGACAGTGCACACACCCCGAGGGCGTGGCACGCGGGGGGCACGAGGTTCCCGTGGCAACAGGGCGTTCCGACAGAGACGCCCACAACCCTTCTGAGTGCAACCCCAGATCGTGTTCATCCAATGAGAAATTATGTGATTATGTGATTTTTTTTAATAAAGGTAGTTATTCGTATTTTGGCATCGTGAGTTGGTGATTGTTCTTGTATGTTTTAGGGGTCATCTACAAATTGTGTGCATAGGGGTGGTCTCAAATGTTGGTTTGAACCAACATGAGATGGAAACAATTTTGTAGACTGAAAACTTACGAGACCATCCCCTAATATAAAGTGGGAAAACATTTGTATACGTTGTACCCAAGAGATTTAACCGTCTGTGCCTCTGACACAGTACGCCTACCTTCCATGCTGTACACCTAGACTATCTCCCCTGTGCACACAGCGTTCACAATCACCCACCTATCATTTGCATGGCTGGCCCCTGAGTAGTTGTCCAGAAAGAAACTTCTCTTTCCTTAAAGTTTGTAATTGATTTCCAGTCCATATTGTTTATGTGTAAAAACCCACAGAGGTTTATGTACAGTCACATATCCAGGTAGGGCAGAGCATGTATTGCTGTATCAATGTATTGCTGTATCAATGTATTTTCAACATGAGAGAAAATGTTACCTATTTAATTTAGACAGACATTTTTATAAATCCACCCTACTAAATCTGATGTTGCGAGATAATTCCAGTAAGGTGTTATTTTTGTGCATATTCAGCAAGACATCAAAGAAATAAGGACTAATAATTTCATTGTTGCATTACCAAGCAGTCTCGGGCACGTTTTCCTAAGTTAGAACCCTCCCTCCCCCCTCAATATGTCGTGTGGAACTTGTGATTTTTACGATGGAAAATTTAACTTGGCATCAATTTGCATATTTTTGACTCACTAGGTGATGCCACTGCAGCAGTACACAACACGTGATGACCAAACCCTCCCAGTAGGTGATGACCAAACCCTCCCTGTAGGTGATGACCAAACCCTCCCTGTAGGTGATGACCAAACCCTCCCAGTAGGTGATGACCAAACCCTCCCTGTAGGTGATGACCAAACCCTCCCAGTAGGTGATGACCAAACCCTCCCTGTAGGTGATGACCAAACACTCCCTGTAGGTGATGACCAAACCCTCCCTGTAGGTGATGACCAAACCCTCCCTGTAGGTGATGACCAAACCCTCCCTGTAGGTGATGACCAAACCCTCCCAGTAGGTGATGACCAAACCCTCCCTGTAGGTGATGACCAAACCCTCCCTGTAGGTGATGACCAAACACTCCCTGTAGGTGATGACCAAACCCTCCCTGTAGGTGATGACCAAACCCTCCCTGTAGGTGATGACCAAACCCTCCCTGTAGGTGATGACCAAACACTCCCTGTAGGTGATGACCAAACCCTCCCTGTAGGTGATGACCAAACACTCCCTGTAGGTGATGACCAAACCCTCCCTGTAGGTGATGACCAAACCCTCCCTGTAGGTGATGACCAAACCCTCCCTGTAGGTGATGACCAAACCCTCCCTGTAGGTGATGACCAAACCCTCCCAGTAGGTGATGACCAAACACTCCCTGTAGATGAGACCAAACACTCCCTGTAGGTGATGACCAAACCCTCCCTGTAGGTGATGACCAAACCCTCCCAGTAGGTGATGACCAAACACTCCCTGTAGGTGATGACCAAACACTCCCTGTAGTTGATGACCAAACACTCCCTGTAGATGATGACCAAACCCTCCCTGTAGGTGATGACCAAACACTCCCTGTAGGTGATAACCAAACCCTCCCTGCAGGTGATGACCAAACCCTCCCTGTAGGTGATGACCAAACCCTCCCTGTAGGTGATGACCAAACATTCCCTGTAGGTGATGACCAAACCCTCCCTGTAGGTGATGACCAAACCCTCCCAGTAGGTGATGACCAAACACTCCATGTAGGTGATGACCAAACACTCCCTGTAGGTGATGACCAAACCCTCCCTGTAGGTGATGACCAAACCCTCCCAGTAGGTGATGACCAAACACTCCCTGTAGGTGATGACCAAACCCTCCCTGTAGGTGATGACCAAACCCTCCCTGTAGGTGATGACCAAACACTCCCTGTAGGTGATGACCAAACCCTCCCTGTAGGTGATGACCAAACCCTCCCTGTAGGTGATGACCAAACCACTCCCTGTAGGTGATGACCAAACACTCCCTGTAGGTGATGACCAAACCCTCCCTGTAGGTGATGACCAAACCCTCCCTGTAGGTGATGACCAAACACTCCCTGTAGGTGATGACCAAACCCTCCCTGTAGGTGATGACCAAACACTCCCTGTAGGTGATGACCAAACCCTCCCTGTAGGTGATGACCAAACCCTCCCTGTAGGTGCTTAACTATTTTGGGACTGAATTTATGCAAGCATTCCTTACTTCATAAATATTACAGCTATAACGAGAATGTACAACAATTTGTATTGGTTAACAGAATGGTTGCTTTAGAGACATTGTGACACTGAATTTAATATCAATACAAAACTGGCATGAACTTTTAATTCTTAATATTTTTGAAAATATATGATTTGATGATAAAATGTGCCCATTTTATGAGAGAGATTGCTATATGGAAGTGCTTGCCAGACCAATAAATTTTGAATTAAATCTGTTTAAACATGATTTACTGGGTGATCAGATTCCCATTCTGTATATGTTTCTCGTTGTAAATATGCTACTACAGAAAATTATATTAAAATGATGTATGACTTGGAAATACACGATCCAAATATTAAGATAATGGTGGCATTTTAAGGTTACATCACCACAAATTACATTTCCATATTATTTACCAAATTGTTGTACATTATCTATAATTGTCAGTGCTGTGTTAGTCATGACAACCAGCATCATAATGGAGAGTTGGGCAAATAGTGCACACACATTCTAAAAGCACTCCTCGCACGGTTAAAGAAAGAGTTGCAGAACAACTTCAAAGTCAAGATTTATATCATCGCCAAGTCACAGCAAAAGCAGTCACGAAAGTACTCACAAAATGAAAATGGCTTCCCACATTTGCTACGTAATACTGATTAAAAGCGATAGTGCCACACATGCAAACAAATGTCTAACATGGGAATATAATATTAAATATCTGATTATGCAAACATTTATTATTCCTACGCTGTTACGAGAACATTTAGAAACAACAGCAGACACGTATGGTGTATTTCTGCTGAACAATATAATTAAACGACTACAGCTGTATTAACAAACATGACTAGAGTTTGCCATTTAATCAGCATGTACCTCTGTCTTATTTCTCAATTGATAAGATTATCTGTCACATAAAATATTAATTTTAACTTTGACGCTGTGTGGTGAACAGCTGTGCACGTGAAGAGTTTTATAAATAGTGTGATAAAAAAGCAATGCCCTATTATTTTGCCAGTAACATTTATTGCTTGATGAAAACCATGTCATCATTAACAGATGATGTTAGAAATTGTATGCCTCTGTAGCCTGGCAACAGTTCTTAAGAACATACAAGATGAAACAGACATCGTAGCTACTTCAACATACTTTATGTGATACTTTTACAAAGAACGGGCATTCTGGCATTGCCTGAGAACAATGAATTTGATAGACACTGCACTGAACAGCCAATAATTGAGCTGCTTCAACGCCAGTCAACTAATGCCTGGATTACTGTATGTTACTGCGGTGACCGCTGCATCACAATGGTGCAAATACAGTGGCAGGACATAAGTTGCCCAGCTCATGATGGTGCTTAAGGAAGCAGTCATCATTTATCAACGTGGTTGATTTGAGAGGTTGGATTCAGTTTCCATTGCAGAGGATTTTGTGGTTGGATTTCAAACCGGTGTATCCCCGATATCTCCTCCCCGGGATAAATAATGACCACTCCCTCAGTGCCTTTGATCAGAGTCCAGGTGGCGGCACTGTTAGGCGAGAACCTTTGCCCTTTCGCGTGACATTCCCATCAACGTCATATTCCTCTCGGAGGTCGTCTGGGGTCGATTCTTCATGGTCAGCTTGCTGCGGTTCTGCACACACATCTCGTCGAGTTTGAGCGAGTTGGTCTTGCAGTGGAGATCCTCATTGATTCGGTGGAGTTTCTTCTCCAGGCCATCCAGGGCGTGCCTGAAACACAGCATGGTCTCATGTAGGGGGTCGTCTCAAAAAGTATAAAACAAAACGTGAAATATCTACTAATCAGGGTTGTAATGGTACAGTATATGTATCACGATATTTGAGACAAAAGACAAAATACAATACTCACTATAAAATACTTACTAAAATTAAAATGTTATGAGTGTTATATACAGTAATTCCTGGGTAAAGTGAAACTTTTCTGTTGTAAAATTGGAAATAACCAAACCTTTTTCTTTTACCAAAAATGGATATATTGATAAATCAGTTAATTGTTACAACCCTACTGCTAATCCCTTCCCTATGAAACCAATTACATCTAGTGTCATACATTTTTTTAGATTTTCCATAAGCAAACATTTTGACGATCAAATCAAATGTTGTCAAGAAATAAATGCATATATCACAGTGCAAGAAATATAATTTTTTTAGATTTTAACCGACTTACTGTGACTGTCTGAGCTTCTCTTCCAAGGACGCCTTTGATGTATACAGCTGCTTCACCTCATCGGTCAGTCCGTACTGGACGTTGTCACGACACAACTCAACGTTTGGTCGGTAGGTACGATTCTCGAGCCGAGTCTCGGCCAGCTTGGTTGGGTTGATCTTCGCACGGATCGCGTCGACCAAACGCCGGATCTCTGTCTCCAGATCAGCAATTTCATCCTCCGTCTGTGGGCAGAATGGAGACTTTCAAGCTCAAAGAAATTTTTTTTACAATTTATAATACTTATGATACTGAAACTAACAATAATTCATTTAAGTAGATGATAGTGAAATTTAAAAAAACATTATTTTATGTTCCCAAAAGCCAGTAAAATAGGATTTTGAAGTGTACAGAGTTTAAAAATGTAATTTTTTAGTTTCCAGATGTTTCCATTCTTTTTTTACCAAAGTAAAGCTAGTTTTTACTAGCTATGCATGCTCACTGGACAGAAGTATTGTGATGTTAGACCGCAGCACTCTACGTGACACATTATCTATTATTGTTTGGCAATATGTTTTGATGTATAATCTAACAAGCTATAAATAACGCCATTTTGTGTTGTCAATCTATTCAGTCATTGACAATGTACTGTAGGTATAAATGGATACACGTATGCCGAGTTTTAGTTGCCTGCCTGTCTCTCCGTGTACAGCGGAATCACACTATCTTCAGGACTGGTCAAAAGTGACCTGAATGTTGAGATGACTGCGTTAGTAGGACTAATTTCCTGTACTTTTATTATTACAGAAATAACTTGGAACTATCCTAGGGTGACCTTAATTGCAAGGTGGCTGTATTACTGAGGTGACCATTAAACGAGGTTCGGCTGTGTAGAGTTCGGAATTATGAGGGTCTCAACATGTACAGACCTGCTGCTTCTGCCAGTTGAGTTCGTCAATGGCCATCTGCATCTCGTGCATCCTCTTGCGCAGTGCGTAGTCAGTGGCGTTGTCCTGAGACTTGAGGTCATTTGCTGTCTGCTCAAGTGTAGCAAAGATGGCCTCCCTCAGGTGCTGTGAGTTGGACATCTCTGCAACGGCACGGTCGTGGTTGTAGCGACTGAAGTCTTCCCACTGCTGCGGGGTGGTGCTCCTGGTGGCAGATGACAGAAAATGTTCCAAACATCCGATTTGTATTGGATTTGTTAATTACTTTTGTAATAGTTTTTGTAAATATTTGTGTCAATGTGTAATTATTTTTTTTTTATTATTATTTTACATTTTGTAAAAACAATTATATTATTCTTTAATTATTTTTATAATTATTTTTTGTAACTGTGATGCATATTTTCATTGTTGCTAGGTTTGTTGTGATGTAATTCACAATGCAAGTTACATTTAATGTGATCACTGAACGTTGGACCAATCATGTGGTTTGGAACCATGCGTAGCGTCATTATCTATCAATTTACGTCCATCTAACATCTGGTAGAAACCAGAGAATTGATACAAACCCCTAACCAATAGGGAATTTAAACAAAAATTAAGGCATGTCGTTTCTTCCAAGGTGACATTGATTAATCCTTGAAAGTTTGGCACCCGAAGTAGAAGCTGTCTCTGAGGAAAAGGTTAACATTCCCGCACACACACATATGCTAGCTTGATCATAGTTGGATATATATATATATATATACATACATATAATATAGACTTTTTAGATTTTCTGAGTTATACAAACATACTTTTGTTTGCGACAACATGAATCTGAACAAACTAATGAGCAACGAGACACAATTGAAGTGCAAATGTTTTATAATATACCTGACAGCAGCAAACACAAAACATACACATTACATGACCACAAAACATTTGTTTTTTCACATATCACCCCAAAACACCAGTCACTTCACGCCCGACCCCAAAACATCTGTCACTTCACGCCTGACCGCAAAACATCTGCCCTCCTGCATGTCACATCATCCTCACCCCTTGAGAACGCGTGTTGCGTCGGGCTTGAAGCTGATCTCGGACGACTCGTCGGTCAGGTTGTATTGGTCGACGTCGATGCCAAGCGCGATGTTCTTGTCCTGGAGGTCAGCAAGCACCTGCTGACGAGCCTCCTGCAGGACACACAGCTGCTCGAATGCCTGGTGGATGTTCTGCTGCAGCTGCTGCTTGATCCCCTCGATCACCTTCTGCTCCTGCTCGACACAATATGACATAACATGACACAACACGACACAATACAATATGACACAACACGACCCAATATGATGCAACATGACACAACACAAGACATTATGACAACATGACACAACATGATTATACAGTGTCACTGCAGGTTTGGGGTTAAATACGATACAATACAACACACTGTATTATTGCAAGTTTGGTGTCAAATACATATTTGTATTTAAAGCGACAATGTTTGTTTCTTTGCCTGTAATCAGCCAGGGGTGGTAATTATTAGCAGGATGTTCACTGAATCAGTTTCACTCGGCCTACATTGCAGTGAGAAACAGACAATTTCAAAACTGTTCACAGAATCATTTTGAAATGTGGTAATTATGCATGTGATCTTGTCATGATATAATAATACACTTTTTTAATTTAAAAATATAATTTCTTCACATGTTTTCTGAGGTTCTTAAAATACAATATTAATAAAATAATTATTACAATAAAATTAATAAATTATGCTTACAAATAGCTGAGAGTTATCATAGATGTATAAATTATATTATAGACAAGTTGCAATACTTAAAATAAGAATGTATTAATGTTTAATTTACCAAATTATACAAGGAATACAGAATTTAAACATCCATGGGTACAAAAAAATTATCTAAAATAAGTAGCTGCTAAATACCTAAGACAAAATCTACTGACTAGAAGATGTATTTAATACTGGCCATATAAAAACAAAAAATACTTTAAAATCAATCAAATAAATTATAATGATCTGTGCCACGAACCTTCTTCAGTTGATCTTCAACGGCATCCTCTACCACATCAATGTCCATGCGGCCTTCGCGAGTCGTCAGATTCTCGATGTTCACATGACATGGCAGGTTCATATTCTCAAGGGCAACCTCAAGGTTATCCTTTGCCTCGGACAGGTCAGTGATCTCCTGGTCAAGCTTTGCGAGCGTGCGGTCAAGAATGTCCTTCCATTGACGAATGTTGTCGACACGGTCGGACAGACGTGTGTTCGTGTCAAGCTGGTCCCATTTTGTTTTGTTGTCGGTTTCATTTCGCAGGAAGCGTGCCTCCTGGCGGATGTCGTGAGACGCACCTCGTTGGCGTTCGGCGTTCGTTGAGATGGCATAGTTTGATGTGAACCAGTCGGATGTTCCATAACGCGTCGCGGGCTTCTCGCAGGATGCCATCGTGGGTGCTTAGTTTGTCTGTCTGAATCTGTAAAAGATAAGTTGCACAATTAGAGATGGCATAGAAATAAATTTTTTATTCTGATGTAGTTGACACATTTCCAAAGCATTGAACAATCGTTGCACAAGTTTATAAACTTCTAAAAATGTTGTAGATTCATATATTGGTGTGTCATAGTTTAGTTGTTACCATGTTGTGGGAAAATAAATCACTACGGTGGCACCAAATATCAAGTGGAACATACATCAATGCACAACGATACTAATATAGATATCAGACTTTGCAAATTGATGAGATCGCCCCTTACATGAAACTCCCAGACTGACTTCCATGTTCATTCAAACTGCTGTTTAACTGCTATGTTGCAATTATGGCATGGATGCTTACTGCTTATAGGATGCGTCACAGATACAGATGTTTACATTAATTAGTTAATATTATTAATTATTATCTAGATATAAACCAAAGTCAAGGGATTATGAATAATGAATATAACCTGAGCCTGAGTGCAGTGAATTAAGCTGGTTAAAATTAAATTACAACACGACCTTAATTAAAGAACTCAATTTTCCTCTGATATACGATCGCTAAGGCACACAAATGACAAGCTAAGTCCGCTAAGTCAATACAAACTATTTACATGCTGCCTTTGGTGGAGCCGTGAACTTAGTGTAGATGGCGTAGAGCCGGCGATGTCGACCGTTGCTGTTATAAATTACCGAACGGTTTTTAGTTTGAACGACTGCAAAGCTCAACAGCATCGTATATTCAACAGCATCGTATACCCAAGCCTATTAGTTAACATGTAACTTACTGCTTTCTAGATCTTAGATGCCTCGTCTTCTTTCCTTTGCATTAAAATGGCGAAACAAATATTATGTAGCCTTTGCAGATGCTCACCATCGCAATGGTTGCTAGCCAAACAAAATATTGCCGACCCAAATAGTACGTATAATTTCATTGGCTGATAGAAATTCATAAACCAATAGAATTTAGTGTTTCAAAGTGCCTTCAATATCAACATTTGGTATCCCGTTGCCAGGGGATACAATTAAATCGACAATTTCCCACTAGGTGGCTTTTAAAGACACAGGTCATGTGATAACATGTCATGTGATTGCATGTTCCGGAAACGCGATGTGGGGTTTAAGAAATTATTGCAGTTGTTTATTGTGTTTATTTAATGTTTTATTTCTAACAGCGGCATCGCACGAGGTACCATTAACCATTATTCAGCAGACATATATTAGCTTTATGACCTAGTCGTGTAATTTGCTAAATGCCTACATTTCCCTCCAAATGTCGAGCACTTATTTTCAGATGACACTGTCATTGACTGGCAGATGAGATGGACTCGGCAAGTTTACATATGACTGTGAATGTGATATGTGGGACTAGGCAATTACGTAGTTTCCGATAATATTCTACTTAGCAGTATGCCATAAATTAGTATTTGAACCATTGGTATTTTTGTTCATCATTAGCTTCCCGAATAATTCACTTTTTCGTTGTTTTTCTTTCTTTATTTTGAACATCCTTCTACACGATTTTGCTCCCTTTTTGTTCGACTGACGTTACGCACCGCACAAATCCCAGGTTAGCTGTCAACAGCTGTAAAGGGATTATTATATCAAGCACCATATAATTCTAAATTATTTTTATACTTATATAAAGTCATATATATGTTTTTATACAAATTAAACCTTATTGAAATTTAATATATTACTATTGGTCATACTTCTTTGAAGTGTTGTGCTCCTGTAAGAAATCCAAACCTGGTTATGAAATTGAAATATATTTGTCACTTGTCACCAGCACACTGTCCAAGCTGTTGTGCATCTGTCATATCAGTTCCGGTATGGTATTGTTCTTCCTTGTGGCCTCTCTATCCAGTTGTCATCCCACCAAAATTTCTTATATCCCTCAACCCTAATGCAGTTGTCCTATCAGAACTGGTGTGCCCCTTTTCCTGTCGCCAAGCTGTGTTTAACCGCCTCTGCTCTCTTCAGTAGTCAGATTACCTCCATTCACACCAGGTGACCACATCTTCCGGGCTTCTTCAAATTTTGCCTGTTAATTAAACTTAATTGCTTTAGTGCATCCCAGTTTTTTTACTTAGATCATTCTTCACCCATTCTATCCCAAAATATATATATATATGTAATATAAGTAGATTAATTTTACCCGATTATGTAACAACACACACAGCCAATACCATCATTCAATATTTTTTCCCTTTAACTCCTTGCCGCTGTCCAGGTGATTTCTGCTAACACCACAGTTTGAAGAATGACTCATCTCTCAATATATATTGTGAATCTATGTAATGTATCATGTCAGTAGCAAACATCACAGTTTGAAGAATGACTCATCCCTCAATATATATTGTGAATCTATGTAATGTATCATGTCAGTAGCAAACATCACAGTTTGAAGAATGACTCATCCCTCAATATATATTGTGAATCTATGTAATGTATCATGTCAGTAGCAAACATCACAGTTTGAAGAATGACTCATCCCTCAATATATATTGTGAATCTATGTAATGTATCATGTCAGTAGCAAACATCACAGTTTGAAGAATGACTCATCCCTCAATATATATTGTGAATCTATGTAATGTATCATGTCAGTAGCAAACATCACAGTTTGAAGAATGACTCATCCCTCAATATATATTGTGAATCTATGTAATGTATCATGTCAGTAGCAAACATCACAGTTTGGAGAATGACTCATCCCTCAATATATATTGTGAATCTATGTAATGTATCATGTCAGTAGTAAACATCACAGTTTTGCTAGACCAGATTCTAATAGTTCAATAAAACAAATTAACACAGAAAGAGTTGAGTGAACCTCGACACCTTGGAGGAGAATATATAGATTACAACATTTTACTAACTATGTACAATATAAATTATTGACTATTGTGTGTTGACAGGTTGACGCGTGTCACCCGTCCTCATGCATTGATGACAAAGATGATGTCACCTTCACAGAATTGTGTCATCAACACAGAGGTGATGTCACTGGAAGATGTTGCATGCGACAGAACGATGTCACTGTCGAGCATCGACTGCAAATTGTTGGGTAAAATAATTGATCGCATTGGTTGCACCTGGGATGGCAGTAGACGATCGCATTGGTTGCACCTGGGATGGCAGTAGACGATCGTGATCCACGAGAAATGTATTAGTTACATGTATTTTAATATTACGTTACTTAGTGTCATTCTTGTAATTAACTAATACACCTTTACCATTGTTATGTCTACAATCTACATACTAGGATTTATTACACCACAAACAGTTCAGGCATACTATATCTGGCAACAATACATCTTTCATCGTTATGTAGTTGTCAATGGTATTATACTGTACATTATGTATATTCGCTTGGAAACCTGGTTTCTCGGGGAGTGTAGCTCATTACATGTATAAGGAAACAGACTTGAAAACACAAGATTGATCAAACGTACATTTACCCTGGGTGGATGTAATGCTGACGCCAGAGTATAGACTTGGGGTAGTCATTTTAAAATATGTTTTCTACTTCCACGATGGATAAGAACTGTGTCAATAATTTGGTAAAATAAAATTTTCTGCCTACAGAAGTATCATTTATTTTATTATGTCCACAATATGAAAATAAAAATACATTGGTTAATGACGAAATATTATAGTATTCGTTAGGTTAAGTGTTGACATGTAGTTAGTTTTTGGATAGCCATAGTGTTTATGTATTCATGTTTAATAGTATGTAATCAGTTCAAGTTTTTATATTTAAATAATAGTTGAAGTGATTATTAACATATTTTATTATAGGCAAATACGCTTTTATGATTATATGGTTGTCTAAATAACGTCTATGGCATGGTTTGTTTGTATTTGTAGCATCGACCTTAGGTCATGTGACAGCCACACATTGGACGTACTTGAACCAACACAAAGTGTAGCGAGTGATTCAGCGGAACTCATCAAAAGTCACATTGAAATATTGTAAGTCTACCAAAACAGTATGACACTTTATTACAAGAAGAACTCATTACTGACCTAATTTCAGTGATTACTGTTATATAATTTGTCTATTAAGTTAATGTCTATTTGCATCACCTTCTTCCCCTTTGTTTATTTGTAGGGTGGGGTTCTGCATTTAACCAAATTTAAATTCTGGATTGTTAAATGTGTATTCAATTATTTTTAATGTATTGGTACTTTTGTATGTTTTACTACATTTATTATTATTACTAATAATAAATGTAGTAAATGAATAACTTGAAACTTGGATCAGATTTTGGATATTATATAATTCTGTGAAAGCAATACTATTATATTGATTAATGAGTTTCATTATAATAATTATTTGTATCAATGTTGAATTTAATTACATATTAACAAGATTTATTTTTGGATATGCAGCGGTGTTTAAGTAAAGCTCATTGTTATTTCTCCTTGACTAACTATCACAAGAATAGTTGTTTGCTGTGACGAGCCCAACAGAGGTTATTTTAACTTCTTGTTTATGTTTTAGTATGTTGGGTGAGGAAGTTTTGAAAGAGTGTGACATCACACTCTTTGAAGGGATGATGCAACTGAACTATCTGTAAGTAATCTTTTTCTAATATTACACTTATAGCAATTAGCAGAGCAAACAGAGGAATACGTCCATACACAATACAATTTGAGCAAGCTTATTAATTAGCAAGTACTACTTTTTAAAGAAATGATTTTATTTTTAAAAACGTGTCATTACAGTTCAGACTGTTGCAGGATGCTACATATGGTGATATTTGGTTCTTATGTTTGTGGCATTCTGCGGGCGTCTGTATGTTACACAAACTGTATAATAACTGAAAATCACAGGATAATTGGAAGCAGTTTTAGTTATTCAATCGGATTCTCAGTGCACAGTCCTGCTAAATGTCTGTGCAGGGGTTATATAGAGGTGTCATTGTGCGACTCTATGGACTCAGGTTTGACACATTAAGCAGGACTGGGTCCCATCAAAAGATGTCATAATAATTATTAAAATTATTATTCAGCATTGCAAAACCAAATACAGTAACACTAGGGAAAGTTCAACAGGCACTTAGTTGTAGTATGTAACAAACCATGCAAACATGCCTCAATTATGTTTTATTTTTATAATAGTAATAAAATATTTAATGTGAAGGCTATGGGTCATCTACAAATTACTTACCCAGAAAATCAGAAAAAACCTCTCCTCCCCTGTACACAGTATGTTTACCGTGATAAACCTAACCCCCCTCTCTGTATTTACACACCTTACGCAATCATTGTTACCCCTTCATTGTGTACATATGTTGTAGATGGCCCCCTTATCCAGATCATTATATGAAGGATTCAGATGTTGTTTGAAGTGTCCTTTCAATGGTTTTATTAATTTCAAAGTTTTAGCAGATATTCCAGTTTAGCAGTAAACATGTTCTTCGTTTGTAGATCTCTGCCTGCAAAATGTGGATGTCCAGGAGGCACAGATGCCTGGGAGTCATCAGAAATTCAACATAGCATTGAAACATGCAGAAACAAAACAGACATCTGTGTTGCCCAGAATGGTAATAGTCTTGTATTAGGAAGCCTGTTGTGTTTAATAAAACACATTGCTGCAAACCAAACAGCTGTGTTATATATGTGATAAATTAGCTTTGTGTTTCATTGAAGATCGGCCAACAAATTTGTTGGTCACCCATAAAGACAGAACTTTGTAAGTAAGTAAATGCAATGCAATAAAATGCAAAACGTAAATTCATGCACATGCACACATATATAACAGACATTATCTACATAGACCAGTCAAAAAAGACTGTTCTAAAGATCAAGTTAAAACAAAACCAAAAATGTACAAATAAAAACAGTAATAATTTAACTAAAACTAAATATTTGCAATTATTTTGTTGTATTATGTACTTCTGTGTGCATCAGTCTTTGAAGGGTGCAGGCTGTTAAACACGCCAGTTTCATGTTTCCGCTACATAGGCATACTATGTTGTTTGTTGCAGTGACTTGCCCCAAACATTCCCATTGTGTCGTCCAGTCTCCGGGTGTCACATGGTGTACGTGCAATAAGGGTCACTATGGCTACAAGTGTCTTCGTCAGGTGAGTTTAACTCTGCCCCTTGTAAAGGGAAGTTTGAAGAGTAACAATAAGCCACCTTAGGCCAAGGCTGTCAGTTTTTAATATAATGTTTTTCATATGAGAAGAAATAATGTTGAATGTATGCTGTAGGCCAAATAGCGTTTCATAAGCCGGAAATGGTGTTCGTCGTTTGAAACTTGTGTCAACCCAAAAAAGGTTGAAATAGTATAAACACAACATTTAAATACTAAATAGCTGCATTTGTCGGTAATTGACACTTATTGTAGATACACACATCCTTACACAATAATACCTTTGAAGTTCTCTTGTCCCCACATGTAAAACAAGTCGAGCAAAGACAAAGTATAGTTATATGATGAAGTATGAATGATTCAGTGAACTTCCTGCTAATAATGACCACGTTTGGCTGATTGTGAATAAACTAACAGAACAGACAACCTTGCTTTAATTGAAGATGTAAAAAAAATGTATCCATCTAGTTAGGTTTGTAATGCAGCAATTTGTTTGCAGCTCGTGAATTTAGCTATTAATTTACATGGGGCAGAGAAGCAGCTCTACCCCTGGTGAAATTTCACAAACTTACGTATTGTGATGTGTTGTTTGAATGGTTTGAGGGCATGGCTAATATGACCCAGATGGGGTTTATTGTAAGGGGAACGTTCAGTTTACATTAAGTATACACTATTTCTATCCACTGTCATCTAACACCACGTGATTACGTGACTTCACAGATTCCATATTGCTCCTTTCCGCTGCATCCCAGACAGCCAGCCACATCTCTTCCGACTTGTCGTACTTGGCCAGAAAGAAGAGTGCTTCATTGACTTCGTAGACAGATGTGTGCTTTCTGCTCATAATGTCGTATCCATTGGGAGAACGGAATGGTCGGGGCATAACATGGGTTTTGTTGGCAAGCATTCCGGTTACATACACATCATCGATCCAGTAATATTCTGTGTGCAGTGATGTTGCGTATAGATTTCGTATGACATCTGGCGTGATAATGTAAGCGAACCCTTCGCAGTAATCCGGGTATCTGTCGTATGGGTATTCTTCATACGACACATACCATTTGTCTGACTTTCTACGAACAGCATGTTGTCTGTAATAGACAGAACAGTAAAGCATGTTGGCAGTGTCACCTTGTGGGTAAGTCTGTACTAAATACACAAGGGTGCGGTAGGTGTTAATTAACGTGTCGTCATCAACCTTAATGATGAACTTTGCGTTTCGACAGTAAGTTAGTATCCACTTGTACGCCATGATGTGTTTACGAGTGAGGTTTCTGTAGTGGTCGATGAAGTCTCCTTGGATTATATCACCGTATGCCCAGCTTTCTGTGACCAGATGCTGTTGCATTGTGGGTGAAGATGGCCATGCAAGCATGAACACAGTGTTTGTGTTGCATCCGGCATAGCGTGTCACGCTCGCATATGTTTTGCGAATCTGTTGTCTTTCCTTCACGTGACTCGGAGCCGAATGGACGAACATCAACAGGAAGATTTCCTTCCCGGAACATCTTGACTCGTTATTGAGGTGATACTGAATGTCATGCCAGTCGGAGTTGTTTCTGGGGTTTGGCAACTTTAAGTTGCTCTCTTTCGTTGGTCGTCTGTTCACCAGAGACGTTTTACAGGTTGTCGTGTTGTTGAAGAAAAGAAGGCATGGAGCAAATAGTTGTGTCAATAGAAGGAACAACAAGAGGGTGAAACAGCATGCGGTCAGTCTTTTTAGTTTGCAAGACAGGCAGAGTCGCAGCATTCTGTCAATCGTGCTTGTAATGATAGATGTCTGAGCAACAAACACGAGCGTTCTTTTGATGTGATGTGGCTCCACTAAGAATTGTGGGGCGAGCAGCTCATTGAACCCAGCAGGTAATTAGATACCTACAATGGTAAAAAGAATCATCTGAAGAAATGCATTTGAATGCCCATTTACATCAAATGTTAGGGGTGGTCGCAAAAATTTGCAAAGTCCCAAAAATGTATATCATTACGTTGTTGTGAATGGTGGTTGGATTGTCACAATGTATCACAGGAAAATAAAATCAATACAGTGGCACCACCTATTGAGTAGAACAGATGTCGATGCACATTGGTGCTAATATGGGTATCATAAGAGGGCGGCGTGGTTGGGAATATCTTGGCAGCCGTGTCGCATCAGTTGAATTTGTTCAGCAGCCTTTGCCAGAGCTCTTAAGTTGTTCCCTGTAAAATAATTACAAATACGTCCTACACTGATTTGGCCATTTACATCTGGATTTAGAAGCTATTTTGGGTCACTCAAAATCGTATTTCCTACACCGAATATTGGTGGAGGTGGATGGTGGTCTGAATCAAAATGAAACACTATCGGTACATGTTTTTGAGCTTTTATGAACATGTCGGACATCAAATATCATAATTTTTATTATGCCAATGATAGATGGTTTAAAAAATGTAAGTCATTTGTCAGTTTTGTTGTGTAGCCAAATATTTCTGAAAGCAAGACACAATGATAACAAACTGAAAAATATTTTCCTCAAGCATTTTTTGTCTGATGCTACCATTAACCTCGCACAATATAATCCAAGATTCAAATTTTTCTTCAGCTAACTCAACTGTACTATAATTTAATTGCTTTAATATATTTCATATCAGTTGATAAAGAAAAGCTGTACAAACCAGTCGTCTTGAATAATTCGTTGCATCCAAGACCTAGTATCTTTCTTCCACACCATCTTTGGTTATCTTCTGCAAGTCGATTGCTGATTTCTTTCCACTGGATTCCATGAAGCCGTTGCGTAGAAACTGCAGGTGAACTTATAAAATATTCAGTTGGTCTGGATTGGCTATTGATTCCAGCCTCTGTAGTTGTTCCAAAGCTTGTCGTAAATATTGATTAAATCATGAATTACTGTACATCCACATGCAAGCATCGCTGTTTTACGAATCAATATATTAATAGGTTGACTTTGTGGCATTGCAAGTGCTTCATCTCACCATGGTTCACTCGTCTCTTTCTCTCTTATTTCACTTCCACTCATCTACCAACTGGCTATGTATTTAAGTTAAAAGATGAGAATACTGTAACATTGAGAAGAGATACTGCTGGACTAGGTTTGTTAAAGTTAAAAGATGAGAATACTGTAACGTTGAGAAGAGATACTGCTGGACTAGGTTTGTTAAAGTTAAAAGATGAGAATACTGAAACGTTGAGAATAGTTACTGCTGGACTAGGTTTGTTAAAGTTAAAAGATGAGAATACTGTAACGTTGAAAAGAGATACTGCTGGACTAGGTTTGTTAAAGTTAAAAGATGAGAATACTGTAACGTTGAAAAGAGATACTGCTGGACTAGGTTTGTTAAAGTTAAAAGATGAGAATACTGTAAAGTTGAGAAGAGTTACTGCTGGACTAGGTTTGTTAAAGTTAAAAGATGAGAATACTGTAACATTGAGAAGAGTTACTGCTGGACTAGGTTTGTTAAAGTTAAAAGATGAGAATACTGTAATGTTGAGAAGAGACACTGCTGGACTAGGTTTGTTAACGTTAAAAGATGAGAATACTGTAACATTGAGAAGAGTTACTGCTGGACTAGGTTTGTTAAAGTTAAAAGATGAGAATACTGTAACGTTGAGAAGAGATACTGCTGGACTAGGTTTGTTAAAGTTAAAAGATGAGAATACTGTAACAATGAGAAGAGTTACTGCTGGACTAGGTTTGTTAAAGTTAAAAGATGAGAATACTGTAACGTTGAGAAGAGATACTGCTGGACTAGGTTTGTTAAAGTTAAAAGATGAGAATACTGTAACATTGAGAAGAGTTACTGCTGGACTAGGTTTGTTAAAGTTAAAAGATGAGAATACTGTAACGTTGAGAAGAGATACTGCTGGACTAGGTTTGTTAAAGTTAAAAGATGAGAATACTGTAACATTGAGAAGAGATACTGCTGGACTAGGTTTGTTAAAGTTAAAAGATGAGAATACTATAAAGTTGAGAAGAGTTACTGCTGGACTAGGTTTGTTAAAGTTAAAAGATGAGAATACTGTAATGTTGAGAAGAGACACTGCTGGACTAGGTTTGTTAACGTTAAAAGATGAGAATACTGTAACATTGAGAAGAGTTACTGCTGGACTAGGTTTGTTAAAGTTAAAAGATGAGAATACTGTAACGTTGAGAAGAGATATTGCTGGACTAGGTTTGTTAAAGTTAAAAGATGAGAATACTGTAACATTGAGAAGAGATACTGCTGGACTAGGTTTGTTAAAGTTAAAAGATGAGAATACTGTAACATTGAGAAGAGTTACTGCTGGACTAGGTTTGTTAAAGTTAAAAGATGAGAATACTGTAACGTTGAGAAGAGATACTGCTGGACTAGGTTTGTTAAAGTTAAAAGATGAGAATACTGTAAAGTTGAGAAGAGATACTGCTGGACTAGGTTTGTTAAAGTTAAAAGATGAGAATACTGTAACATTGAGAAGAGTTACTGCTGGACTAGGTTTGTTAAAGTTAAAAGATGAGAATACTGTAACGTTGAGAAGAGATACTGCTGGACTAGGTTTGTTAAAGTTAAAAGATGAGAATACTGTAACATTGAGAAGAGTTACTGCTGGACTAGGTTTGTTAAAGTTAAAAGATGAGAATACTGTAATGTTGAGAAGAGATACTGCTGGACTAGGTTTGTTAAAGTTAAAAGATGAGAATACTGTAACGTTGAGAAGAGTTACTGCTGGACTAGGTTTGTTAACGTTAAAAGATGAGAATACTGTAACGTTGAGAAGAGTTACTGCGGGACTAGGTTTGTTAAAGTTAAAAGATGAGAATACTGTAACGTTGAGAAGAGATACTGCTGGACTAGGTTTGTTAAAGTTAAAAGATGAGAATACTGTAACATTGAGAAGAGATACTGCTGGACTAGGTTTGTTAAAGTTAAAAGATGAGAATACTGTAAAGTTGAGAAGAGTTACTGCTGGACTAGGTTTGTTAAAGTTAAAAGATGAGAATACTGTAACGTTGAGAAGAGATACTGCTGGACTAGGTTTGTTAAAGTTAAAAGATGAGAATACTGTAACGTTGAGAAGAGATACTGCTGGACTAGGTTTGTTAAAGTTAAAAGATGAGAATACTGTAAAGTTGAGAAGAGATACTGCTGGACTAGGTTTGTTAAAGTTAAAAGATGAGAATACTGTAACATTGAGAAGAGATACTGCTGGACTAGGTTTGTTAAAGTTAAAACATGAGAATACTGTAACGTTGAGAAGAGTTACTGCTGGACTAGGTTTGTTAAAGTTAAAACATGAGAATACTGTAACGTTGAGAAGAGTTACTGCTGGACTGGGTTTGTTAAAGTTAAAACATGAGAATACTGTAAAGTTGAGAAGAGATACTGTTAGACTAGGTTTGTTAAAGTTAAAACATGAGAATACTGTAACGTTGAGAAGAGTTACTGTGGACTAGGTTTGTTAAAGTTAAAACATGAGAATACTGTAACGTTGAGAAGAGTTACTGCTGGACTAGGTTTGTTAAAGTTAAAACATGAGAATACTGTAACGTTGAGAAGAGTTACTGCTGGACTACGTTTGTTAAAGTTAAAAAATGAGAATACTGTAACGTTGAGAAGAGTTACTGCTGGACTAGGTTTGTTAAAGTTAAAACATGAGAATACTGTAACATTGAGAAGAGTTACTGCTGGACTAGGTTTGTTAAAGTTAAAAGATGAGAATACTGTAACGTTGAGAAGAGATACTGTTGGACTAGGTTTGTTAAAGTTACAACATGAGAATACTGTAACGTTGAGAAGAGTTACTGCTGGACTAGGTTTGTTAAAGTTAAAACATGAGAATACTGTAAAGTTGAGAAGAGATACTGTTGGACTAGGTTTGTTAAAGTTAAAACATGAGAATACTGTAACGTTGAGAAGAGTTACTGCTGGACTAGGTTTGTTAAAGTTAAAACATGAGAATACTGTAACGTTGAGAAGAGTTACTGCTGGACTAGGTTTGTTAAAGTTAAAACATGAGAATACTGTAACGTTGAGAAGAGTTACTGCTGGACTAGGTTTGTTAAAGTTAAAAAATGAGAATACTGTAACGTTGAGAAGAGTTACTGCTGGACTAGGTTTGTTAAAGTTAAAAGATGAGAATACTGTAACGTTGAGAAGAGTTACTGCTGGACTAGGTTTGTTAGTTAAAACATGAGAATACTGTAACGTTGAGAAGAGTTACTGCTGGACTAGGTATGTTGCTTTATTGGTGGGTGCAAATTAGTACATACATAAAATATATTGTGCAGTTGTATGTAAACACGTACTTGATGATGATCAAGGTAAGAATTAGTCATTTCAGTTGAGAAAATCATAACAACAAAATCAACAAGTGTGGTGGAAATCGGAAGGTGATTTGTAAAATGACCAAAAACTAGTTTTGCTATTACCCGTATAAAACTGTTGTTTACCCAAGGTTATTGTGTGTGAAGGTGTTTGTGATACCAGCAATGTGTTCCACCAGCATACATCTCTACACATCTGTATGATGTGTCATTGCAAACAATTTCTTGCGTGGCACAGATTTTGCTCAGATCATTTTCTTATACTTTGTTCACACTCTATATCAGGTGTTATGAAGCTAACTTTGCGGCAAAGGCACTCAGACCAACCACATACCTGAGCATCAATTAAAATTAATTTACAGTTATATTAATATTTTCTTTGTTATTCACCAATTTTTTTTTTTTTTTTCAACAGCTTTCAGCTGCATTTGTTAGACTGACTACTGCCACATGGCGGATGCTAACCATTGTATGCAGGTGTTGTCACTGCTGTGGACCCCCTCTCCCCTCACTGATGCCTCAGTGGCCATTGTATGCAGGTGTTGTCACTGCTGTGGACCTCCTTCCTTCCCTCACTGATGCCTCAGTGGCCATTGTATGCAGGTGTTGTCACTGCTGTGGACCTCCTTCCTTCCCTCACTGATGCCTCAGTGGCCATTGTATGCAGGTGTTGTCACTGCTGTGGACCTCCTTCCTTCCCTCACTGATGCCTCAGTGGCCATTGTATGCAGGTGTTGTCACAGCTGTGGACCCCCTTCCTTCCCTCACTGATGCCTCAGTGGCCATTGTATGCAGGTGTTGTCACTGCTGTGGACCCCCTTCCTCCCCTCACTGATGCCTCAGTGGCCATTGTATGCAGGTGTTGTTCCTGCTGTGGACCTCCTCCCCTTCCTTCCCTCACTGATGCCTCAGTGGCCATTGTATGCAGGTGTTGTCACTGCTGTGGACCCCCTTCCTTCCCTCACTGATGCCTCAGTGGCCATTGTATGCAGGTGTTGTCACTGCTGTGGACCTCCTTCCTTCCCTCACTGATGCCTCAGTGGCCATTGTATGCAGGTGTTGTTCCTGCTGTGGACCTCCTCCCCCCTTCCTTCCCTCACTGATGGTTCATGGTTAAGACTAGCCTGATAAATAACAATTTAAACCGTTCAAAAAACAAGGAAATATGTGACATACATCAGTTCAAACAATTAGGCACAATCAATAGAAATGAAAGGGGTAAATGGGTGAAGGGATGGATTTTTGCATTTTTAGAAATAAAAACAATACTTTGCATACAAATTGCAGGAATGACGTTGACATCTTTGGAAAGATGTTCACAACACTAAATGAAAAGATGTTCACAACACTAAATGGATAGATGTTCACAACACTAAATGGAAAGATGTTCACAACACTAAATGGATATATGTTCACAACACTAAATGGATAGGTGTTCACAACACTAAATGGAAAGATGTTCACAACACTAAATGGATAGATGTTCACAACACTAAATGGATAGATATTCACAACACTAAATGGAAAGATGTTCACAACACTAAATGGATAGATGTTCGCAAGACTAAATGTCACAATGTAACTCATGGTCCAAACGATCACATACCACAACCACCATTCTGATGGATCTCTCCAGAACCAATAATTCACATAACTCTACTGTTTCAGGGAACCTTCCCGACTGCCGTGTTTTCCATATCCATGGCTGGCAGTGTAGTCGTCCTGTCTGCCATTCTCTGGGCGACGGTTCGACGCAAGGTTTAGTAACTACGACAAAACAGCCAGTTCCACTGTGCGTCATCATCACTGAACAATGCCACTTCAGCAGATTTGAAGATGTTGCTGAATTTGTGGTCGTAGACAATAATTCTTGTTTAATTTTTTACAGATCTGAGCTATTGATGTCATGCGTTTTGTCACTGAAATGTGGTAAAAACTTTGTAAAAACACTTGCAGTATTTATTAGGCTGCATTATTTTTATTTTGTTTATCATGAATGGATAACTTAATTTTGTATTCTGCATGCAGCAAACAGGATTGGATTTGATAACAACATTTTTAGACACCAATAATGCACCTACCCTGTAGTAAAGGAAATGTTTTTGCATAATTAATTTAGCAGTTCGATTATAGGATGAAATAACAATAATACATTTGACTTAATTTAATGACTACAGTATAATTAATTACAACTGTAATCCAACCTAAGCTTAGTTGCAGTGTAAACATGTACATAATGTGAATGTAAGATGGTTTTGTAAAATGTATTTATTTTGTGAATAAAAAAATCATAATGATGTATGCAAATTTTGATATACTGTAGTGATGTATGCACATTTTACAATAAAACCACTGTTGTACAAGGAGTACGAATTCAACACATTTTATAACCCAGAATAAAAATGTAATACAGCACGCCACATACTTACATAATAATTTAACGTTACAACACTAGCATACACGTCAAAAAAGTGGCAGCTCAAAGCTCTGGCCCCTGCAGAATCCACAATTCTGTACAGATTCTAGCATTCAGTACTCGTTCATTTCGCTAGCGCATATCTCTCGAGTCGTCAACACTGTTGCCTAGCAACCGGCGAGATTAAAATGAGAATCCGCACAAGGGATCATCGCGTTCTCCACGTCGTCCACCGCGCCTCCCGCCTCGACCGCCGAAGAACGGGTAGCTGCCTGCGTCTCTACCCCCCATGAAGCCTCCACCCCCCCGGCCACGGAAGCCATTGCCACCACCCCTTCCTCCTCCTCTCCCCCTTCCTCTCCGGTCGTCATCCCTCCCTTCCCGCTGTCTCTCCCTCCACGCCTGGAAGCGCTCAGCCATGTCCTCGAGTTCCTGGGGCACCTCCTGTGTAAACACAAACAAACAATTGTCCAAGGGTCCAGTACATGGCGGTTTGCCGACATCACAATCAAGATTTTTCACGACCTCCATCAAGCTTTATCTTTGCCACCGATGTTGATAATAGTTAGGGATCATCCTAAAAATCATCATTCCCATGAAAGTATATTGTTGTACGGAGCAGTTACCAGGACTCTCACAAAAGAACTAGAAAAAAACTACACGGAAGTTACACCAGAATGTTAAGAAAGTGGCTAAATGTCCACTGGAGCAATAGAAGAACTACATGGACAAGTAGACAAACACACAAGATTCGCAGGAGGTGCTTACAACTAGCTGGCCATCGTAATACTGAAGAACCAGTGTCAACATTCATCCTGTGGACACCCATACATGGCAAGAAAAACAGAGGGAAACCAAAGAAAACACACCAAGCTGATCTGCGAAAACCTTGATGTTGAGGAGACAGACCTTCCCTCCCTGATGAACGATCGACCCATACAGAAAAGGCTCATCTATGCTCCAGCCCCAGCCGACTGATGATGATGATTGTGTCCGCTATCAGATAAAATTACTTTAATTTGGCCTCAGCCACCCACCCACTTCCTTAGATGAAAGTCTGTAAACACTGATATGATGATATTAATACAGTAACAGTATTGGTCCGAAGCATAAAACATTGATGTCTGACGCCAGATGAAAACTGCATCTGATCCCCGTCCCCCAAAATAAAGTAATTTCATCTGATATCGGACATCAACGTTCCGAGATACCTTATATACATCAATAACATTGCCATTGCATGACTTCTCATAAAACAAACATTCCCGCATACAGTTCACTTTAAAAAAACTTTTCTATTATAATGATGAACCTTTGTGGCCCAAATATCTACAAAATGTACAACGGAATGCACGCTTTCTTAATATATTCCAACTTCATATACAAGTTTTTATTTAAACTTTGAGGACGAAACACAACAGTGATTTTTCTCAAAAGCAAAAAAATTGAAAAATCGCATTTTCTTCCAAAACTCCTCAATTGTTGTTTTATGTAAATGAGACATGTGACCTGGTGGGCTTCTACGAGGATGTCGATGAGGTTCTTGGCCTGTCTCCAGTCGCCCCGAGTCATCAGGGTGATAGACGTGCCACTTCGGCTGTAACAAACACCCAGTCTCTCTCTCAACCAATGTTCTACGCCCGAGCTCAAATGTTGATAGTCAACAGGACCGTCTACTCTGTAAAGATCGTGGTCTCACTCAAACATTGGTGGTGCACACATTAAAAGGATGCAGGTCTGTTCCTAGTTTTTAATATAATATTCTTCAGACTATAATAACTATGTTGAAAGTATGCTGCCTGCCAAATTGTGTTTAGCAAGCCCATGCAGTTTGGAAGATATGCCTAGGAGCATGTTAAAATAGTAAACAACACATCCATTTTCAAAACAAGCTTTATTGGCAATATAGCCAAGTTGGGCTGAGTTAAATGCAATGCCCTTTGATGTTCAACGATTTTTCCCACGTTCAACACGGCAAACCTCCTGTTACAAATTACTGCGCTGACTAATTCTGGTTACAGAAAAAGACTGGCTCCCTTTAACATAAACAACATTAGCACTGTCAGTTTGGAAGTAACCTATGCATTTTAATACTTGAACAAACACCAGTGGCCAGATCTCAAAAAGTTAACTTGAATACAAACATTGGGCAACTTGTAGTTTGGGAAAAAACCATTTTTAGGAGAATAAAATAGATTGATTGTTAATATTGCTACGAATGGAAGAATGTATGCTACCTATGGCATAATTGTATGTAGCCTAGACAACGGGTGAACTCCCTATCACCCCCCACATGGTACCCACCCTGCTCTGCCTGTCCTGCCAACCCTGTGGACGTAATCCTCTATGTTCCGCGGAAAGTCAAAGTTGAATACATACCTGCAACAGAGCATTCGACATAGACAAAATAAATAATAACAATATTTGTATAGCGCCATGATTCTGTATCAATCCATCTGGCGACAGTCAAAATACAAGCACACAAACTGATGTCATATAAATGATAGTAAATTAATTCAAATAAATGAATGAGAACAGATTAAACTATAAAATAAATTACACAAAAATGATGTCTATATATTATATATGATGATAATAAATAAGTAAAAATATGACATAAAATGGATACAAGACATGTAAATAATGTATATAAGATAATAAAAATGGTAATTAAACTTATTGGTGCCTATTTTGCATATGCAACACGAAAAAGAGGAGACTTTAAATATCCCCATATTCATGGAGCCAAGGAATTAGTTTTATGCTCCTCTCTCACATTACTATTCACGACCTCCCGGACAAGGTTCGTACACTTGAGCAGCTATAAAATAAAAAAAATTAATTCCATGCAAAAGCCGACTTACTTTTGAGCATGATGGTTACACAATGCATATGTTAACCTTAATTGTAATGTACCAGGTTCTCGTGGAACAAAGGAACGGTAGCAGTAATCATCTTTGTAGTTTAACTTCCCATACAAGCACCCTCTGGAGAGAGTCGTTCTCCCCTCAGTTTCCACAGGCAATGAACTGAATATTGTATTCAAGCGTGGAGGCCATATCGCAGGAAGGACATAGATATGCTAGAAAGAGTGCAGAGGAGAGCAACTAAAATGATACCAAAACTGAGGGATCTTAGTTATGAAATACGCCTAAAAAAATGCGGTTTAACAACACTAGAGATCAGGAGATTGAGAGGAGATCAGATAGAAGTGTTTAGAATATTGAATGGTTATGAAAATATTGATAGAAATATGTTTTTTTCAGTTAAGAAAGATAGAAAGACTATAGGACATGAAGTTACATTAGTAAAGGAGCAGTGTAGATTAGACGTGAGAAAGTTCTCATTTTCACAAAGGACTGTGAATGAATGGAACAGATTACCTGCTGATTGTGTGGGTGCTAGTAGCGTGAATGTTTAAAAATAAAATCTACACATACCTCAGACGGGCGGGATACACATAGATAAAAGGGTCGGACTCTCGATAAGCCAAAGGGCTTCCTTGTCCACCTGCCACCTAGAGTTAATTCTCTGGGTGGCAATCTTGTTAAATCTTGTTAAAACTGAAAGTTATGGGTGTCAGCCATTTTAGTTCTGAAAACATAAAATGTCAGGCTTTTCCATGACATTTAGAAAATTCCAAGATTTCAAACTATTGAAATTCTACTCTATTCAAGGATTTCTGTGCCCCATAGTTTCTACTGTAAAACTATGTGCAATTCCGATTTAATCAAGTTTCCTGTGAAAGACTAGAAGAGAAAACAATTGCGCAGTGAGACTTCTTCCTACATACGTGATGTCCTTCACATCAAGTCCTCGAGATGCCACATCTGTTGCGACCAGCACACGCACTGCTCCCGTCTTGAAGTCTTCCAATGCCTGCTCCCTGTCGCATTGCTCTCTGGTCACGGCAAACAACAAAGATTATATTTCTTGAATGTTAATCAACCTTTTAATGGAATGGGCTAAGCATATCTATATAATTTATCACTGACATTTTGACTGACCAATGAAGAATCAGATTAAAAATTTTTGATTTTACTTTTAAATCTAACAATTTATTGTTCTGCGGGTTAGTGCAAAATAATAATTTTGAAATATGTAATAAATTGGCTTATTTTATTTCGTTGCTTAATCAATTATTCTGAAATACTAAGTGATGAACAACTATATTAATAAAGTTTTCTACGGATGTTTTCAACAACCAATACACAGGTCCATCTACAAAATAATTGCATTCTTAGTAAAACTATGGTTTTATATTGGAAGATTTTGAACTAGCACTGTTTGGAAACAATCTAGTCGATTTCGTAAGAGAATCGTAAGGCACTGTATTCCATGCCATGAAGTCTATACCAAGGGTTAAACTAACCCTGGGAGCATTTCAAACTTGCCAGTAAATGACTAACAACTTACCTGTCACCGTGAATGCACTGACAGCTGATTCCTTGCAGGTGGAAATCTGATGCAATGTCGTCAGCCCTGCAATCACAACTCTATCATCAATCGCAATTCTTAACTACATTTGTGTACAGATGGATCAGTGAATGTTGAAAATTGAACAATCCAATGCGCTTAACATCCAGACTCTAGCATTGAAGTCAGGCACAAAATGACATCCATGAAAACTTAGTTACTGTTGTTAGGTAAATAGCCAGAACCAAGACTGTATACATGAAGGTAAGTAGCCAGAACCAAAAATGTATACATGAAGGTAAATAGCCAGAACCAAGATTGTATACATGAAGGTAAATAGCCAGAACCAAGACTGCATACATGAAGGTAAATAGCCAGAACCAAGACTGCATACATGAAGGTAAATAGCCAGAACCAAGACTGCATACATGAAGGTAAGTAGCCAGAACCAAGACTGTATACAAGAAGGTAAATAGCCAGAACCAAGACTGTATACATGAAGGTAAGTAGCCAGAACCAAGACTGTCTACATGAAGGTAAATAGCCAGAACCAAGACTGCATACATGAAGGTAAATAGCCAGAACCAAGACTGCATACATGAAGGTAAATAGCCAGAACCAAGACTGCATACATGAAGGTAAGTAGCCAGAACCAAGACTGTATACATGAAGGTAAGTAGCCAGAACCAAGACTGCATACATGAAGGTAAATAGCCAGAACCAAGACTGCATACATGAAGGTAAATAGCCAGAACCAAGACTGCATACATGAAGGTAAGTAGCCAGAACCAAGACTGTATACATGAAGGTAAGTAGCCAGAACCAAGACTGCATATATGAGGTAAGTAGCCAGAACCAAGACTGTATACATGAAGGTAAATAGCCAGAACCAAGACTGCATACACGAAGGTAAATAGCCAGAACCAAGACTGTATACATGAAGGTAAATAGCCAGAACCAAGACTGCATACATGAAGGTAAATAGCCAGAACCAAGACTGCATACTTGAAGGTAAATAGCCAGAACCAAGACTGCATACATGAAGGTAAATAGCCAGAATCAAGACTGCATACATGAAGGTAAATAGCCAGAACCAAGACTGCATACATGAAGGTAAGTAGCCAGAATCAAGACTGCATACATGAAGGTAAGTAGCCAGAATCAAGACTGTATACATGAAGGTAAGTAGCCAGAATCAAGACTGCATACATGAAGGTAAGTGGCCAGAATCAAGACTGCATACATGAAGGTAAATAGCTAGAACCAAGACTGTCTACATGAAGGTAAATAGCCAGAACCAAGACTGTCTACAAGAAGGTAAATAGCCAGAACAAAGACTGTCTACATGAAGGTAAATAGCCAGAACCAAGACTGTCTACATGAAGGTAAATAGCCAGAACCAAGACTGTATACATGAAGGTAAATAGCCAGAACCAAGACTGTCTACAAGAAGGTAAGTAGCCTGAATCAATACTGTACACACAAAGGTAAATAGCCAGAATCAAGACTGTCTACACGAAGGTAAATAGCCAGAACCAAGTCTGTCTACATGAAGGTAAGTAGCCAGAACCAAGACCGTCTACATGAAAGTAAGTTGCCAGAACCAAGACTGTATACATGAAGGTAAGTAGCCAGAACCAAGACTGTATACATGAATGTAAATAGCCAGAACCAAGACTGTCTACATGAAGGTAAATAGCCAGAACCAAGACTGTCTACATGAAGGTAAATAGCTAGAACCAAGACTGTCTACATGAAGGTAAATAGCCAGAACCAAGACTGTCTACAAGAAGGTAAATAGCCAGAACAAAGACTGTCTACATGAAGGTAAATAGCCAGAACCAAGACTGTCTACATGAAGGTAAATAGCCAGAACCAAGACTGTATACATGAAGGTAAATAGCCAGAACCAAGACTGTATACATGAAGGTAAGTAGCCAGAACCAAGACTGTCTACATGAAGATAAATAGCCAGAATCAAGACTGTATACATGAAGGTAAGTAGCCAGAATCAAGACTGTATACATGAAGGTAAGTAGCCAGAATCAAGACTGCATACATGAAGGTAAGTAGCCAGAACCAAGACTGTATACATGAAGGTAAATAGCCAGAACCAAGACTGCATACATGAAGGTAAGTAGCCAGAACCAAGACTGCATACATGAAGATAAATAGCCAGAACCAAGACTGTATACATGAAGGTAAATAGCCAGAACCAAGACTGTATACATGAAGGTAAGTAGCCAGAACCAAGACTGTATACATGAAGATAAATAGCCAGAACCAAGACTGTCTACATGAAGGTAAATAGCCAGAATCAAGACTGTATACATGAAGGTAAGTAGCCAGAACCAAGACTGTATACATGAAGGTAAATAGCCAGAACCAAGACTGTATACATGAAGGTAAGTAGCCAGAATCAAGACTGTATACATGAAGGTAAATAACTGGAATAAAAGAACAGATTGTAGAAGATGCCATTTTAGTCTTAAGATTTTTTAGCCTCGGATCGAGTGTAATATTTCCTGCGTACCCAACATATAAAGATATTAACGTTTTGCTGTGCAACATTAAGGGTACTTACAATGCCAAGAATGCTAGTGTTTACACACAATCTTCATGTTTCATTATATCCATGTTTTATAAAGATTATATGTTTAAATTAAGAGTGGCTACATGTGGGCGGTTGGTGCTTATAACCATGTTTCACAAAAACAAATCAATCGTTACAGAGGTGACGCATAACGAGTGAAACTTAATGCACACTGTCCCTACTGTGTGTAGAACTGGTTATGGAACTTATGCTATCACAAGTCCACCCCACATATAGGAGAGGGGGTTAGGTGGCTTGAACCATTGATTGAAACTTCACCTTTTTAATTTTATGAACTTACAAGACCATCCCTTATCAACTGCACAACTTTCCGACATTTACCCCTAACTGGTATACTTACATGACTTTGCGCCCCACAAACACGATCACCTTGTCTTCCTCTGTCATCTCGTACTTGAGGAACTCGATCAACTAAAACAGAAACATTTCTTAAAACACTTGATAACCCCTTCTCCTCGACTGTCTCCATTCTCCCCACGCTGAGAAATGATCCTGAACTACAGCATTAGGTTCATCTGGGGACCATTTCACTTACACTCTTATCAGCTTAAAAACCTGATTTTGCCCATTAACAGTGATCTTAGACTTTCAAAATGGAAGACCTCATTTTAAACTGTTTAGGGCTCCACACTGCAAATACTTTCTACAATTGTTTGTGCATTAACATCATGACACCGACGTATATGTTGCATTCTGCATATAAATAACAAATACACATCTACTTGATTACTATCAACATTATTGCAGTGTAAACAAAATACAATGAGCTAATTATTACTGAATTTTCCAATACATTTTAACACTAGTCTCCTAAGGCTGTCACAGATTTCCAACAAGTGCTTTCTGTTACTTGGATGAGTAGGACCGGAAAGAACTTACGCGAGGTCTTTTGTCATCGTCACCCATAATTTCGACTCTCTGGGTCACGCTGTGCACGGCCTACAACACATCTCAATGCTACACACACACATACAAAAATATTTTATACAAATTTTTTAAACTTCCCCTATCAATTCTGATCTTATTCATACTGGTTTAACAATTATTAAAAACTTCATTTCACTGTTATATTATATGTTACTTATGCAAATATGAAACTTCAATTTATTCTAATTTAATATGGAATATTTTCTGTAATCTTATTCACATTAGTTTAGGAACATTTAAAACTGTAACTTGACTACTTTCATATGCAATTGTTGTTTAGATTAATTATTTATTATCATTATATTGGTATATTTGGCATTATTTATTAAATAAAAAATTAATAAAAAATTGCATTTCATTAGGATTTTTATTTAAGACACACATATTCGGATCTGTGAAGTTCGTATCATTTCCAACTAGGTTAGATGTGTGAATTGACTTACGGCAAGATCTAGGGAGCCAACAAACACTTGGATTGGGTTTGTCATGTAGGATTCGGCCATGCGTCGCACACCCTCTGGCCATGTAGCGCTGCAACACAACCAGAAACTGTCAGCGAACTCGTCATTTAACAAGAAATGTACAACAATTTTCTGTCTGCACAAAGTATTGAATGATCGGTGTTTCTGGAGCATGATAGAGAGCATAGTTGTAGAGCTAGAGCATTGGACCGTCAATCAAGAGAAATAGAGTTCAAATCCTGTGCTGCCATTTCAAACCTTGGGCAAGTCTGTTCACTCTGTGTTGCTCCAGTTCATGCTGATGTATGAATGAGTACCTGGCTATAGACAGTGGTGGGTATTTATGTATGAAGTCTTTGTGCATTAATTGGAACATGACTGAATACTTCCCAGAGAAGTTGAGATGGTGTTTGAACAGATTTGCCAGGGAGTAAAGCATAAAGCGCTTTGAGCAGTCCAAAGAACTGGACACTGCGTTACATTTACGTTTTTGTTCAAATTCTGGGATTTTAAAGTGGTTTGGAAGTTTCTAGTTCTAGTTGTTTCCAGCGTTCTGCAACGTTCTATTAACTGACCAGTCTGTATATATTGCGGTTACAATGTTATGGTCTTATGAGGCCTTTTTCAGAACATTATCGCCAAACCGACCTTTCTATGATGGCACTGAGGATGGTCACTGCCAGGGTGTTTGTGGTTCTCTCACGTCCCAAATTGAGATGGGACTGACATTAACGTGATCTCCGAGTCACGAGGGATACACAGTCCTCAATATTGAGACCCAGGTTTTTACACCAAATATCATGCCTGCCAGGTCCGGGTTTTGAACTCAGAACACCGGCATGCCAAGTGGATGTGCTAACCACTACCCTATTGCGCTCTCTCTATTTCAAGCACTGTCAGTTCCTAATTAAAGAAGTAACCTACCACATGGATGCTGGTTCGTCTTAATTAAAATGCGGCTTTCAAAACCATGAGGCAGTATATTGATGCACCAGTACACCACCTTATGACACACAGGACTGGCCTCCCATACCTTATGACACACAGGACTGGCCTCCCATACCTTATGACACACAGGACTGGCCTCCCATACCTTATGACACACAGGACTGGCCTCCCATACCTTATGACACACAGGACTGGCCTCCCATACCTGGTCATGATCGTCTGTCTGTCTGGTCGGATGTCAAGTAGAACCTTCCGGATCTCTGGCTCAAAGCCCATGTCCAACATTCTGTCTGCCTCATCCAACACCTTCAAATACAAACAGTGCACACATCATTCACCACAGAACCATGCAGTATCATATATAATACAAAATGCCACACCTACCTGGCACTACCTGATCCCCTACAGCAGGAGAGATGTTTCCACGCTCTCTTTCTTCCCAGCTGATATCTGACTATGGAACCAGTTGCCTATGTGCTTATTCCCAACTCTAACCCTAAACAAGGAGTTGGCCACTTGTGACCTGCCACAGAGAACCAGGTACTAAGTCGCCCCGGCTAATTCTGCACATGAGCCAAAATAGCTGTCTACGCCAATTTTGTGATTTTAGCAGAAATGCATACCTCAGTCTCATCTTTCAATGTAAAGTTTATTTTTCTTGACAAATAATTCCACACTAGTAAAATACCTGCATTTACGAACCTACAGATCAAGAAACATTTACGAACCTACAGATCAAGAAACATTTACGAACCTACAGATCAAGAAACATTTACGAACCTACAGATCAAGAAACATTTACGAACCTACAGATCAAGAAACATTTACGAACCTACAGATCAAGAAACATTTACGAACCTACAGATCAAGAAACATTTACGAACCTACAGATCAAGAAACATTTACGAACCTACAGATCAAGAAACATTTACGAACCTACAGATCAAGAAACATTTACGAACCTACAGATCAAGAAACATTTACGAACCTACAGACCAAGAAACATTTACGAACCTACAGATCAAGAAACATTTACGAACCTACAGATCAAGAAACATTTACGAACCTACAGATCAAGAAACATTTACGAACCTACAGATCAAGAAACATTTACGAACCTACAGACCAAGAAACATTTACGAACCTACAGACCAAGAAACATTTACGAACCTACAGACCAAGAAACATTTACGAACCTACAGACCAAGAAACATTTACGAACCTACAGACCAAGAAACATTTACGAACCTACAGACCAAGAAACATTTACGAACCTACAGATCAAGAAACATTTACGAACCTACAGACCAAGAAACATTTACGAACCTACAGACCAAGAAACATTTACGAACCTACAGACCAAGAAACATTTACGAACCTACAGACCAAGAAACATTTACGAACCTACAGATCAAGAAACATTTACGAACCTACAGATCAAGAAACATTTACGAACCTACAGACCAAGAAACATTTACGAACCTACAGACCAAGAAACATTTACGAACCTACAGACCAAGAAACATTTACGAACCTACAGATCAAGAAACATTTACGAACCTACAGATCAAGAAACATTTACGAACCTACAGACCAAGAAACATTTACGAACCTACAGATCAAGAAACATTTACGAACCTACAGACCAAGAAACATTTACGAACCTACAGATCAAGAAACATTTACGAACCTACAGATCAAGAAACATTTACGAACCTACAGACCAAGAAACATTTACGAACCTACAGATCAAGAAACATTTACGAACCTACAGACCAAGAAACATTTACGAACCTACAGACCAAGAAACATTTACGAACCTACAGACCAAGAAACATTTACGAACCTACAGACCAAGAAACATTTACGAACCTACAGATCAAGAAACATTTACGAACCTACAGATCAAGAAACATTTACGAACCTACAGACCAAGAAACATTTACGAACCTACAGATCAAGAAACATTTACGAACCTACAGATCAAGAAACATTTACGAACCTACAGACCAAGAAACATTTACGAACCTACAGACCAAGAAACATTTACGAACCTACAGACCAAGAAACATTTACGAACCTACAGACCAAGAAACATTTACGAACCTACAGATCAAGAAACATTTACGAACCTACAGACCAAGAAACATTTACGAACCTACAGACCAAGAAACATTTACGAACCTACAGACCAAGAAACATTTACGAACCTACAGACCAAGAAACATTTACGAACCTACAGATAAAGAAACAAGAGACACAAAATTAATGAAAAATTACCTTATTTCTTAAAACTTTCAATAAATGAGGCATCATTTTAAAGCTCATGATTTGTGGAATAAAAAAATTCACAAAACTTTATTTCACATGGCATGTCACATTTAGGCATTTATGAAAACATTACCCCTATTTAACCAGCACCACACTTGATGCAAGCAACAACACAAAGTCCAATGTACTGATGAAAACAGGCCAAATGTGACCGAGTCCAATACTAGTCTCGTGTAGCTCAGGTTGACACACTTTACTACTTGTTTACCTTTAATTTACTCTACACCCCACACGACATTCAAACTGTGCAGCCACCACAATACAATACCCGAGAGTGGGATTATCTAGCTATATGGAAGAAGGTGGATGTGTAGCACAGCTAAATCCCACAATCACAAAACAACAATTTTGATTTTTCATTCCCGAAAATAAAACAACATTTCGGATTTGCCCTTTGTTCTAATTAGGGCATGTACGCTAAACAGAATGTTGTTCTCCTCGTCATTCCCTGTCTTCAGGGGTGAGGCTGGCTTCAGTGGCTTGGATACGTTGACATTTTCTTTCTCTTCCTTCTCATTGCACTTGCACTACTTTCTCTACCACCCTTCTCCATTCTCCTCGGTCTTTTTCTCTTTTCCTCCATTCCCTTTTCCATCCCTCCAGGTCTCTCTTCACGCAATCCTCCCACCTCAGTCTCCTTCATCTTCTTTTTCCCTCCACTCTCCGGGCATCTGCTTTCTTTGCCATCCGTTCTTCTCCCATTCGCTCCACATGTCCTGCCCAGTTCAACCGACTTCTCACCGTCTTCTTGAAACTTTCTTTCACACCAACATCCTCCCTCAGCTCTTCCACTCTTCGCTTATCTATTCTCTTTACCCCTGTAATTCTCCTGACCCAGTTGTTTTCGCACACTTGTACCCTCTCCTCTTGTTTCTCTGTCATTGCTAGTTTCTAGGCCATACAGGTAGGCTGGTGTCACACATGCGCATAGTACCTTTCCCTTGAGTTTTTCCGATATGTGCCTGTCTCCCATCACACCTTGAGAATGAATACCCCACAATTGTTCGCAATGCTATGCATGTTTTTTCTGTAATTCTCGTACAAAACTAAACAGGGCATCCGACAATGCATCATAATGCATCACTAATTCAACCTGAGGGCACAGTGCTATTTATATTGAGCCATGTTATATTAATTGGCTGCCGAGTCCAAAAGTAAAAAAATAATTTTCAGAACACGACCAGCCAAGAGGATCCTACAAACCAGATACGTGACACTTCGGACATCAATGATCTCGTTGTTGATGAGATCATTCAGCCTACCAGGTGTCGCAACCACGATCTCAACGCCCTTTGATACGGTGTTGATCTGCTCGCGCCGATTTCCACCTCCGTAAATGCAGCAACTATGGAAAATAGAGCACTTGTTGTCGACCAAACATTACACGTGTGAACTATTTGTTTCTACTTTGCAAAAATATATTTAAAAAATTAAAACACAACATTTTAACAAATGCTAATGTCGTTGTGCAGTGCAAAAGATGTACACAGGATGTGGAATTTCAAGAATTATCATTATACATGTGTTCAACTAAGATCCATTCTGTACCCTGGACAGAAACAAATTGGAGTATTTGCGTAAATTTAAAAAATCCTATCTACATGCCATGTCTGGCCTTAATGAGTACATCTTTATTATTGAAAACTGACCATTAAATTTTGTATCATTTGACTGTTTTGACTCACCATTTAATGTCCCTGTATTTGTACTTGCGGACTTCAACCTCGATCTGTAGGGCAAGTTCCCTGGTAGGTGACAGCACCAGCACAGTTGGGCCAATGCGCTCTTCCCGTGGTCTGTAGTTAACGATAGACCACAATCGTAAACATGGATCCGTGCCATCAAGTTACACATCTACTCTTGTGTGCCTAATAAATGTCACGGTACACGTACTATTTTTATGAAAAATGTCACCCTATATGCAACTTATTTGGCACTATACAATTATTAGATTTAGAGATTTGCACCACCAGAACATAATTTTTGTGGAGAGCAATTGTTATCATTTGCACTAATCAATCATCCACAGAGCAATTTATCCTACCAGTAATATACTCCAGTTTGACTAAAACATTGTAATTTCAGACAGTCTTACAAGATACAGAAGATTTTGAAATTGTAAATTACACAACTGTAATTTGTGGAATTGGTTAGGGATGTTGTAATGAAGACATGGTAATCCAATATAATCCCAACCTTATACCACAGAGCATGAATTTATGTTAAATTTGTAAATGTAGTTCACAAGACTGAAGTCCTTACAGTAACAAAATCAACAAATGCTTGCAAGACAGCCTTTACACACAAATAAAAGTGTACCGACATCATCAACATTGACTGTATATGGTGTGACAAAAATCAAACACTATAAAGCCTACGAAACGGTTATCTGGACGCATGCATAAAAGAATATGTACTTTTATTAAAATCATGAGAAGAACTGACTTTGATAGTCTGATTTCTGAAAGTGAATTTTCGCGCTCAAGCCAACACAACTGCCATACAAACTAACCGGCCAATTTTGCCCTTCAGTTCAGTCAAACCAAACTAATTTAAGTGGTAGTCCGATGATCAAATCTACACATAACAAACTTGTGCAAACGAGCTGACATGTCACAGGCGATACTAGTTGGGTTTGATTTTTCACGAAATGAGTCTGAAACAAGATAAGCAAAAAACTGAATTGAGGGAGCAGTTTTAGGGAGCGGTCAAGTTACTCACAAATGGGGGGTGAATGGATAGTGATGTAAGAGATAGGATGGGGAAAGCAGGACAGCTTACAAGAAATGGAAGACAGAGACATTTCAGTAACAACAAAGCTATGCGTTTTAACCCAAATGTTAAGGCTGTGCTAATGTATGAATCGGAGACATGGTCCTACTACAACATCCATGCTACAGGAGATCCAAAATATTGTATCCCAGTCTCTAAGGAGAACTCTAAGAATATGGTGGCCAGAAATAATTAGTAACAGAACAGTATGGGAAAGAACCAACCAAGAACCAACTGAACACCAAATTAGGAAGAAGTGGAGCTGGATATGTCATGCGCTCAGGAAACCTACACGTCACATCTCAAGACAGACACTCACTTGGATCCCGCAGGACAGAAGGAAAAGGGGCAGGCCGAGAAACATCTGGCACAGGGAATTGGAGAGAGATGGCACAAGCTGGATGTAAATGGAAATGAATGCCCAAAACTGTGTTCGGTGGAGACGAATTGTTGATGGCGTATGCTCCGTCTGGGAGTAAAATGGCTTAATAAGTGAAGGTACTCACGTGGTCTGTCCCTCTATGTGAATGAAGGCGGGAAGCAGGAAGGCAATAGTCTTGCCCGTCCCTGTCTGAGCAATGCCTATCAAGTCCGAGCCTTGCAGTGCAATGGGCCACGCTTGCATCTAGAGTACATCGGTAATGCATCACATAATAATATTCTTCAAACATTACTGTTTCTCGAAATTATAGGCTCTGTGCAAAACAACAACGTTTAGCTAGTCGACTTTGGTAGGTTTACATTAGTCATTTGTTTGTTTAAAAGTCAACCAACATAATAATTATCTCCAGGAAATTACTCGTCATCGCCATTCAACAGGTATAACAATGGGTCATTTTCATTCTGGAGGTGACCCTCAAGTTGGAGTTGGAATTTGTTTCTCAAATTAATTTGTTGCAGCAGACATGTCAATCAACTCGACTTATGCAAGTGATGATGAATGAACAATAGTTTTAATGAGCTATGATTTAAAATTAACAGTGTTAAAACAAATTGGAATTTACTATTTCCTTATGATTTTTTTGCAAAATGGAATTGGAATTGTTTTGAAACAGATTAGACATGGAATTGACAGAAAATAGAATTGAACTGCCATTCAAAATAGAATATCACTGTGAACTCACTTGTATTGGCGAAGGTGTTGCGAAGCCAGCTCTCTTCAGCTCCGACAAAATTTCGGCTGTAAAATAAACATAGTATTTTTTAGAATCAATTGTACATTCAGTATTTCAGTTTTAAACGTACAAACAAAGACTTGTAGAAACATGTGTTTAGTTGCCTGACCTAAGCTGAAGCCCATCATAAATATACAATTGCTTGAGCTTACATGGTAAATATATTACATAAAATACGTAAAATATTATGTAAAAAAATGTAAGGCTTCTAAAACTCGTAATGTATAAGCCTAACTTATCCATAACAAATTAATAGTAAAGTAAAATAATAAATTAATAAAAAAAATAGGATAAGACAATAGTTAATAATAAAATAAGATAATAAATTAATATTGAAAAAACCTATAATTATGATTAAAATAAATGCAACATAGTACATACTACAAGTAGTCGACAAATGTGGCTTTAAAAAGATGTTTTCAAATGCGACTTAAAAAGTTCAAGAGAGTCTATCAGGCGCAGACAGTCCAGCAGATCATTACACAGGTGCGGTGCCCTCACTGAAAAACCGCACCGACCACATCGTTCTAAATTGTGGCGGGGTACTCTGAGGAGTCGGCTTCCGGCGGAGCGAAGCTGGCAGCCCAGTGTGTATTCAACAATCATGTCAGCGATGTATTCGGGCGCGAGGTCGGGCATCACTCGGAACGTCTACACCAGTATTTTGTATGCTATACGCCACCGAAAGGGCAACTAGTGTAGTGCGATCAACACAGGCGTGATGTGGAGATGATTTCAGCGTCGTTGCTGCGTTACTACACGTGCGGCTGAATTTTGCACCCGTTCCAATTTTTGTACCAATCGCTTGTTGATGCAAAACAACATCGCATTACCGTAGTCCAGCTTTGAGGTCACCAGAGCATGAACGATGGTTTTACATGCATCAACGGTCAAGCAATGTCATATCTTGGCGATGTTGTGCAGCTGGAAATATGCCGCCTGGCACGTACGAGCAACTTGCACCGAAATATCCAGCCCACTGTCCAAGAAAACGCTGATGTCTCGTACTATCGGCTGAGGCGTTATGTCACACCCACACACGTCAACTCTCATAATCGCAGGTGGCGCTTTGGTGTTAGGTGCATAGAAGACAATTGTTTCGGTCTACAACAGTTGATGGTTCGCCATTCAACGTTTTATCACATGGGAAATCGACATAGAGTTGAGTGTCATCGGCGCGCATGTGGTATTTCAAGCGGTGTATTACGAATATGGCAGTGATTGGCATACAGTATATTGTGAACAGTAAGGGACCAAGAACCGATCCCTGAGGCACACCATAGCTCAACCGTTGTCGGCGAGAAATGGCATCGTCGATTTTTATCTCCAGTGTTCTGTCCGACAAGTAAGATATGCCACCCACGCCAGCGCTGAGTAACGAATGCCGATGGATTTCATTTGCCTGAGTAGTAAGAGTGCTTGCATGATATCGTCGAGTGCTGTTTCGGTGCTGTGGTGCGGATGATACACGCTCTGGAATGGGTCAAGCAGTTTGTTTTCGTCAATGTAGCGGCGAAGGTCAGCCACGACATGCCTCTCCAACAAATTTGACACAAAGCTGAGATTGGATATAGGGTGGTAGTTTGTAATGTCATTTACATAAAGACCAGTCTTCTTAAGCAGTGGCGTGACCAGCGCATGTTTCATTTCAGATGGTACCGTCGCAGATTCCTGTGACAAATTGATGATACTCGCCAGAATTGGTGCGATGATATCGATGTTTGTCTTCAACAGTGCTGTCGGCCAAGGGTCGAGAGAGCGAGATTTGAAACTCTTCAACTATAAGCTTTTGACATATGACATTGTACTACACAAACTGTTTGAATAAACATTCTTAAACAATCAAATGAACTTAAATCGAACCATACATAAGCAGCATACATACGGTAATGCTGGAATGCTTGCTCAAATGTGACAACAGGATTGGGAATTTTTCCCTCTCCATCCTTGTGAAGGTTCTTCACCATGACATTGTTGTTCGCTGCCCTGAACAGAAAACGTTACACTGCTACAGGGTCTTGACATACCATATTCATTCCATTAAAGGGATTCTTTGAGAATGTTAATCTCTTTGTAATGCATGCAATTATTAGGTAATCCTGTTAATGTGATTATTTCATATAATTCTATACCTTTATTTCATTAGAATTATGTTTTATTAATCACTAATGACCCTGGCAATATATTGCAAAAATAACTCGGCGTATGCGGAGTTTCTACTTTGGGCCCACCTTCACGATCCGTATAAGGCATGCTCATGAATATTCGAGACTGTCCGTCAGACTTCGATTAGCTACGCCGAGTTAATAGATGCAAGAAATATGTCATTAACATGTGTGTATATGGATTAGCCACCGCCATGCGAATGAGTCCTGACCGATAAAATTATAAACATGAAACGTGGACCAGCTGCTGTTTATGTCACAGATTCAGCAAAGAAAAGAAGGAAAATATATGGAATAAACGGAGAATGAACATAGCGACATTTCATGACAGACGGATTGATTTAAAAGAAAAAACACCACCTCTCCATGCACGAAGCCGCCGATGTCATATTGAATGATTGGCATTGTTTTTGTTGGAATATAAAAACTATGGTACTATCATGTTCCTTTTTAACTAGGTACATCTGGCTATACATTTTGAAATGAAGTTTTAATTAAACGTTCAGATAACATAAATTTACTGAAGCCGAGAAACATTCAATAATGAAACCATTTTATTTTTACCATAAATCCACCTGTTTTTTTCGTAAGCAATATAAATACATTATACATCACTAAACTAACTTACGGTATTAAAATAGGATAGGTGGTTATGTACTTTCCTATCTACATAAGGTTTAATTTTAGTTTGAAAAATGTAGATCTATAAAGAACATAATATTATTGTCTATATAATATTAAATTATATTGCATCAGTGTAACACGTTTTATTTTGTACTGGGATTGCAATAAGTATTTGTTTTGCCCATCATTTAGAGTAAAATATATTGAATTTGTTTCTGTCGAACTCCTGTTTCGATAACAAATAAAATGGCCATTGTATGATGGAAATAAAGTTATAAAATTACAAAACTTTAAAAGTAACGCATATTTTAAAACACTGTTTTCAGTCATCATTGGTGTATTTAGCTCAAGAAGATCCCTAAAACATTAATTTGTTGACACCTTTTTATACACTACTTCCAGTATAGTTCACGTAACACAAACTTGTTTCAACAAATTTTGAAGAATATGCTGTAGAATACAATCCAAACATGATGACCATAAGAAAGCATAAATTTTATTATGTATTCCTACTTTGCAACATGACAGGATGATGTGCATTTGGATGCACAAATTGATCGATTGCACAAATCCATTTGAAACATAGTGATGTACATATTCCCAGCAGAAGCCATACGGAACAAATGTGGCAGAACAAAGTCAGACATCTTCTTCACTACTGTGTCAGTTAACATATTGTCCTATTAATAGCACTGCTATGCATTTTGATACACAAAGCTATCAGATGCACACATCAATTTGAAACTCGAAGTGAAGTACAACTTCCCAGCAGATGTCGCACAGAACAGAATGGGGCAGAACAAAGTCAGACATCATCTTATGTCAGGTGACCCATTGTCCAATTAATGGCACTGTTAAGTAGGTCTTCAATTTCCTCTTTCCATCAGCTCAGCAATTTCCAATGTTCCTGCAAATAAACAAAGTTGAATTTAGGAAACTGAGCTTAAATATGAGTTAAGTAACTCAACACTGTGCAGATTAATTAAGTTTAGATATTGGATTATGGGACTTATCACCAAGTGTACAGCTGGCTAAATGAAAAAGAAATACAAGAGAACCTTGTTATGTTGATTCTGTCAGACTAAAATCCCCATTACGTTGGCCAACTTTTAATTTGCTTCTACATAATTACCTTTATGCATTGGTCATATATACAGTGCATTCCAGATAACTCGAACTCACATAAGTGAATTTTTGCTAAGGTCAATCTTTTCCTCGGTCCAGGGCAAAGGTCCCAATAAGGAGACCTTCTGATAACTTTCTAGTTATTAGAAATTCCACTTATCACTATTGTCATGGGTCCCTGGAAGTTTGACCTTATCAAGAGTGCACTGTATATTTTCCTTTAATCTTGCTCTAATAATTAATGTTGTATATAATTATACATATGGGCCATTCTCGTGAAAAGTGTACAGTAACGGTAAAGTAACATGTTAAAAATAAATGTTTAATTTGTTTTTAGCGAGTACTATTATTATCAAATGTGCTATTCACATGAAGCAGCGCAACTTGATCTGATCTATTATTAGATTTAAAAAATATATATTCATGGATAAAAACTGATGTATACTAGAGTTCAGATCTGCTGATGTCCAAAATTCGTGCATCGCAAAATTCCGTGGCAACATGGTATTGTGTACTTTTTAACAAACCTAAAATGTTTACATTAAATGATGACATGCCAGCCAGGTTTACTAACAGTCATAGCTGTAGCATTAAAAACAGTCTGTGAACGTACAAATCTCACATTTTTATGTTTCGGTTCAAATAAATGGAGAAATGGGGACTTTTCAAAAACGGCTGACTGGAATTTGGAAAGGCAAGACCTGTAAACACACATACCTAAATCCCAGATTTAGGCAAAAAAATTACATCCACGACCAGGTTAATCCTCTTGCTATGGTTGTATATACTGATATTTTAGTGTGCATTTTCGTTCACTGCATATAAAATCCCAGACAATGCAGTTTTACTTAACTAGAAAGGCGAGACCCTTGTCTAAGCCTAAAGCTATGTTATTTACTGTAGTAGAGGCTCGACAGACTCAGTGACAGTCCCAGCGGCCACTGACAGCAACTGCAGCTGTCTGCGTCGGCGGACGTTCTAATACTACTTAATCGAAACGTTACTTGCTGATGGCATTGGGAAGCAGGATAATTAAACAATGCATACGCTTCCTACACTTATAAAAATAGCTGTCAATATCAATGTGTACAAATTGCTTATTTACAATGCCATTGCTTTACTCAACTCACCTCGGAATCAGACATGTCAGCTGTGTGTGTGACGTCAACGGTCTTTGTGTGAGTCACTGCGAGTGCATGAATATTCATTATACTCGGGCTGCAGAATTTCATCCACGTGGCAACAAGCTCAAAATGATTCGCGTAAACACAATTGTTTATCAGCTTTTTGCACAGATAACTTTGCACAGTTAACTTAACTAAATTATGCATAAACATGCAAGACATAAGTAGATGAGAAATTACTTATGGGAAATTAATACGTTTTGATACGGTACACCTCGAATGTATATTAGCTTACAAAAAATCCCTTTAAACATACACGCCCTAATTAGCGTAAACCCCCTTTTAGCAGAGTGCGACACTGTGACAGTGATCTCCAATGCGACACTGTGACAGTGATCTCCAATGCGACACTGTGATAGTGATCTCCAATGCGACACTGTGACAGTAATCTCCAGTGCGACACTGTGACAGTGATCTCCAGTGCGACACAGTGACAGTGATCTCCAATGCGACACTGTGATAGTGATCTCCAATGCGACACTGTGACAGTAATCTCCAATGCGACACTGTGACAGTGATCTCCAGTGCGACACTGTGACAGTGATCTCCAATGCGACACTGTGACAGTGATCTCCAGTGCGACAGTGATCTCCAGTGCGACACTGTGACAGTGATCTCCAATGCGACACTGTGACAGTGATCTCCAGTGCGACACTGTGACAGTGATCTCCAGTGCGACACTGTGACAGTGATCTCCAGTGCGACACTGTGACAGTGATCTCCAGTGCGACACTGTGACAGTGATCTCCAGTGCGACACTGTGACAGTGATCTCCAGTGCGACACTGTGACACAGTGATCTCCAGTGCGACACTGTGACAGTGATCTCCAGTGCGACACTGTGACAGTGATCTCCAGTGCGACACTGTGACAGTGATCTCCAGTGCGACACTGTGACAGTGATCTCCAGTGCGACACTGTGACACAGTGATCTCCAGTGCGACACTGTGACACAGTGATCTCCAGTGCGACACTGTGACAGTGATCTCCAGTGCGACACTGTGACAGTGATCTCCAATGCCAACCTTCACTGTTGAATCCATCATTGCATTTTAATTTCTACCAATGTCACACTAGATTCAAGGATCAGTAATAAAAAGGCCCACCTAAATTATTAGACTTTACAGTGTTTTGGTATGCTGTTGCTCATATGTGGATACATATATCACTCGCTACGCTAGTCACATCTGCCGAGTTGGTTGTACCCAGGAACACAACAAAACGGGGGTACACTTATTGGAATGCAAAACTTGTCCTATTTTTGGTGTCACAAATACTTGTTAAGCGGACTGTACAGTTAATAGAAAAGAACTCATACTATCCAACATTTTTACAAAATAACTCATAGATTTGCAATAAACTAGTGGACATTTTATAAACTAAAGACAATTATAACTGGATATGTAATTGAAAATATATCTTGCTGTCCATCCATCCATTAAGTAAACTTCACTGGCTTCTACAACCATACTGCAAAATTATTACAGATCTAAATTACAAACTACAACCATCATGTATCTCCTTACTGTCCAAAATTCTAAATGTACAATGTCTGAACTGTTGTTATACAGACCTGGGGCCGAAGTACTCTGTACTCATGTACTCAAGTACATTTTTGAAGTACTCGTACTCATGATACTTATGGGTCATGGACTCGTACATCTGTGTACTTTCTCAATATGTACTGGGGAAAATAAATATATTTGGTTATAAAATGAACCTTTCCTGAAATATTTAAATGTTCAACTATTTTTAAATACTTTGTTATTTCTGATAGTATTAACCTTACCATCCCTACACATCCCAGTACACCCTCATTCTCTGATAACCATGACTATGATACCCAAACATGGCAACAGGCAGCATCTTTTCCCAGTCAGAAACACCTTGTTAAGCAAACAATAATTGTAGGCTATCAGTTCAGGCCATCAACCTGTTTGTTTAATTAAGCCACCAGGATGTCCATCAAGAGCCAATTAGCAGTTAACCCACCAGTTAGACAGGAAATGCCTTTGATGTAGTCTGGAGACCATGCCACTTGACAATGGCTGATAGTGCTAACTGCTATGAACAAGAACTGCCAGTCTTCCTCTGTAGAAGTAAGGTGGCTCAAGTCAGACTGCCTCCTACACTAGTATAATCCCATGCCAGCAGCTTGGCTAAAAAGTCCAAAGGGGATGCTGAGCCTGTTATGTGGACATGTGTTAACCCTCTCAACAATTAGTAGTCTACGATCAGAAAACATAAATTGCAAACTTATAACATCAGCAGATGAACGTGAGGTGAATGAATACCTCAGTCAGCCATGTACAGATTGTCACAGTGACCCACTGCAGTTCTGAGTTTTCCAACTCTGGCTCAATTGGTCCCTCACCATCTCAGCATTCCAGCCTCATCAGCCCCAGTTGAAAGGGTATTTAGCACAGTCGAGAAAGTATTCTGCCCTGAACAGTGCAGCCTGAAAGACTCAACCTGTGAACAACTCATGTTGCTTCGGTGCAATGGTAAATAGATGATAAGATCATAGGATGCCACTGAAATGAATGCCAATGAAGTGAATTTCATTGTTGATGAAATAGAGGTTTTTTTAGTTTTCCTCATAAAAATTGATCAACTGCATTTACATATTCACTTGTGCTGAGTTATATAAATTAGATTAATTAATAATTTTAAAATATGTTATTATTTAATTTTTTTAATGTACTCATACTTTTACTCGTACTCGTGAGAATGTACTCGTACTTGTACTCAGCTTTTAGTAATATACTTGTACTCGTACTTATCCATCGTCAAAGTACTCGTACTCATAAAAATGTACTCGGCCCCAGGTCTGAGTTGTTAAGAGTTCTGGTATCATCCAACATGCTAAAATCAGTGGTTGTAGTTTAGACAATTATAAATGTTCATCTAGTTACCTACCTTATTCGCTCTACTTCTGAATCATGCATGTTGGCAACAGCGGGGTCCTCAATGTAGAAGTTCTTGATGACATCTGACATTCCTGGACCGGAAATTAAATATATGGTTGTTACATGGTTGTTACTGTGGTTACAACAGTGCTAGGTTCAGCGAAGGTTCCTTTTGCGGCACACAACATTGATAACCTTCACCTCGTGACCCAGAAACTTGTAATCATTCTTTGCACCCGGGGTCCAGGATTTGCAAAGAAGATATGAATGACAAAAACAAACACACACACAAGTTATTTCAATATCATCGGAGGTACCACATGAAACTGCAAGACTAGAAACTGTGCATATCTTTTAGCAGAAAAATGACTGATATTGTTTATTAAAATCTATAGCCCAGTACAGAGGCAGGCTGCAATAAATCGTTTTTGAAGATGTTAGTTAGAGATTCACCTTATTAAAATTGGCAGATTCCGGAAGGTTTAACTACATATATATTTAGCTCTTCGATAATCAACATGGTCGTTGCGTTCCCCCATTTAAGACAACCAATTCAGTGGACGCTAGTAATTACCACCCTGCCTGATACAGGGTAATGAAACAGACAACTTCATTTTAACAAAAGTATGAAATATATTTTTGAACCAACCTCAAATATTATTTATTATGCCGAGTTGCTAAGACACCTGTCATTTATATTGATGGCAAAAGTATACCATACCTTCCCATTTCTTTGCCGCATTCTTGTCTTTGTCCTTGTAGAGGGCTGTCCAATCAATTGCTGGTCTGTCGAAAACAGTTGGTTTCACATCCTTGGCTGAGAACAAGCAAAATATATGATCTTCACTGTGTCAAACCACCATGAAAGTGTTTCAGTTTCACAACATTTACAAATTAGACCCAATTTTAATATAACACACTTTTTTTTAAATAACTCATGTAACAACTGTTAAATTTAACAAAACTTATTCTTTTGGCATAATTACAACCACAGTACTCATGTCTGTTGACCAGATGGAACAGGTACAACTTTTTTGTTGGACAGACAACTCTAAAAAAATCCTGGCCTGCAAGGCCGTCACTGTTTCTGCTACTATCAACATTTTTACCTTCAAAACTGATAACGCAAAGGTTGGTTTCATTTATCTTATGTTGTGCACTGCCAGAGTTTGAGTGATAAGGTACTATAAATTTGAAAAAGCTGCAGATCTTGCTGACCACCAACTGTCAGATATGAGGATGGTCTACAACTGAGAGCAAGACTCACTCTTTACAATGCTGGAGAGGTTTTTGAATGAATCTATCAGTTCTTCGATCATCTCCTTTGCCTTGGCTTGTGCTTCTGGGCTCCCCCGAAGCTCCACCGGAGTGACAAGGCCATTATCATTGTCACTCTGGATCTTAAACGACAAAACACCACAATGACACATCTCTTAGGCCTAACAAAATAGTAGCCATCAGTGTTTACGATTACCCAACCAACTCTGCAAAATGTAGTCAATCCTAGTTCTTATGACACAAGGAAAATACACTGATTTGCGATCCTGTATAAATCCAAGCACAAGAAAAACATACATCTTTGCTGTGCAATACAATCTCAGGCCGTCAAAATAATGAAATTTTGTTTACCCCATTTTGGTCTAGAGAAAATGTTGATAAGATCAATTGTTTCTTATTTGAAGCCTTGCTAACAGTATTCACTAAAATCATGACAATTCAAGGAGTAAGCCCTACAGGGCCTCACCCAGAGACCCGTCCACCCGTCATTTGTACGGGTAGAATTCGAAAATAGGATGGGTTTAAGTTGATTGTGGATGGGTCACCAGGATGGCCCTTCCATATCCGGCCATGTCGTTTTTTGCGCGGGGCCAGTCCGTCTATGCCATTTTTACGATGTCACTAAAAACTACCGCAAAGCCAGTTACAAAATCTAGATTGGTTTTTAAAATCGACCACCCGGATCGCCTGGCCAACTGCCTGACACCTGCCATAAACCAATTAAGGCCTTGACTTACTAGGGTAATTGTCACCTAACTGCTAGCAGTGGTTGCTTGAAGTCAAACACTTCTGTAGACTAAATAATCCTATGTGAGGTCAACGTCAGGGCAGGAAGATACAATAAACACTTGCCGATTATGACAAGACTTGATTGGATGGTTTAGTGAACTGATTGGTTGATGTTACACAGGCACCAATTGAGCGTATTGCTGTAATTATTAGTTAGTGCATGGGAAGAATCCGCTTTTTCCGTTCCCAAACCATTTCCAAGACCTAACTGTCAAGGTCACCAGCGACCACTAACAAGACAACAGTGACTAATACTGGCAATCACATTAACTAACTAGGATTACTACAGCGGCCGCTGGATCTGGCCAGATCTGGTGCTAAACTATGAAATTGCCACCGGTCACGCAGCCGTTACAGTTACATCGTTCAGTCCGCATTAAATAATACATATTTAATATCACTGGAACGACAACATAACACTCTTTACAATGGTATAACGTTTTTAGAAGTATTCCTTTATTTGACGAATTTGACGAACTTATCGTCCGTGATTTAGTGCAAATGCATGCCAAAAATTTCATGCCGACGGCGCGTCGCGAAGGTATGGTTTTCGCAAACACAGGTCGCAGCAAATCAAAAACCTGTACTTGTAAACATATTTGAATCGTCATGATTTTTAGTCAACCAATGAGATGTGTTGGTCTTCACTGAGCACTGACGTTACACGAAATCGATGCCATCAGACAAACGAAAGTTACGATGAGCTGAAGTGTAAACACATCGGTTTACCCATGTTATCGCCCGATATGCAACTTCGTGCATCACTGACGCCATTTATAAGTTTTCCACTATTCAAATTATGTATGTTGTGTGATAATTGAACATGATTTATAAGTGCGGAAACTAGGTTTTGCTTAACGATGTCGGATAATTTTTAACAGGATTGCAATAAACGTACAACTGTGCTAGATATAGGTTACATCTGCGCTATTTTTTAGCATGCTGTCGTGACGACTCCTACTCGTCCCGCTTTGTTTGGTCGTCGCGTGCATGGTCTAGGCATGGAGCTACGCAGGCCAATAAAATAAATTAATGTTTTGAATGATTTCTAGTTTAACAATTGAAACATTCAAAGCAACACAAATACACAATGTTTTAATTAATAACTGTAACTTATTATGGATCAAATGGATGGATGTTGTTTTAGAAATTAAACAAAATCGAACTATAGTATTTATAATAATGATATGGTACTTGTACAATAAAAATATCCAATGCTTTAAAATTCCAAATATTACCTTTCAATAGGCTTTCATAGTCCATTATACCTTGTATACAATTTGTATACACACATTTTCATTGCATATAAAAATTGGGATTCCACATTAAATATATTTGCTAATTAGTTATAATGGTTTAGTAATTTTGCAAATTGTGGCAACTAAATGTGTTATAATGAAACAACTTATATGTGCTATATTGTAAGTGGAATTAAATGTTAATCACATGCTTTGAACAAAATATACATACAAATTAGGAATTCTCATTCATTATTTCAATAGCAGGTATATACAAAATGTTATATATACATGTATATTTACTCGTAGTTGCTGCTGTGTTTTAAGAAGTATCTCTTTAATTCCTATGTAAACAAATATACATATTTGTTGTCATATTTATATTGTTATTACTACTTACATTTCTGATCACACATGAGATGTGCATTCAGCCATGTGCTCTACCTTGCCTTCATAAAGGGTAATATTTAAGTTTTATTTTATTTTTATTATTGGAATTTACCATGCAATATATATATATATATACATACACATACACTTATATATGTGTGTGTGTAATATATATATATATAATATAATATACCTGCATAGTAAATTTATGTAATCATACCTAGTGTGTCCAATCATAAAAATAAACTAAAAGTACATATCACCATTACATAAAATGTGCATTCAGCCATGTGCCTTGCTTCGTCTAACGTCTGATAGCATGCTGATTGTGCGTTCGATTGGACGTTCGATCGCGTACCCGACCGCGCTTCATAGTATGTCAGAAAAAAATTGCATTGGCACAAATTTGATCCTGTGTGAGGTCCTGACTGCTGAGGCCCTATTTAAAATAAAACATTGTGTACATGGTGTCATGGTCACAACAGCATTGCAGTCAGCTATGTACATGACACTTCGGAAATAAAATTCTGACTAAAGAAATGTCACATTCCACCCACCAACTGCCCCAGTGCATTTCTTAAGACTTCCCTTTACGTGTGAACTTCCTTCTCATTTTCTAACCACTTCAAGCTCTGTGGACAACTAACAACCAATGGTTCTCATTACCTTAATTCTCGCACCACTCGTATCCTGGAGTTCTCGAATCTTCATGCCTCCTTTACCTAAATGTGAAAAATAAATTAGCATTGTTACTGTAACACTGTAATACTTGGAAAGAAGATGGCAGTACAGGCTATACATGTATGAATACTTTGGGTATCTAACTTTAGCATATATATCTTACTTCAGAAACCAACTGATCATCCAGTGTGCCGTTTGTTTGTACACATGTTGTGTAAATTGTGTGATAGTGCCCCGGCTTTCAGTGCACTAACCACAAGCTTTTTATAATTTAAATATCCATGTCTGCTCTGTACCATTATTTCAATATTTACTGTTCAAACAATATTCGATATTTAGTGAGTAATGTAATAAATATGACAATTTAGTAACGTTATAACCAAATTGGTCAACTTTCAAAGCCATCACTTCAAAAATAATGATGAAACTGGGAATGTTCTGTGCACATATGATACAGAAAAAGTTAATCAAGAATGATTTACAGCCAACAAGGAAATTGTGTGAAGAGTCTCCACATGTGTTTGTGTACGATTGTGTGTGTGTGCGTGTGTAATACTAAATTTAATAGAAGACTGGAAAGAATTCTGTGACATCAGGAGAAACATGCATAAACACCTTCGTTCTGCTAGACTATCCTACATAAGTCAATTCCTGACAACAACAGTAACAGAGAAACCTAAATAATTTTGGAGCTTCATTTCTAAACTTAGACAGGATAACCAGGGTATTGGGGACCTTAACATTGCGGGTAACATCATTAGCGACAACAAACATAAAGCAGAAGTCTTAAACAATCAGTTCCAAAGTGTCTTTACACATGAAGGAAATTCCACCCTACCAGATATGGCCAGAAGTCCACATGGAGAAATCCCCAAACTAACAATTTCACTTAAAGGAGTACTTGATCAACTTTCCAAAATTAACATTTCTAAATCGCAAGGACCAGATGGCATTCCACCATGGTTCTTAAACAGATTTGCCTCTCATCTAGCACCAGTAATACATGACATTTTCCAATCATCTGTTGACTCTGGACAAGTCCCCAATACCTGGAAAGAAGCCAATGTAACAGCAATTTTTAAGAAAGGAAGTAGAGCAGAAACATCTAACTACAGACCAATATCCTTAACACCTGTGGTTTCTAAACTTCTTGAACATCATACATAGTCACATTATAAAAAAAACCTTGAACAGCACCGCATTCTAACTGACCACCAACATGGCTTCCGTGCCAAAAGATCAACTGAAACACAATTAATTCAAACAATCCACGACATAAGCAAATCACTTGATGAGAATAAATCTGTAGACATGGCCATCCTTGACTTCACCAAAGCATTCGATAAAGTTCCGCATAAAAGACTAATCCACAAACTCAAACACTATGGCACCACAGGCCCAAAATCATCACAATGGATAAATAGCTTCCTTACAGGAAGAACTCAACAGGTTGTTATAAATGGATCCAAGTCAACATCAACTCAAGTCATTTTTGGGGTACCACAGGATACAGTACTGGGGCCCCTACTTTTCCTACTTTACATAAATGACCTGCCAGACAATCTTTCCTCAACTGTTCGCCTTTTTGCAGACGACTGCCTGTTATATTCACCGATTAAAACTGACCAAGACACATCTGTCCTCCAAAACGATCTGCTCACACTTGAGAAATGGCAACACATGTGGCTTATGAAATTCAACCCCACTAAATGTTATACAATGACAATAGCCTCAAGAAAGCCGACACCAAATCTCTACACCTTCTGCAGACAACAACTTAAATCTGTTGAATCACACTGTTATCTTGGCATACATATATCAAATACATTAAATTGGACATTACAAAGCAACTCAGTCACACAAAAAGCACAACAAACATTGGGAATTAAAAGAAGAAATTAAAATAAATGCCCAACCCAAATCAAGTCCATAGCCTACACAACCCTTGTCCGCCCTATACTTGAATATGCGTCAGCATCATGTGATCCACATTGCCTAAGAAATATCACTCATAGAAAGAACCCAGAGACAAGTCGCCAGATTTTGTAAGAACAACTATTCTAGAGAGCCAGGAACGGTAACACAACTCCTTAAAGATCTCCAGTGGGACACCCTCCAATCAAGAAGAAAAACCCAAAGACTTAGCATATTATTATATAAAATGGAACATAACCTCATAGATATCCCACTAGATCAATACATCAAACGCAACACCAGATGCTCACGTAAACATAATAAACAGTTAGTACAAATCAGGCACTCGACAAACATATTTGGAAACAGCTTTTTCCCAGTCACAATAAAAGAGTGGAATTCTCTACCTCCAAGCATTGTATCAAGTACATCACTGACTTCATTCCAAATTAGTCTAGCCCAACATGTAAAAAAATAATCTATAAGAGCCACCATGCGCAATGGCGTGATGTGTCCATAGGACATTTTGCCAGTCAAAATACAGATACAGATACTAATCCTTTTGAAATTTGAGACAAAAAGGAAGCTCACCTATAAGACGTCCTATGTCAGTGCTACAGACTTCTAACATTGTGACGCCCTGGCCATCATTTCTGTCTCTTCCACCACGAGACTGAAATCCTCCCCCAAAGCCACCGCCAAACCCATTTTGTCTTCGTCCATCTTCCCCATTTTCACCAAATCTCCCTCTTCTGTTGGAACTAGATCCGTTGACTTCACCGTCTCTGTTTCTCCAGTTTCCGTCGCCTTCCGACCGGCCTCTACCTCTTCCACCTACGCGGCCTCGGCGTCCGTCAAAACTGTCACGTTGTGAATCATTCGATTGCACTTTGGAAAAGCCCCTTCCCCGCGGCCTTCTCCCGGAGAAACCACCATCATTGCTCTGATACGTCGACGGAGAGGTGTTCTGTTGGAACCCACCGCCCCAGTTGTCCCCGGCGTTGTACGGCACCGACGGCGACGACTCGCCGCCACTATCCCAACCATCGTCGTCGTCAAATTGAACCGGCGCTGACACTTGTATCGGTTGTTGCCAGTCGCCGCCATCCGTACGTAAGCCACCACCTCGTCGCCCTTTACCCATGGCCGGTCTGCTAAAACCCGACATTACTTATTTTTGTATAATATCTAGCCAAAATGGTGTAAACTACTGAATCTCGTGCGACATCCGTTCTGTCGCGAATCCTTTCGCTTTTGCCTACTTGCCTACTACCACTGATGATATTTCAATTAAGAACAACTTAACAATACTAAAATAGCCATGCAGCACAATTGTAGATATACAAGTAGCGAACAAAATCGAGGCAAAGTTTATCTATGGTAAAACATATTAAATTCATTTTCCAGCATTAACGAGAAGTCCGACGACGTATCTGGTAAGGTAGGTGTTTCTAGGATATCGTCGTTTGGGGGAGAATTTGTTACTTCATCAAGCATAGCACCACCTGTGTGAAAGAAAAACACACACTGCGATAGCAACGGAATTCGTTCTACAAATTTTGCATTTGACCGCAGCACGCTTTATGTTCAATGTGTGCATTTTGAAGATGAATTGTTTTCTTTTACACATATTTATGCGATATGTGTATAAATTGTTCTTCCACGCGGTTAATAAATGACGCATAAAGCTAAGCCATAACGTGTTTTGTGACAAACCACTTTTACCTCCAGCACAATCTACTTGATGGCAGCACTGCCATAAATCACTTGGTTTTGGATCGGTTTGTGTGATTGTGACGTTTACTGCGTTTTGCGAATAAGCGCTTTATTAATTTATTTATGTATTTAAACACGTATTGTTCCTCTAACTCCCAGCCTTACCGTGTTTATGGAAAAAGTATGTCTTAAACATAGCATACGTCATGTTAAAGAGTAGTGGAATTAAATGTCTTTGAAACTTTGTATATGTAAACTTAATACTCTTGTCAAGTAATGTGCCAAATATCACGAAGCTTGTTCATTGCGAACTCATGTCACTAAGCCCGGTCAAACGTGGTCATTTGTGTGTCACAAAAAAATTAAGCAACCAGCACGTCAGATGTTGCTGACGTCACCACAGATAATGCCGTTGAGCGCACCCTATCCTTTAGTACGGCGAGCGGCAGTGCGGCCGGTGTACCGGTCTGGAAGGAGGTTCCGGTCTGAGAGTAAGTTCCGGTTCCGTATTGCGCATGCGATTGTACATGTCAAAGGTTAGCGCCTACTTTCGGCCCGCAGCTGTATGGTCTGGAAGGAGGTTCCGGTCTGAGAGTAAGTTCCAGTTCCGTTTTGCGTACACACTACATGTCAAAGGATAGCGCCTATTTTTGGCCAGCTTAACACGGTGTTTGCTGAAGCTATGCATCACCCAATTGTATTATAGTTTACGTTAATGATACGGTTACTTTTGTAATTGTTAGTATACATAACAAAACCTAATTATTAGAATAACTTCTAATTTATCTACAATTTTGTTTTATTTTGATGTCATTGTCTCAGAGCGTTGACGTTGTGTATCTTACGACTTCGTGACACAGAGCTGCAGTTTTCAGCACTGTTTATACGCACAGCGGGTTTTGTGGTAAATACAAATCTCCGCATTTTAAATGACACGACACAAACTTATCTCCGTCAGTTTGGCATGTATGAAGGTGGAATTGTGTGTGTAATCTATCAGGCCCATTGGGGGTGGTTAGTAGATTTAGATTTTAAAAAATTCGTTGGGGGTGGGGATCTTGGGAGGGGGTAACAATTTATAAATGACACATATCTCTGTTAATTTTAAATGTATGAAGCTGAAATTCTGTGTGTGATCTAGCGTGTCCATTAGGGTAGTTTGTACGTGTAGATTTTTTTTCAAAATTCATCCTGGGGTGGGTGCTTCGGGAGAGGTCACAATTTAAAAATGGCACTTATCTTTGTCATGTATGGAGTTGAACTTTTGTGTTTGATCTAGCAGGCTAATTGGGATAGTTTATAAATCTAGATATTTTCAAAACAAAAAAAAAATGTGGGGGTCACAATTTTTAAATGGCACTTATCTGCACCAGTCATGCCTGTATGGGGCAGACAATTTTATGCAATCTAGCGGACCCATTGGGATGGTTCGTAGTTTTTTTTTTTTCTTCTAAATTTGTTCGGGGTGGCGGTCTGGGGTCACAATTTTAAAATGGCACTTATCTCCATTAGTTTTGGAAATATGGGGCTGACATTTTGTGTGCAGTCTAGTCCCATTGAGGCGCTTCAAAATTCGGTGGGGATGGGGATCTTGGGGTAACCATTTCCAAACAGTTTTTCCCAACACAACTCCGGGTAACTCAACAATTCTTTAATAATACATTTATGGAAATGGGTCATGCATTCAAGACTTACATAAGTAAACATTTATTATCATGTCAAGTTGAATAATTATGTGTGACATAACAGTTCAAATAGTACTATTAAATAAAATATAAAATAAAATAAAAATTATTTACTTTTACACAGATCAAAACTAGTTCTTTGTAAAATACTGTGATGTTTCATCAGACAAGTGATCATTCCAATTTAAAAAAATAAAACTATTGTTACAAATAATTATTAACTCGTAGATAATAATTAGCCTTTCTGGTCATACATATTTACGTCACATTATGGGCAATATTATGTAATGTAAATTAAATTATTTAAATAAACATTGGGCATTGTATTTAAATATATATATATGTATTTATATGAAATCATTGTAGGTTACTGTTTCATAAACATTTGGCACTATTATACTGTACAGCCATTCTCGCAAAAAGTGTACTATTAACACTCAAAAATGAAAAGTTAGACACAAAAAATTCCTGCACAACTTTCCTTTTTTTGGACATTAATAGATACTGTTCTTACTTTACAGATGCTGTTCACTATTCACTATGTTGGTATATAAATATGATACGCTTGATTGTGTAATTAATTGACAAAAATACCACGTAATTTTTCCTAACTAAACGTTCTGTGCAATACACATATACTGTGACACAACAACATATTTACATAATACTGACATTTGTAATAACAGACATATAATATATTATATATATATTATGTATGATACATATATATATATATTTATTATATATATATACATATTATATGGTAATCACTTACGTAAGCTTTTACATCACCCTTCAGCCCTTTCCAGTAGAAACACTGGGTAATCTTGTCCACAGGGGCGTTGATGCCACTGTGGCCAGCATGGGGTGCAGAGTGGATCTGTCACAAGATCTTCTCCTTCTCTTTTTCATCAATGACAATCTTTTGGCGGATGTGTGTGTTTGGTGGAATGTACACTAGTCCTCCAGTTTCTGCAATTATTTAACATAATCATAAATAAAAAAGATGACAAATATATTATATATAATGTTTGCCAAAAAATTCATAATTGTACAAAGTTATAGTAAAAATATGGAAAATGTGCATTATGTAGAGTAGGCAATTGACACTTTTACCACTGCATAATACACATTATTATAATGCTATACAGTGTCCAAATGTTAACATTGCCTCGCAATTCCTATTATATCATACACATTAACTATTTTTTTACTCATTTACAATAATAACAAATCACATTTCAAAGGTTTACAACTCATGAACTAATGAAACCATTTAAACAACACTTGGTGGAACTGTTCTCTGCAGTGTAGATCACACAGTTGCAATTGAAACATGCATGCTGATTATGGTGAATGTATCATAACATGATCAAATCACAATTCAGTAAAACAGTCACAAGATGGTAACGATGCATCAGTTATGAACAAACTACACATATGTAAATGTAAATTACATTTATTCTAGCTATGCTACTCATTGTTCATAAAAACTAATAATATAATGTATGTGGAGCGCAGTACCACAACAGTAAGAGCTCCAGACTCTCGACTGAGAGGAAGCAGGTTCGAATCCTGTGCGGCAGTGTCAAACTTTGGGCAAGTTCGTTTACTCTACATTGCTTCAGTTCACTCAGCTGTATGACTGAGTACCTGGCTATAGACAGTGGTGGATATTTGAGTACGGATATTCTTCATGCAGTAATCGCAGCATGGCTGAATACTTCCAAGAGAAGTCGAGATGGTGTTCAATTGAACAGGTCTGCCAGGGAGTAAAGTGTAAAGCGCATTGAGCAGTCCTAAGGACTGGATACTGCGCTATATAAGAACTTACCTTTTTTAACATATAATTATGTTATTTGTTAAACTATATGGATGCCAAGACGTCACATTATGATATTTATAAAATATAACACAACACAATAATTAAATACTGAGTATAAAATATTGTTCTATGATCTATCACTTTTATTACAACAAAGTAACTCTCAATATACTATGAAGATTCCTTCACATAAAACAATTTGGCATGCTTGCATACCTAAACTTATTTAGTGCAGGAAACGTCAAAGAATATTGAGAGCAGGCATGGGAAACTAGCTTTGAACATTAATTAAAATACATGAACTCAAATATTTTCCAGTTAAATTAATTAATAGTATACATTTATCAGGTCAATTAAATTAAATAACCCAATTTTTTCAATAAAATAAAATTAACAAATAACTTTCATTTAATTAACATTAAATTTTAACTAACTTCAATTAAATTAGAAATCAACTTGAACTCACTTGACGATTAATTTTAATAAAAGACAAAAAGAACACAATATCCACTAAAGAGGCTAACTGGAACTAATGTTTGTAACAAGCCAAGCAAGCTAATACAGCACAATTACATTGTACAAATTGATCTAAAACTTGAAAGTACAATTTGAGAATTTAAGTTAAATACTGTATAGCTGGATTGTGTTCACTTTCACATTTTTAACCCAGCCCTGAAGTACCTGATCACCCACAGGACATTCACAGTTCACCCAGCTCAGTCAATGACTGTCCCAGGCTGGAGATTTGAGATTGTGCAAACAGTTGCCTGAACCTAACTAATTGCTTTCATGTCAGTTGGGTCACTGGCTGCTACTAGTGTGCATGTACAATTTACATCTAATGACAACAGGCCTGTGAAAATCACCTGAGGCATAAAATTTACTTAGAATCAAGCTTTCATATTATGCATGTGGGTAGTTTTCATCTTAGACAGCTTGAACCTGGAGCACCAAACTTTTAGGAATTAATATACGAACCCCACAATAGGACGTCATACCCATTCTTTTCAAGATACTCCATATATTTATATATGGGAGAGATCACCAATACAAATCATCTACATAGATTTTCAGAAAGCTTTCGACAAAGTGCCACATCAAAGATTACTACTTAAACTATAGGTCCATGGCATAGGAAATGGTATAATTAACTGGATAGAAAATTGGCTGATTGACAGAAGACAATGGATAGTAGTTGATGGGGAGGATTCAAACTGGAAATCAGTTTTGAGTGGGGTATCACAGGGATCAGTACTGGGACCTATATTATTAAGAAAGTTCAAATTTTCACAAAGGACTAAATGAATAGAACAGATTAGCTGCTGATTGTGTGGGTGTTAGCTGCTGATTGTGTGGGTGATAGCTGCGTGAATATGTATAAATAAAATCGACACACCTCAGAAGGGCGGGATGCAAAAGGGTTGGATAAAAAGGGTTGGGCTCTCAATAAGCCAAAAGGCTTCCTTGTCCACCTGCCATCTAGAGTTAATTCTCTGGGTGGCAATCTTGTTAAATGTATGTATTACAGTATATATATTTAACAAGATTGCTACCCAGAGAATTAACTCTAGATGGCAGGTGGACAAGGAAGGTATGGGGTAAATCAGTTGTTTGGATCTTTTTTCAATGGACTATATCTGATGCTTCAACTGTTGCATCATTGAAAGTCATTTTAATTAAATATCAACATAATCATACTCGCAGATGAAATGTATCGGTCAATAAGCCCATGCCAGGGGTAATTGTGCACAAAGGTTTGTGCATTTACCTGGCAGATTTGAACCACCAACAGATGCCGAGACATTAGCATCTACTCTTAATTTAAAATAAACAGTGTTAAAAGGAAACCAATGTTTCAAGTTTCAATTAAAAAATACAAACAGACAACTTAATAAGGGCCATTTACAAAATGTGCAGTTGTTGCAAAATAGTATTGTTCACCTGTTACAATTAATCAGTAAAGCTTGCTACATAAATGATGGATGAAATGACCAACACAAGTTACCTGATGCTGCCACTGCCATATCCTAGGGCAGTAGGGGTCTAAATTCTAGTGATAAGGGCCAGAGCAGACTATGTAGAGAATGTCACAATTCACTTGAAACAATTTAGCACTACAAAGTCTACCAAGTCAGTATGATAAAATTAATTAGTAAATTCCTTACTGTAATGTAACAGTATTCTCAGACACTGTGAATAGGCTTGTGTGTCACTGTGTCTACTTCTAAAAAAAGGAAGTATCACTTTATTCATACACAAATACAGTACAGTACAGTACAGTACAGTGTGACAATAACAATGTAAGTACCTGTGCTAAATGCAATACTAATAGCGAGTGATTGTCCATGATTTATTAATCTATTTCATTCATTAATTGCACTATATATGGTCAAATACATTGGTATTTAGGTTGGTGTACATTTTAGTGGTAGGCTCCTAGGCTAGGCCTATACATTTTTAGGTAAAATTATTGTTTAACAGCGTTAATAATTTCAGCTGAAAGAATATTCACAAAATATTCACAATTAACCGATTTAAAGTAACACTTATCGTGGGGGCCAGTGTATTAAGGTTTGGCTCCCATGGGCATGGAAAGTAAATTTTATGTGACACAAACTAGCAGTACATTTGGTCATCTAAGAGTAAGATTGAAGCCATTTGACATCTCAGGTTGAGTGCAATTTTTTTTTATATTTGCAAAAAATAGCCACCAACCTGTAGTGCCTGTAACGGGTGTCTGTTTTGTCAAATGAATATTTATTTCTGGTTCAGGAAATCAAGAGGTACAACCCACAGAAAGATAAGAATAATAACCATTCTATGTAATAAACGGTGGGCTTGCAGAGCAGCTTTAATAGCCACGTCCTTGCGTCCAACCATCGTTTCATTATTATACTTCTTTCAAAAACATAGGCCTCTATTCTGACACCTATAGCATTTAAGAGACCCATATTAATAGACTGGCTTATGGCATAGTATACTATACGCTAGGCTACAGACTATTAGCCTGGCCCTGGGGCTGGACTGTCTACTCACTGTCTACTTGGTACTTGCCATGCTGCGTAGCTTTCAATACAGCATTGCACATTCGCTTCTCACACACCAAGTGTTCTTTGGTGACTAGGTAATGCCTTAGGCTTATGCATGCCATGTACCGTCGGTACTCATCTCCAGGTACTTTTGCAGTTTAGGCCCGCACCTCGAAAAAAACATGAAAACACTCACCTACAGTCACCAAACTTCACATCATATATCTACAACACGTATTCTACACATACATAATTATTACGTGATAAAAAAGTTAAATTTACTGTCTTTTATTGATCAAAATGTACAAGAAATTCACTCGTTTTTGCGTGTATTCATTAGTTCCACCGGAAACTCCGGTAGGTGGCGTCACTTTATGGTTGACTTCAGACATGGGGATAGGCTGAAGGCAACCATAAAGTGTCGCCACCTGCCGGAGTTTACGGTGGAATTAATGAATACGCTCAAAAACAAGCGAATATTTTGATCAATAAGACAGTAAATTTAATTGTTTGATCACGTGACAAATGTATATGTGTAGAATAAGTGTTGTAGATATATGATGTGAAGTTTGGTGACTGTAGGTGACTATTATCATGGTTTTCTCGAGGTGCGGGCCTAAACTGCAAAAGTACCCATCTCCAAGTATCTCCAGCTATTTTCTCAACAAAACATATGTCAACTGATACTAATTAAGTGTTTGTAGACAGTGCAGTCACATGCAGATGTACGATCCTGTTCAGCACCGTAGGGGGCAAATAGGTCGGTGGAGTAACGGTCGCTACAGCAAACGAAACATGATTAATTGTGTAACTCAGTCGCCGAGTGCGTCGAGCAAGGGTCAAAGTTGATCGGTCACCTGAGGTCACGTTGCTCACCGCGATGTTACTCAGTCGCCGCATACTTCTGGCACGGGGTCAAAGTTGATCGGTCACCTGAGGTCATGTTGCTCACCGTTGGTCGAATTTGATGTACTGCGCTTGCGCGAGCATACGCAAAACGGAACCGGAACTTACTCTCAGACCGGAACCTCCTTCCAGACCGGTACACCAGCCTGTTGTTTCAGACGGTACATATGGAATTACAGTCGCGTGATTTAATATTTTTTATATCACTGTAAAAATAATATATTATCTTATCTACAAGTTTGTCGCTGGAGGTAAACATGATTTATTTTTAATTTTGGAATTATTGCCGTTTGAACATCGCGAATGCGCAACCTTGGATTATATCCGCTGCTGTCTATACATGGCAAGTTTGAGAATTCGCAATGTTCAAACGGCAATAACTAAAAAAGTAAACAATATTCCCGTGTGCATCCATCGACATATTTGTAGGTAAGATTATTATCTTTATGGTGATATAATAATAATATTAAATTCCGCGATTGCATTTTAAGTACGGCCTGAAACACCAAACCACATAGATGCGCGCCATGCTAAATCCTAGTGGTGCTACCTGCGGTGGCGTCATTTCGACCGCTTGGTGCCGCAATAAACAGTGCAGAAAATCGCGACAAAAAGAGGCCTTGAACAGGGTGAAGGAGGGATTAAAACATTAGTTGATTAACAGGACACTATTTTTAGAGTATAATTTTATTTCATTCAGATTTTGAATAAAAAAGTTAATTTCGCTTAGTCTTTAAATATTGGGGGCGTTGAGTCTGATGTTCACCAACAACCTCCAACAGCACCCCTTGAGGCGAGCTCACAAAAAACTCCAACTGCACCCATTGAGACGAGCTCACGTAAAAACCTGTAATTAACTGCACCCCACCCGTTTAGGCTACTGGGGTGGACCCCAAAATTACATCACTACTAGAGGACATGTTATGTATGAGAATGTCGAATGTGCTGTTATTATCAATGTCAGTTGACAGATTGGTTCCACGTTGAAATAGGAGTGGGGCAGTGCTGTCTGCTATCACCTATTCTGTTCAACTTGTTCCTCGAGTTCATCATGGCTGACCTGAAGAGCCTACCCAAGAAGTTCAAACTACATGCAGAGCTCAGTTTTGCTGACGACACAACACTAATATCTACCATATTTGAGAAACTAAAACTTGCAACTGAAGAGCTTCAAGCATCCTGAAAAATGAAGAACTCGAAACTGTGAGACAGTTCTGCTTCCTAGGCAGCATAGTATCTTCTAGAGAGAGGGGCGATAACAGGCGAATAGCCTTCGCATCAGCAGCCTTTCGTAGACTCAGAAACAACATATTTTCAAACAGAGTCATCTCAACAAGAATGCAAGCCAGACTATATGGGGCCCTTATATTGCCTGTAGCAATCTATGGTGCAGAAACCTGAACACTACGATCGCAAGAGACGCAGTAGTTTTTGAGATGCGTTGCCTGCGGGCTATCAGAGGTGTAACTAGGGCAGACAGACTATGAAATAGCCAGATCAGAGAGGAATCATTCACCCCTGAATCCATCTTGGATGTCATCAGACATAGAAGATTCCGATTGTTTGGACATGTCTGTCGTATGCCAATCGAAAACCTCATAAAATAGCGAGGAAAGACAGGACGAAATGGAGGGGTTTGACACCCAGGAGGATAGCGAGGGGTCAAATTGTCCTAGGCAATTAAGTCAAGTAAGTCGAGTCGTTTAGGCCTACACCGAACCTCTAAGACTAATGGCAACTGCACCGGCGTGCAGCAGCGGCATCCGACGGCGAGCTAGAAGAACTACACGATGACGCGTTAGCAGCGCTTGGTGCGACGCACCGAATAAATCAAATTCTATCAATAAATGTCCGGAGAATGTTTTTTCACTTTCCAAAATATGCCAAAATGTACATATAATTGAGCACGGTTGTGTTATAATTCACTATTGACATTCATAATATTAACTGATGAAATAAATCGAAGAATTCACCCACTCAACGCTCCTATCCTAGGCAACGGCTACGCGTACCACCGGTAGTCGCTTTAGTCGAGAATAATAGATTGTTCACCTTTATGTAGCCTTTGGCAGACGACGAGAGAGAGAGAGAGAGAGAGAGAGAGGGGGGGGGAGAGGGAGAGAGAGTTTTGTATGTAGTGTACGTACACATTAGGGCTTTTGTGATAAACAAAAGTCTGGATAATTTTCTGTGTATTCCGACTCCGACCGGATATTGCGCTACATAAGAATTTACCTTTATTTTTTTATTTATAAGTACATTAGATCAATTGTTCCAAGTGTATTTCAGTAATCTAATCTATGTAATATTAATTGTAGATGAAGTCAGGACATTTTGTGCAACACACAGGAAAAAGAGTAAAGGAGTATTATTTTGTATTTTAAGTATTCATGCTATATATACTTGAAATGTGCTTGAAATGTACTTGATACTTTGACAAGTAGTCAGTCCCATGCTGGCAAGTACAATTTACCAAGTACGGTGTACATATAAGTACTTGTCATTTAAAAACCAAAGTCTACAAATCCATGAAAAAATATTTAAAACATGTAATTAATTCAAGTACTTGACCCCCCCCCCAACCCTGATTGCGAGCTAGTGCCATGGCTATCGCGCTTAGGAAGGCTTGCGGATGCATGGAATATGCTGATGATAACAGCGCAGTCGGTAAATATAAACCGAGTTACAGCGTATTAGGCTTTATCTATCAGGCTGCGCGGCATTCGCGTACATCTGCGCCGGCGGAAGAATTTACTGGCAATCGAGTTTATGCAGAAGAAGACCGCCACCTCTGAAAGACGAATTGATCAAATCACTGCGACACATTCTTCACGGAAAAACATTGAAAACGTCTGATTGAGTTTCCGTTAGACACGGTTGCCTCGCTTGCCCTATGATTGCCCTATTCAGAGGATCAGGTATTCGATATCTGCACCCAATGCCACGCGCCTCGACGTATGGCAAAACAATAATAGAGCAACTTTTTCGTTTTCATAATACCGTACTCAGATATGTTGGTTGACTAGAGTATAGCCGAAAACATTTATTACCAAATATGGCGGGTGATGACAGCCATATATATATATATAGAGATATATATATATATATTGAGAGATAGAGCTAGATATATATATATAGATATATGTATAGATAGAGCTAGAGAGATAGGGAAAAGGAGAGAAGAGAGAGAGAGAGAGAGAGAAAGAGAGAGAGAGAGAGAGATCGAGCGCGCGCGCGAGATATATATATATATAGAGAGAGAGAGAGTTAGATAGACAGAGAGAGAGAGGAGAAATCGATAGATAGATAGAGAGATAGAGAGATAGATAGACAGATAGATAGATAGATATATATGTAGATAGATAGATAGATATAGATAAATATATAGTTAGGGAGAGAGAGGGGAGAGAGAGAGAGAGATGGAGGGAAGGATAGAGAGAGAGGGAGAGAGAGAGAGATATGGAAGAGAAGAGAGAGAGAGAGAGAGAGGATAAGAGGAAAGACGGAGAAACTGATGGACGAACCATAATAACAATACACTAAACGCTCTTATAGACTGGTGCACTAAATATGCGTTCACGGAGATTTCTCGGTTACACCGTCAGTAATTCAATTACCAGTTATGGCACTGCGTCTTATTTTTATGATCGATTTAGTGATGCGGGATATCTTTTCGTATCCTTTTGGTGAACCATGGTGCGATCTTATTAATTTAGTGTCGCTATCCGGCTTTCACTTTAGTACAGGGCTTTCTTTCACTATGGTGCTGTGGGTTGCTTTATGGCGCAGTCTGCTCGAACGAGTCATGATAACGACGAACGAGAACAATTTCACGTCTCTATTACGTAAATAAAAATCTAGACACTGCCTGAACACTCATTGGGTCTGTATGTGTTATTCACGAGATCCCGTGACAGTTTTATAAATGAAACCCGAACAAAATAATGCAGCTATACTAAAACGGATGGTTTTACAACTATGCTTCGGTCAGCTTATGGAAAATCGATACAACAATGATTTTGATATTGATTCTTTTCGCCCGTGATTATGTCTTTTACGACGGAACGAATCGTTGATCTAATAGTTTCTGTCAGAATGTTCATATTGCAAGAAGAAATAACCCTTTGTCAGTTATGAGACAAAACGAAGCGCACAGGCAGACGCGGTAACGTGATCTCTTCATTGCTGCTGTCTCGCACGTAGGCAAACGACGACACATTGGTCTTCTGTTTTGGCAACGAAGCGCGTCACGACAAGCGAACGCAGCCGACTGTTCACCAAAGCCCTGTTCACAATACAACTGTATTTAATCTAGGTCAGTGCTGGGTGTGGGACAAGGCAGTTGCCCAGAGGCCTCCAAAATAATTTTCACGAGTGTCACCACAAACTGTTTTGGGCCATGTCCCCATGACTTTGAGGCCAAATAAATGCAGGCGACGAAAAGCGTGTTGTGACTCTACGTGGAAACATAACAATTGACAAACTAGTGGGTGACTATGCAAGGTGTATATTACGAAATACACTTGTTATATAATGTAGAGTTGTGCTCTAAATGAACAAAAGCTGTGCTGTGCTGTGAAATCCGTGTTGCAGTAAGCAGTGAGGAGGAAGAATTGTCATGTTAGGATGGCCGGTCAACCACTGTCTTAGATCCGATGCTGATCTACGTTAAACGTTACAAACAACTTGTTTGAAGGGACAGGGAGACCGTAACATCAAGACAATGAGCTCGTACGGAAAACCCACAATTAAACAGAATCCGGTGTGTCCACACCAGATGACAAACATGAAGCAACTGCTGCAGTGCAAAGATCACTGCCCTAGAGGAAGGGTGGACGTTCTGGAGGCGGAGGCGGACAAGCGAGAGCAGTACTCTCGCCGTCCCAACCTCCGCTTCCAGGGCCTTCTAGAGACGGATGGAGAAAGTACGAATGAACTCGTGCTGCAAACGATCAACGAGAAGATGGGGATGAAACTGACGGCATCCCATCTGGAGTGTAGTCACCGCCTGGGCCCAAAGAAGGACACGAGCGGAAACCTGAGGAAGCGCGCAATCATTGTGCACTTCCGTAGCGAGGCGGTCCGGGATGAGGTTTATAAAGCTCGTACACCGCTGAAACGGCATAACGTCGACAACGATAAAGACAAGGCCATCTTTATAAATGAAGATTTAACATCGAACAGACCAGGACTGGCCTACAAGACGAGGGTGCTGAAAAGGGAAAATAAAATAACCGTTTGCTGGACGTACTCGGGTAGAGTACTGGTGAAAACACTGAGTGGTGTAATTAAAGAGATCAGTGTTATTAAAGACCTGGGCAGCTTTTAAGATGATTCTCGGATATGTTACAGCGTACTTTGTTAATTAGAAAGTATACATACTCTCTTACTTTGTTAAGTAATATCATCGTCATTGTTATTCTCATGTATATTATGATGATATAGATTATTTGCGATTTTTGTTTCTCTTGCTAGACGCAAGGCGATACATATTATGTGCGATTTTTTTTCTCTACATATACATCCCCAACTACTGACGCAACATTTGCTTTTTATAATTACTTTATGGTATAGCTTGCGACTTGCAATTTTGTTTGCAGTTTATGTTCTCGTTGCTTTCCTTATAATGCAAACTAATTATAATGTGTGTCTTTCCTTCGATTAACTAATACTTATTTCCACAAATGTATTGAATGATGCAATTTGCTTCTCCGTATGACGTGAATTATTCATAATTATTTACATACTTTGTATCCTTATATTACTGGTTTCCACACATTGTTTACTTTCCACACTTACCCGGGTGTTAACATAATTTATAATACGATAGAACTACTTTCAGTGGATTCCATTTAAATTCAATTAATTAGTTATCGCAGACATAATGCAAATTCCAATTAGCTGGTCGCATTGCTTGTTTTTCGTCTTGCTAATTGTATTCTGATTACTATTGTCATTATGTCACACCAATGGGAAGACCGGTCCGGATACGTCCGGTCACGACACGTATCGTTCATAATGTTTTTTCTATATATTTCTTTTTTGTTTATTATTATTGTTGCACAGACATGTATTTCTTGCATGATGACATATATGGTGACATGCTACACAGCATTGAGTATACTAACTTCGTATGACTATGGTAAAACAAGGCTTTTGGTTTACAGTGGACAGTCGGTTGTTAAGCTATATGTTTCAAACATAATTACTCATTTAAAGAATGCTAGCTAACGAATCATTCCCCTGGTTTCAAGGAGGTACTAATGTGAATTCTCTATTTAATGTACTACAGCTAAATGAGGCTGCTGATGAAAATTTTCAACCAATACGTCATTCGACATATTATGATCTTGACAATTTTAAACTACTAGCAGAAACAAATAACGAACGGTTTAGTATACTTAGCTCAAACATAGAATCTATTAATGCAAAATGCAGTGAAGTTGAAGCCTTCTTAGAGGAACGTAACCAGATGAAATTTATATTTAGCGTAATATGCTTTCAGGAAAGCTGACTCTCAGATAATGTCGATCTATCACACCTACAAATCGAGGGATGTCATTGCATTACACAAGGCAAAACCTGTAGCACTAAAGGCGGGCTACTCATTTACCTAAGCAACAAATACAACTTCAAAGTTATTTTGTCTCTAAATCATTGGGAAGGACAATACAATTTACCAACATAAGTGGAGGTGGGCTCTTAAAAGATATTATAATTGGAAATATTTACCGACATCCAAGAGACCTCAGTGGAAATTATAAACAGTTTTTTTAGCGAATTCACACCAATTATTTCATCCTTTGACAAATCAAAATCCGACATCATTATTGCTGGTGATTTCAATACAAACCTTATTAACATTAACGAAAGAGAGGTTTTTTATTTATTATTATCTTATAGTTTTACCCCCATATTACACTCCCTACAAGATTTTCAAATAATAATGGAACACTAATAGATAAGTTGTTTTGTAAATTAACCGATCCTGCAATAACACCAAAATTAGGTATTTTAACGAAACAATTATCGGACCATCAACCATATTTTACCTTTCTAAACAAAGTTCCTCACAAAGAACTACCATCTGTATATATTAAAATTAACATACAAAATTAAGTAGCAATTTCCAAATTCATAAATGAACTCACCTCATCAGATGTTTATAATAAACTTGATCAATCGCCTTTTGCTAATCCAAACATAAACTATAACATTTTACATGAATTAATCAAATGCGCAAAAAACAAGCACATGCCATATAAAATAGTTAAGTTAAAAAAATACAAGCACAAAAAATCAACATGGATTACATTCGGCCTGCTCAAATCAATACGATACAGATACAAATTATATAAGAAACTCAAAATGATCCTGCCTGATTCACCTGAAAATTTAGCAATTCGGACTAACCTGATAACGTGTAATAGCATACTTAAAAAAGTATACGAACAGCCAAACAACTGCATTATGAATCTTCTTTTAATAAATACAAAAATAATATTAAAAAAACTTGGGAAACTATAAGCGATATTCTGTCCAGAACACGAGAAAAGAAAACTTTCCCTAAATAGTTTATATATAATGATGAAATTATAAGAAACAAAAAACGATTATTGCAAACACATTTAATACATTTTTTACCACTATTGGCTCAAATTTGACCAAATAAATCAGCAATCCTACTAACAGAAATTACATGTATTATCTGAATGAGCAGTATAGTAATTAATTTAATTTTGAAAGTATCGACGAAGTAACTATATCTAAAACAATAGCTAATATGCAACCAAAACAAGTTGTGAGTATGACGGTATTTCGTCACGATTACTAAAATTAGCTAAACCAGCGGTAATAAAATCATTCACATTAATTACAAATCAAATAATAGCTACAGGTATCTTCCCTGGTAAACTTAAGATCGCTAAAGTAATTCCAATCTTTAAAAAGGGTGATAATACCCAATTCAGCAATTATAGACCAATATCACTATTACCAGCTATATCAAAAGTAGTTGAAAAGATAATGTACAACCAGCTAGATTCCTTTTTCAAAAGGCAAAATCTCTTGTTCGAAAACCAATATGGATTCAGAACAGAACATAGCACTGAATTTGCTGGCCTTGAATTAACTGATAGGATAATAACACACATGGATATAAATGAAATTCCTATAAATATTTACCTGGACCTTTCAAAAGCTTTTGATACCCTGGATCATAAGATATTACTAAACAAATTAGAATATTATGGCGTAAAATAGTAGCATTAAGTTTAATTAGAAATTATTAACAGATAACAGTAACCATTGGTTTCAAGGACGTCAGGTGTATTGAATAGACTAAAACAGTTATTACCTCTTGATATAAAGATTATATTGTACAATACACTGATACTGCCACACTTAAACTACGGCGTTACCGCTTGGTGTTACAAATGTGACAGAATTCAGAAACTTCAAAAGGAACTTGTCCGAATTATTAGTGTAAGCAAATATAATGCTCACACTGAACCACTGTTTAAAAGTCTTAAATTATTAAAAGTAGAACACATATTGAAATCATAAGAACTAAAACTATATTATAAATTCGTACATAACAAACTTCCTGTTTACCTTCAAGATTTACCGCTTCATCAAAAGAATAGCATTCAAAATGTCAACACACGTGGGCAATATAATATACACACAATCAGGGTACAACACGAATTTGCGAAACAAAGCCTCAGATAAGATACACCTTGCCGCATACTATCAATATTGCACCTTTAATTTAAAAAATTACACTCACAACTTACACGGGTTTGCAATGTATGTTGAACATTATTATTTGCAGACGTATCCACCATTTATGTACATTACACAATTGCTATATTTGCCATAATGAGTGAATAACAAACAGGAATACATATTTTATGTGTACCTCTTTGGATGAATAACCAGTCGTCCATTATCAAGTATGATGTCATGTTATAGGCCTTGCTTTGACTTAATCTGTTGACCGATTAATGCTACTTTTTTATACACCAGGACTTGTCATTACTATAACTGGGTGGCTCCCACAAGGCTTTTTTGCCTTAGTGGGAATCTCCCTGACCCACACGTGATAATTTATATACAATTCTGTGATCATTGTGCTTTTACATACTCACTTATTGAGTGATATGTATATGGGTCAAAATAAAAACTTTTGTCTGTCTGTCTGTCTGTCTGCCTGTCTGTTAATTTTAATGAACGTTCTTTAAAAATGTGAAAAGCCACCGCTGTGTCATTGGCTGTCGACACAACGTTGTTCAGTAATGGCGACGCTAAATCGGCTCAAAGTCAACGAAGCCTGAAAGGCAGAATTCAGCGACAATTTCTAAGTACTCGATTTCGTGTTGTTATTCTCCTCTTGTTTTCCTGTCGCCAGGGGTGAGGCTACCCTCGATTCCTTCTTCCATTTCAGTTAAACTTTGTTTCGCGTGTAGACTATATATATATATCGTGATTCATTGCAGCAAGACCAATGACAGCAACGATTGCTTTCAACAAGATTGAATTCAACGTTGAAATCAATTCAAATTGAGTAGCGTGCACATGGATCAACAGAATATTTACTCACTGTACGTACAAGGAACGTGTTTATATCACGCTTTCAATTGCATTTATATCCTACAAGACGACATCCATCACTTCCCATTCGGGTAACCTACAGCAATTCATAAAAGCTGACAGTGCGGCTACGAAATGGTAGATAATGATTAAAAATGTTATTAGTAACACAGTAACGCGATACGGTTTCGACGCATATTGTGTTTGATGTGCTTCAGTTTCCCTCGTCGACACGGTAAAAGAATAATCAAGCAGGCGAACACGGAATTCCCGGATCACTTCTAAATGCGTAATACGTTCCATGTTCACTAAAGCAGTCGAACAACCAACAATACCTGCACATGTGATGCTTTAGTAAGTTGGTGTCCATTGATTTGTCTTTGACTTTTTATTTAGTGTAGACTGTCTTGTGTAGTCTTCTGTGAAAGGGAAGACGTGGATTGGAAAGAGGCGACACGGGGAGATGGGTAGAGGACGAAACGTGCATATGTAGAAAGGAAGGGGGATAGATGCAACTAGACGAAGAGAGAGCCATACAGATAGACATAGAGGCAAATACACACATATAAGACACACGCACCTACACACGCACATGTATAAAGGGAGAGGCGTACAGTTAGGCACAGAGGCACACATACGCACGTATGCTCTTAGACTGCACACACAGTCTAAGAGCACATGCGCGCGCAGTTACGCACAAGAATATATATACGTACGCACGCATGCACGTACGCACGCACACACACACACACACACACACACAAACACACACACACACACACACAACAACAACAACACTGTGTTTATAACTATGTGGTACACTTGTAAACACACTCACGCACGCAAACGTACGCACACAGCAACACAATAAGATGTACAGAGTAACCCCGGTCCTTTGTGTAATGCTGAATGCCGTAACGGGCAGTGAATGCTACGGCGTAGATTATTACGTCACCTTCCTGACTCGTCTAACGACACTGCGACTGTTGCTGCATGCTGTCATTGCTGCTGCTGCTGCTGCTGCTGCTGCTGCTGCTACTGCTGCTGCTGCATGCTGTTGTTGTTGCTGCATGCTTTTGTTGCTTCTGAATTCTCTTATTGTTGCTGCGTGCTGCTATTGCTGCTGAATGCTGTTGCTGTTGTTGCAATTTCTGTTCTTGCTTCTGTTCAGTTCTCAGTACCTTTTCTGATACATTTTAGGCCACGTCATAGATGCAAACTGATGCAATTGATATAGCTGAGATGGTTGAGAAAGTTCATATTAATGGAATATATATATAATAGTGACAGCATTCTTTAGCGCCTAAATCCTCAACAACACGCGCTCAGAAACAAAACAAACCAGAATCGGTAAGCTTGACTCAGGGCGAGTGATCAACGGGGATTTCTGTCTTTTTGCGGAAGATTACTATGGTGTTAAACGATTTTAATGTAATGGAGATTTCATTCCAGATTTTAGCTGCAGCTACAGACAAAGCCCGGCCGCATGCCAACGTTTACGTATACATCTATGTTAGCAATGTTGTTTAGCGGTGAATTGCAATAGTCAAGGCAGGCTACTAATTAGTAGTGGTCATCGACATCCGCCTCGTAAGATGGTGCTTATGTTCGATTAAATTGCCAGCATGTTTTCTTGCGCAAAATTGCTCTCTTGGTTGTGGTGGTGTGGTGAGTGTGCGTGTGTGTGTGTGTGTGTGCGCGCGCGCGCGTGTGTGTGTGCATGCGTGCGTGCGTTTGAGCGTGTGTCATATTTACAAATCAATAGGTTACCTCTTTTCTACGTTTGTTTCCCTCCTTGGACCATGGCCTATGGCCGCTCATCTACCAATTGGCAATGCATTTAAGAAAACACAATGATGCTCACTTAGAATTATTTATTATTTTGACATGCTTGACTTTTCTGAATGGTCTTTCTCATGTATGATACAATTGACAGTAAATCAAGTGAATTGTTTCTAAATGGGTGCATATAAGCTAGTTGTCTTAAATAGTTGTAGGCCATTTTATATGACTCCGAATTCATATGATGTCTCGTACATGATTGAAACGTGATTTGCACACTTTGTGTTTATGCTGCGGGAAGGTGAGGTGTCTCTCAAAGTCGTACATAGACTACGGATGGTAAACAATGTAGGATAGGGATGTGTCACTGCCAATCAATTTAATAGGACGAGGTCGGTAACCTCGTTAATTGTTGTTTTGTGCTGATAATAACAACGTTTTATCCGGGTTGAGTTTCTATTTGCTGCTTCCGCTCACAGAGACATTTGATAAAGATTGTCGTGCGTCGTATTGTGGTCGTAACATGTACATCTGCTTTTGTCATCAGCATACGTGGGATGACTGGTGCAAAAGTCTGGCCGTATATCCTTCCAAGAGTCGAGACACACTCGCGTCTCCGTATGTTCATTCGCTTCTTTGTACCACTTGCCTATGACCTACTGATTGGCGATGTTTTAAAAACACAACGGTTGTGATTTGGAGTTATTAAATTATGACATGATTGCTGCTGCTGGCAACAATCCTCCAGAGGGCACCACTGTGTTTGCGTTCGCTTTACCTAAATAATAAAATATTTTAGGACGCAATAATTGGCGACAGCAGAAACGAAATGGTCAGCGTGAACGAGTTTAAGATGAAACGAATAGAGTGGTGATAACCCCTGTGCTTGGTGTGTTGCGCCAGGAATACATCATTATTATTTACAGGCCTATCACTGTGTGCCTTGTGAAGAGCCCTTTTGTTGAACTACTACTTCTAAAGTACTTCTAAAATAAAATAGAAATTGGGGTTGTGATAGTAACTATATAAGGCAGCAAGTCGCTGCATCGCTATTCCCGCTGTAGCGGCTTGTCGCATTCAAGCGTCGTAAAATGGTGGCCCGTTCTCTAGCGGGAAGTCGCATTGAAATGGTGATTTTTGCACACACACGTTCCATTTTTCAATCCTTCTTTGAAATCCCCTGGAACGAGTCTATCCTGCACTGAAAGGTTCATGAGAGAAGTGATAGAAGAAACGAACTGGTCGGTATAATGTTGTAGTAGAAGTGTTGAGACTGTGCCCAGATCACACGAGTCGTTAGGAGTTTCTTTACGATAATGTGAACTTCCCTATTGCACAAGTTGCTGGTTAAAACATGGTGGATTCGGACAATAACAGCCAGTACGAAAATGCAGCCAGGAATGTGCACAACAAAGAAGTCAATAACAAAATTATAAAATCCATTAGATAAATAATGCTTCAACTAATTCAGATGTAAATTATGCGAATTGGCCTTTCAAATTGTTGTATTAACATACTTTAAAATATCAAGTAGCATAATTGAGGTCTGAGTTAACTATTTGTTGCAAAATGCGTAGTAGTTGGTTTCGGCTTCTACTTTCACGCGATTGCATAGGTGTAGCTGCTTAACGTAGCGGTGCTGCTCAAGAGGATTCTTCAGCATTATTAGTTGACTATATTTGTTGACACGATGACAAAATGTTTTCGAATTACGATCGGGCGTGATATGTCCTGGAGTCGTTGTTGTCCTTCAAACAATACGTTGACAGATGATGATTTATAGGGAATGCTCCATGGACACCCAGGGTAATTTCGGGTATTCTCTCATGACGTTGCATTCGATGCTTGGACAATAAGAACTACTCGCACCTGGTTAATTGCCTGTCTTGGCGACTGACGTCCAATGAGTTTTGATGAGAAATCATCTGCCATCCAGGCACGCGAACGTCCATGTAATCAACACTTTTGTTACCCTGGACTGACGTGCGTGTCACTCCATCTGACCGCAATGTCGTAAATGCTCTTTTCACATGTTATTCTACACCGTTAGTTCGAAGCATAACAATGACGAAGCAATCACCAAAAAGAAACGTCATTTCACCAATAGATGCCCTTGCGGAATACTGAATTTGATATGGTCATACAAGGTTAACGGCAACTACTATCTGGGAAAGAACCAGCTTCTAGGGAGAAGGACCTTAAGATGCTAAAACGGAGATGGAGTAGTACCGTGGACAGCTTCTGTATCTTGAGACAAAGCTTGTCTTAGCAGCTTCATGCAAGTAAACTGCCAGCATGACGCTTCGCATGCTTGATCGTTACGTCGGTAAATACTAAATATTACAAAATGAAATAGAGTAAAGTATGTTTACGAACATTGTTATTTTGTGGCACCAGTAGCCTTACTAATTTGTATTGTCAACTATCGTTACCGTCGATAGTATCGGTGATGCTTATCGATACTTAAATAGTTACATTTACTGTCGATAATGCACTCGTGTCACATCGATGATTGCTATGTATCGATAGTTTGATGTGTTGTTACACCCCTAATCACAATAATCTGTCTTCGGCAACTGTTTGTCTGTAGAAATGTGATAGATTAATTAGTCAACACGGCGCGAAAATCCCACCCAACACCACCAAATAACCATTCACTTGGAACCACAAAGGAAAGAGAAAATTAGAACGGCCTAGAAACATCTGGCGGTAAGGCACGGAAGCTTAACTTAAGAAGATGTGTTACGCATGAAATGATAGAACGAAGATGGGACAAAACAGGATCCAGTACAGACAACTGTTTTGACTACCAGTATTTACAGCAAGCAAACGGACCTGGATAATAATAAATGTGAATTACTTTGAAGAAGGTGAGGTTGTTCTTTTGCATCAGTGTTTTGCACGAAACATTTGCAGTCGGCCTACATGTTTTATAGGTTGGCCAAATCAGGAATGATATACCTAACAAACGGAAACACTTGACTATACAAGAAAGACAACTATGGGCCATGAATGCGTCGCTCTGTTACTGAGGAAGGAAGCAATCAGGTAGCTGCTCGAATAAACAGTAAACAACAGTAAACAGCCGACTTATCAGACCAAGTTGCCAGGACCGATGCTTCAAGCCTACAATTGTTTGTGTTAATCAACAGAAACAGGCGTATATCTCTAGTGAAAGTAAAAACGTAAAATACGTCCTTAGTCTTGAAAAAGGTAATGAATGGTAACAAGATAACAACGACTGGCAAAAAGCAAAAAGACAAGAACACCAGCAGCCAAATAGATATTCCATACGTGGAGGGGATCGCAGGATGGATAAAGCGCATGTCCTCGGAATTCCACCAATTAACAAGACACAGAAGCAGGCATACGTAGTATTATAACATTATCTGGAAAAAGGAAAAGAAAACTCATAGGATTGTAGAAAGGACTGGATTATATTGATTACTATCTGCCTTTTGAGCCTAAAGACAATGTCTGTGCTTAAGTAAGGTTGCAACATCATGATCTAACGGTTCGGTAGGAACTATTTGAAAACTGGACAACTTCGTTCACACCACGTCTTTTTGAAGATATATGAAACGTAGTTGATCCCTTCTTCTGGATGACTATGCCAAGGGAAGTAGAATATTCCATGCAGGGAAATTGAAAAAAATCCGTCATGGACTCACAGAACCAATGTTCTAGATAAGCTCTTCTTAAAGCCATATGGACGTCGTATGCTGCTGCTGCTGCTGCTGCTGCTGCTGCTGCTGCTGCTGCTGCTGCTGCTGCTGCTGCTGCTGCTGCTGCTGCTGCTGCTGCTGCTGCTGAAACACCTGTTCCATGAACACCGGGTTAAAGTAGTATATCGGCGCTATATACGACCATGTTATTATTACTATTGTTACTACTACTAGCAAAATGCCCATAATTTGACATGATATCTTGGTAGTTCATACGTGACTGTCTTGATAGTAATATTTACCAAACGTTAAGGCCGGGATACGCTGCCACGTTTCGCCCGACCCGATCAGGCCAGACGAGATCTGACCAGACCCACCCCAACCGCAGTGTACACACTACACTGACTGACACCGACTGAGTCGTACTTGAAGCCGATGTAACGTCATACACACGTAAACTTAAAAAGTCGACTATGTCGGGACTAGTCGGTGTCAATATGTCGTATTCGAAAGTGTTCAAATTTGCGTGATTATGACGTCACGTCGGCGTCGAGTATGGCGCAGTCGGTGTCAGTCGGTAGTGATAAACTGCAGTCGGGGGTGAGTCTGGTCTGGTTTGGTCAGGTCAGGTCGGGTGAAAAGTGTGAGTATATCCCGGCCTTAAGAAAACAAACAGCGTTGTTACATAAACATCATAACGCGCTCGCGTGATGGCTTCAACGCACGTCAAATGTCGACAACCGCATCACACACGTACTGCTATACTCGTTGTATGTTCAAACTGGCAAAGGTCGGAGAGAAAGTGAAGTTCACGTCCATCAATAGGTCCTAGTCGTGATCGTGTAGAATTGTCAGGTACTATTCGTGTTGCTATGGTATTGGCATGATGGTCGTAGGCTTATTATATCAGCGTCTAATTAATGTTGTTAAGCAACCATGTCCACGACGCAGGAGTCGTTTTCCGGACGTATTGGCTGCGCGCGCTTGGTTCCTGCGATTGCAAAGTGACGTTTTACGCCTTAAGCGTGCATTACGTTTTACTTTCCGAACAACGGATTTAAAGGCCATATCCTGGGATAAAATGTGCTGTGTTCCACAATAACAAACGATGTATGCACTTTCAAATAATGCCATTGAAGATATGTTTATGAATCGCATAAGAGCGTACGACATAAGAACCTCTAAATTTGCCGTCCTACGGAAACTGCCGACTGACAACGGCGTGAGACTGTGAGATGTCATTAGTGGAACACGGCCTCCAGCCTGGACTGCCCTACTGATTGACAGCGGCCCCGTGCGCAACCCGCGTCGTGTAAACAACTCATAAAATGGCGGTTACCGAGACCGATGCAAAAGATGATCAAATATATTTTGGAGACAGTGATGATGACGTTTGAGAGATTAATGTTGTTTTTGCTCGTGTTAGATTGCCTGGTGTCGGGGCGCTGCAATACAGGCCGAGGCATGAACCTGTCGAGAGTGTCCAGCAACTAACTGACTTTGTTGTGGTGACAGGGCCTGGGGCGTGGTTGTGGTACATCTTGTACGCCTCTTTTGAGTCATTTTAAGGACTGTTGATTTATTGACATCTATTTGGATTTTCAAGCCCATCTTCCACCTCATAAGATATATCCATCGGCAGATCTGCACCACAAGTGATGTTATTCGCTATAGGCGTAGCATGGATCCTGTCCTCCACCCACAAAATGTTCCATTTTCTGCCGACAAATTGGGTCTTTGCGAAAGATGTGCACCGAATTTCCAGTCAAACACGAATTGCCACAGTTTCCCACAACGCATATCTTCATCAATTATACATGTTAATGATGAACACAGTTGAAATTTAATTATAATGAAATATATATAGCCGCTTAGACAGTGCGACCGTGTGTAGGCTAGTAGTGACGTCACGGGCATTTCCGGAAAAAAGAAATTTTCAGGTTTGCACTGTGAACGGTCACTGTTTAAGACCAATTTTATCAATGTTTTGGCAAACATGTCGCTTCGGATTTGTGATGACATTGAATAACACACATGTACACGTATATTTACATAGTTCTCTAGAAAAAATATTTGGACAAGATATGGCCTTTAAGGGGGAAAACGTTTACAAACATGGGGTATTTTTTAAAAATAGCTGTCTTATGTTATATTTTGGGGGGGCGTAGATTAATTATTGTAAGTTTGGCGCCCGGTGTTCCGTTTGTTAAATATGTGCAAGCTCAATTATAGTAAGATACGAAGTGTTTTCGTTTCTACCCATGCTTCTGCCGACGACGTCAACAGAATTGTTGTTATTGGTATTGGCTCAAGATGCTTCATAAGTACGGCCTACGCGTACGACACGGAAGCACTCTGACGCTGGATTGCTGTAAGCGAAATCGATGGTTGAAGACGAAGCAATCAGCGAAATACGGCATTCAGCTGGGCAGCAACAATACATTTATAATAAAGACATGTCTACTGAGTTGAATTCTGGAATTAGCTGGAATGCAAGCTGGATAACGCGTCGAAACAAAAGGGTTGTGTCGTCTCTAATTAGTTTCTCATTCCACGCTGTGAACAGGTAGATTAGTTCGCTGAAGGAGGATAAATGGGGTCAATCAGGTGGGTTTACGGTGCGGGAGAGAGCGTTATTAGCCTTCCGCTGACGTTACGTTAGTTGGGAGCGAGTTCAATCATAGCTGGTGTACCGATCGACAAAGTCAGCTCCGACGTTTATCTGACTTCTGGAAACCCAAAGTAGACCAGAACAGCATGATCAAAGCTGCGTAGGCTTTCTTGCAGGAGTAAGCATTGGTTGTAATTATGGCGGTTGCTGAGATGAAAGTGTTGGATAGGTAATTCTACGCGTCTAGTACTAATAATATATCGAATACGCCACACGGAGCGAATGTCGTGATTTTAGAAGTGGTACTTGTCACTACGTTTGATATGTGGAAGTTTCGTGATATCCATGACAGCAATATTGTGAAAGAAGATATTGTACAATTGTATACCTCTATCAATAGCAGCTGCAATAGTTTCGCGACAAAAAGAGATTTGGCAGAATGAGATAGTACTCATATTTCTATTGCCAACTGCGCCTCTCCATTTATTTCTGATTTGTCGTTAGGATGATGTAATTTAATACACTGCAATTGACATACTTACGCATCTGTGTCTCTCGAAGTAAACCCACATGATCGTTTCAGTACATCTCTATGATGCTTTGTAGTCTCTGTTATTTATGGTCAATTATCACAACACAAGTTTTGCTTGTAAAATGTTTGTTAAATATGTTCATTCTTATCCTATTGACTATTGAATTGTTAACAAGATTTAACATGATTGTCATCCAAACGAAAATGACGCATGGTCAATGAATTAATTAACTTATTAAACATGTTAGTGTATGTAGAGTTGGTGTTTTTATTCCAACCCTTACACAATCGATACAAATATTAGAAAAATTTAATGAATAGTAAATTTATGGTTACATTATTTTCTGTTCATATGGTGTGCTAAATGGCAACATTTCAGGAATACGACACTAATGACTTAGTAGCGAACACGAATGGTTTCAGCTACAATCTAGTTTAAGCTCCATTTCGTGGTCTTCTTCTTTCCCTCGTTTACACTTGTCTCCGTCTCCTTTCATGCTCTCGTTGTAAATCATTCACCACTCATTATGTGTTAGTGCTACATCTTAACGATACACCGAGAGCAACATTCGGTGTTAACGTGTGAGAGTTCAATCCGTCATGACTCGGCAATCAATCGCCAACACTTATGCTATAACCACGCTGGGGCGACGTCTCTCGGCGGCGAAGTCTCTCGGCGTCATACGACAAATTACATTTGTTCTTGTTGAGTGGTTGGGTCTTTCTAACATGGTTTTTTTGCAGGTTTGCGTGTGATGAAAGCGAATGGGCGAAGACGTATATACCGAGGGACAAACATTAACTTCGATTTTGATCAATATCTCAGTTGTGTGGGAATTACTATGCCCTAGACAGTCTGGAATCATTGACGTTAGACAGCAACTTCATGTAGTTGAACATTAGTATTGTTAGCTGAGTTGTTTTGACACACGATACGTTGACGGTAAATGTCTTCCTTTTAATTGAAGAATACGAAAATCCGTCTTCGAATGTCAGCTCGTATCATTTTGATGTCAGTTATTTATATTCAACTGACGCAGTTTTTGTGTTTTTGTGTATACAAGCGTCCGTATTTAGACGAGTTTTGATTGGATTAATATTCCATGCATATTAGAAAGCTATATTGCAATAGGATCGATTTCAGGGTACCACCCCTCCGCTGGTATATTGTGAAGAAACCCCGGTTAAAAATGGGACAGTTTGGCATTGTACGTAATGAGCGAATTATAGACATCTGATAGATATTAACGGTGCGTGGTTGGCTAAACGAGCCTTAGCAGATAAGACGAATAGTGCGCCGTTACATGCAGAAGGACGACAGGAAACAATCATGAGAACCATCAAAATGATAAACAAACACGCGAAAGTCGATAAATAGTAGAGCGTTTATAATTACATTTTTGGCCAACATGTCAAGTTAGCCAGTTTTCCAAAACATATAAATTCGTTTTTTTATTTACTCAGCACAGCTTATTGCTGTATAACTGTAGTATTTTTTTGAAAACTATTTGTCATATGATGTCATTGTTAACAGAAAATCAACAAGTATTGCCAATATTCCCCGTCATAGACTACACGGCATTCAAACTAATTACATGTGTTCAAGTGCAATGGACCCGGCATATGCAAACACGGGTATATGTTTTCTCAGCCATTCGCAGGAAACATTAATTCGTGACGTTGTACTCAAATATGGCCAGACCCTTCTTTAAAAAACAACATTTGTCAGGAGCACAAATGGTCAAAAAAATGTACGATCTCGAAATCACTGCCACCGCATTCATATACAACGAACAAGGAAGCAAAATAATGATATATCCCCAGACTAAACAAACAAAAAAGACGTATCTGACAACCATTCGCTCACGTCGTGCGGAAGCTATCATTCACGCGCGGAGTCGAATGCCGACGGCTCCATTAAACAAACCCGATCCCAAGAAGACGCAATCACGTTGCGAACGTTTTTGCTGTCATTGCAACCTAATCTAACTCATACAGATCGCGGCACTAAAAAGTCTCACGACGTTCTAAGGTACATCTTCTGCTACATAAGTAGTGCCTACATTGGCAATCGGCTACAATTGGTCATGCATTTAGATAGCTTTCTTCGGTTGAACGAACTGTGAAGGAGCGCACCTTTTTATTCCCAGCAAAATGATGGAGTGGGAAGTGATTGCTTAGATTGTTGGCGTACGTGCGTGTGCACTTTTGTTGCCCGCCTACAGCGTCGGCGTCTTGGCTCCGAGCGCTTGTTTATGCGTACCTGACTTCTGAATCAGTGTATATGAAGCGGCAAACTACACAAGCGCGGCTAATGATGGGAGTAGTTCACTATGTAGTAATACAATGTTGTGCTGGTCGCACACGTATTGTTTTGTCTTACATATTCGGCTATTCCAAGACAATGCACACAATAATAGACCTATAGCTGTTTCGGTCTTTTGTGCCGTACAAGGCGCTTTTAAAATGTTTGTCTTCACGGTATATATCCTCAATTTAATTACTGTAGGCGATTTTCAAAAGGTGTGCCTTCACCGCTGTGTTAAAAGAGATAGCAGTGTCGCACTGTCTGTCTGACTGAAGTAGTTTTTTTTTAAACAAAATACAGGTAAGGTGGAGAGAGAGAGAGAGACACACACACACACACACACACACACACACACACACACACACACACACACACACACACACACACACACACACACACACACACACACACACACACACACATATGTATACAGCATTTATATATGTATTAGATTTTCACAGTACGACACTGATCCCGGTTTACCCTTAATCCGGGTAAAGACGATGATTGGCTCTCAGGCTCACAATAAAATTAAAGTTAAATTAGAGTCAACTTATATAACTTTATGCTACGCATTGGAAACTTTGGTTATATAACAAAAGTTATAAACATAAAATTTAAATCCTAATAATACATTTTTTTATTAAGAAACAGCTCGCCCAAAACATTTGCTGCTGGCAGTGTACACAAAATTGATTCCCGAGTACTAGCCTCGATTATCCAGGCGCCGCGAGGTGGGAGCACCGTAGGAGCGGTACTAGATGCGTGCATTCATAACGCCTGTTCTCGGCTAGACTCTGTTTCCCGGCGAACTCACGCAGCCAGGCGAAAGGGCTCAGCACACTGTCAGTTTTCCCATTGGCGACCATGTTAATGTTTTGTGTGATTATAAGAAAACGTGACCTATAAAGTTTCTTAAACTTCCCACCTGCTGTTATTATCATCTCATTGACATGCTGGTCGATTTTAGTCAAAATCTAATATCTCTAGCTCTTGCAAAATGCCTGTATGTATGACACCCGTCAATATTTACAAATGCATGCAGGCAGTAATCCGGCTAAAGTGTCAACTAGCCAAATTGCTGCCAGATACCCTTCCGCTTAGTAAAATCAGTTAAAAAGACACCATTTTACTGTCAACAGCTGCTACAATCACATCTAGAAATCTGACTACTCAAATGTACTTATGTCAGAGCAAGTAAACATTGTAAAAAATCATTTCTCAAAAATATAATGCACTTTTTTTCGTCTGTAATCAAGCAGGAAGTTCAACAGTGTGCTGACCCCAAATAGGCATGGTGATTTTGGAGAAAAATGTTGAAAACAACACACTTTATAGGCACCAATGTTATAAGCACTCTGCAATTTAATTTTTTGTAATCTCTCCAGGTGTTTGTGTTTTATGTACATTTCAAAGATGCCACCAAACTTGGCAAGGCACCAGAAAAATCAGCACTTCGTTGTTGGACAATTTGTAATCCAGCACAACGTTCTCAGGTGGCACTATGAACTCCTGATACAGTTTTCCAGAAAGTCCAATAAGTGTTTTATAAGAAAATTCAATACAGGCAGTTGTTACGTTACATTCAAATGTATATTGATTTTTTTACCTTGTGCCCTATTTACAAAGGTAAACATCAACAAAAAGTCACCTTAGGGTGTGAAATCCTCAAAGGCCAGACGTCTCAAGCAGTTCAATTACATAATATTACACAGCTTAATTAGCAGACATTCAGAAAATAATGCCACTTGCTTAATTGGCCAAAAGGTCCAGTCAGTAGACAGATCTGATAACAGGCTCCGGCTATCGCCTACTCCAGCTAATCACTGTCCTCAGACTTCATTAGGGTCAATGACAACATATTCACTTGTGTTTAATTAGCTGAAGTAAACAAAAAACGATTGATGAATCACCCTGCTGCAATGTTATTGGTTCATTTTCATTCATATTTTCAAATTGAGGCTTAACTACTGGCATACGCACCCCACCCCCCTTATAAGACATGTGTTCCGTCACTGTGATTTTGACTTGCAGACTGATGAGAAGTCTGTAATATCCAAAAACGGTTTGTCCCATTCAACTGTAGTTTTGCCATACACGTATTTTCAGTAATTGTTTCAAGATATTTGAAGTAAAACGCATCCTCCGACATTGTGCAATGACTATAGCGTGCTTTCGTTGCCAGGCTCTCTACTTGGGCTCAGCACACTGTCAGTTTTCCCATTGGCGACCATGTTAATGTTTTGTGTGATTATAAGAAAACGTGACCTATAAAGTTTCTTAAACTTCCCACCTGCTGTTATTATCATCTCATTGACATGCTGGTCGATTTTAGTCAAAATCTAATATCTCTAGCTCTTGCAAAATGCCTGTATGTATGACACCCGTCAATATTTACAAATGCATGCAGGCAGTAATCCGGCTAAAGTGTCAACTAGCCAAATTGCTGCCAGATACCCTCCCGCTTAGTAAAATCAGCTAAAAAGACACCATTTTACTGTCAACAGCTGCTACAATCACATCTAGAAATCTGACTACTCAAATGCACTTATGTCAGAGCAAGTGAACATTGTAAAAAATCATTTCTCAAAAATATAATGCACTTTTTTCGTCTGTAATCAAGCAGGAAGTTCAACAGTGTGCTGACCCCGAAAGTCGGTTAAGTGAGACTAGGGGTACCGAAACTGATGTAATCAGCAGCGCCCCCTGGCGCGCGAGGATGATCTCATTTAAACCACAAACCTTAGGCGACGTGGTGTCGATAGGCTAGACGTGTTTCAGCAGCACTTATGGACGGACTGATCTGCTTCTTGCAGTAATTTGGATAACGATTCAATTAACTATACCCAACGTGCTCGTTACCCCATGTTCAACGTCTTATGTCCGGCATTGTTAGGTAATTAGTATAGCAGATACCATGATTTGATGACGTTTCATCCCTCGGGGAAACATGATAATTGAATAAGCTAGATTGCTTAGACATTTGCTGATTGCGTCAACATTCGGCAAACTGCAAGGTTGTAAAATAGGTTATGACTTATGTACACGCAGTCACAACATGTGAACGTCAGGCCAGGTACGCATTTTATATAACATCAACGAACATAAATGCATACATGTGGACCCGCATAACGTGTTCATCTAACAACAGCAGACTTAGTAAAATGTATTAACTTTTTAAACAGGGTTTCGATACATCTCGTAATATACCTATAAATTGAATAATCTCAAAGAGTCGATTTATTACTTAACGTAGCAACTGTTGTTTTTTCCGTATTGTATCCGGGACACGTGTACAGTCACTACAGTGCAACACGTTCGTTGTTACGGCGAGACAGAAATACCGAGTGTATCGCGGGAACGTGCGAGAACGGCAAAGCGGTCTTGCCATCTCGCGAGGGAAGACGCCAGGATGCCGCAAAAACACCTCGGGTTATGCGTTGAAATGGAAAAGTTGATCACTGCGGCTGGATGAATGCGGCTTCATTTCCGTTATCTATTTCCCACGTCGAGTTTTTATCACACGCGCACGCGCGCACCCACACCCACTTAGGAGCGTTGATTGACGGCGCGCGACCGCCATACCACCACCTCCCCCGACGAAGAAAACACGCACGAAAGGCGCGTGTTCGCGGATGTTTCACAATAGTTGGTTCTTTTAGTGTGTAATTCCATCAACGAAGAATTTGCTTACTACTATTTTGCAAGCATGTATAAATTCATGTTGTTGTTGTTTCGTTTGTGGAAGATTGAGGAAATCATGAAATCTTATTACGCTTGGAAAACTTAATAAAATGATGAGTTATAGTGTGTGTGTGTGTGTTTGTGTGTGCGTGTGTGTGTGCGTGCGTGTATGTGTGCGTGTGTGTGTGCGTGCGTGCGTGTGTGTGTGTGTGTGCACTGTGTGTGTGTGTGTGTGTGTGTGTGTGTGTGTGTGTGTGTGTGTGTGTGTGTGTGTGTGTGTACGTGTGCGTATATGTGAGCGTGCGCTTGCGTGAGTCTGCACGTGTGCGTGTATTCGCGTGAATCCATGAATGCACGTGCACCTATTCATCTGGATCGCTACGACCAAATAGCAACAGTGCGAACATAAGCGACGAAGATAATATTCCATGGCTTGCTCGCAGCCTGACAATGCATTTATCATAAATCTGCCTCAATTCTGCGGAGACAATCGATGCCGCATGCGTAAATATGTGGTCGAAACACAAAGACTGATATGAGAATTGATGACGAGGCGTTGACAAGAACGTGTTGACTGCAACACGACACAGCGTCATTGTTCTCACGGGAAATATACTGCCTCATATTAGGCGAATATAATATGCCCTAAATTTAACGTGTGAATGCAATTTAAGATTAATCTCGCACATTTTCGACCACAGCTGTTGAACAAAATGATGATAGTAGCGTAATGGGTGTGGTGCTCACCACTCCAGTGCAAATCTTCTGTGTTTCAGTTCTGTGTTCCGTGATTACGTTACCATCGAGTAAAATGTTCAGGTATAATCACTTAAGCACCGATTATTATATTAATTATGTGTTTTCACATCAGACTTCGAAATTGGAGCAAAGCCGTGCGGCGTAGTAAGATTACACGCTCTATTGATCCAAGAAAATTATATTAGTCACGGCTGAACCAGATACGCTAGAATAGCTGAAGTCGACGTTGTGCATTCTGCGCAGCGCTCCAATTGCAATATTTATTATTACTAGTTTTTTTATTGATTAAATACTATTAAAACATTCTAGTTGTACAATGATACGTATCTTTAATTTGATTGAACGATTATATGTTTTGTTATCTATGTGATACAATCGCGGAAAAACACTATAATATATATATAATATGTATATATATATATAATATTATATTATGTGCATCTATACAATATATATATATATATATTGTATTGATGCATATAATATGCAAAACGCGTGTCAGTTTCCCGCCGCTATATATATATAATTATATATATAATATATATATATATATGCAGTAAAATGCGTGCGCGTTCGCATGTGTGTATGTGTGCGTGTGTGTGCGTGTGTGTGAGGGGGTGTTTGTGTATGTGTGTGTGTGTGCGCGTGCGTGCGTGCGGGTGTGTGTATGTGTGTGTGTATGTGTGTGTATGTATGTGTGTGTATATGTGTGTGTGTGCGCGTGTGTGTGCGTGCGTGTGTGTATGGGCGTATGTGTGCGCGCCGGGTTGTGTGCGAGGTCTGTATCGTCACGCCTACTGTCGACATTTAGATTTAATTAGTTACATATACGCACCGGCCGTGCCACATTTTGCAACGTTAAACAGACAACAGGGCAAAGAAACAAACGATTACGACGAACTTTGTTCGGCAAAACAATTATTAAAGTATTCACTTGACTTCTTTTTATCATTTCCAAATGTAAATTTACCTGTGGAGATTTCGCAATCTTGTCAAGCTGACATCTTCAGTATTAATTATGTTTTAGCCGGATGACGTCATTGTACTAATGACGTTCGGGTACAATGACGTTTTTGACCTGATGCATTTCGGGTAGAATCACATCACTGTACACGTGGAAGCTCGTGGTTCCTCGTCTCGGTTGATCACTGCCCTGGTTTGTCTTATCGATGTCGTTTCTTTTACATGTATTCTCTTTCTGTGGGACCACTGTCTACCATTTTATGTCGTTTACGAGTCTTTCAGATGGTCCATCCACCCGCAATGGACGGTTACATTATTCTATCTGATGTCACTAGTGGTGGTGACGCCATCTTGACAAGACAGCGAAAAAACCCACACGGAACATTTCCATTTAGGATAATACGATAACAACAATTGTAGTGAATACAAATCAACCTGAAGAAAGTGCAGTAATCATTATAAAAGCACAGTTGAGTCCTTACTGCTGAGACGACGCTATCCGGCGTTCACCTGTGTCCGTTCGTCCATACGGAGGACCACCGGTTTGTATGGGCTACCGCAGGACGACACGAGGTTCTGTCGGAAGCGTCTACTGGCGAGAACGTACACGACAAAGTTGAGAGACGAGTTGAGAATACCGAGGAGATCCCCGACCGCCGTGTAATAGTAGTGCCAGTGTCCGCACACACGCTGCGATTCGTCAACAAAAGTCCACAGTAGATGGTCGACCATGGTCGGAGTCTGACAGAACATGAACACACATATGACGCCGATGAGAACGAACGTAATGTCCTGCTGATACCCTCCCTTGCCCATTTCGGCTCGCTTGCGTTGCCGCTGCTTCAGCGCGTTGATGAGCTTCACGTTGAGGAAGCCGAGACATAGGAGCGGCCCGCCGTGCATGACGACGATATACATCACGTTAGTGTACACGATCCGATAGATCTGGTTGCTGCCGAACGCGCTGATGTCAAAGCCGTCGCGAGACTCGTTGTAGGCGACGCAGTACTCGAACTTTGTGTACTCGAAGAAGCGCGGGATGTTATAGACGACGGCGAAGACGACGATGGCGGCGACGTGTATCCGCATCTGTCGCTTGGAGCACGACCCGACCGAGCTGTAGGGGCGACACACGGCGAAGTAGCGCTGCAACGACACGAGCACGGTCAGGAAGATGGTGCCGGTGTACGGGATGAGGTAGCACGGCCACATAAACGGCATGGCGGAATAGTAGATACCGGTATAGGTGCGAGAGGCACCGGGTAGCTGAGCGAGAGGGGAGATGACGTACAGAGGCAAGGCAGCGACGAGAACGAGGGAATCTGCGACGGCCATCGCCCGTAGAAGGAAAGACGTCGCCCCGCCGCCGGCGCGGTCTCGCCACAGCACCGTGAACGACACAGTATTGCCGACGAGTCCGAACGCACACAGCGAGCCCGACGCCACGGTGTAAATAAAAAAGTCGAAGAGGGCGCAGTCTGACGTCACATTGTACTTAGCGGCATCTGCCCCTGTTACGTTATCACAGACAATCATGGCGACGGCTTGACACGTCCGAGACTACTGACCAACTGCCCAACTGCGACTATCATTGACCAACCGAGTCCATTCGCTATCTGGTTTGACGCCGTGTAAGTTTCCCGCCGCTATCGCAGCGCGCGAAACAGGAGACGCCGCATCAATATTGCTTCCATTCGTCGGACAATCACCCGGCACAATTAACGCTCATGTGAACCCAGATCACCTGTTTGTTTCGTTCCGATGAACTCTACACGGTGCATTCCACACGACGAGATTTGGTTTCCACGACGCGGGAGCTGAAGCGACTGCTGCCAGCACGCCGGAAGTCGCCGTGGATATGTCGTCTGCTGCTTAGACGCCGCCGACGACGCCACGCTGTTCGACTGCGCGAGCGCGATCGATTACTGGGCGTCTGCAGGGCCCGTTCCGTCGCAGCAGTCGCGTTCACTTTCACTAGCGGCAGCGGCGGCGCTAAGTGGGCGAAAGTCACCGGCGATTGGGGCAACGCCGTTGTTATAGAAGCCCACGCAGGCAATGACAGGATACTCGCGTGATAAACGCATTGACTGATCGCACTGCAAATCGACCAGTCGGAGCATGGTGGAAATATATTGGCCGCACACGCTGTAAATCGACCAATCAGCGGTGACCGAATATTCACTCCGGAACCGTGTTGGTTTCTCGTCCAACTGGAAGTGGTTTAGGCATTCATTACACAGCATCAGTAACAAAAAACGCTTAACCGCAGAGACATGGTGTCACATCAATAGTGTTATGTTTGATCACGTAATGCATTCACCTTTCGCCTAGACCTTGTCCGTCTATTGCAGGATATTGCGTTTCGCTAGATATGCCTATCTTGCTCTATCTTTGGCTTTTCTTGTTCGTCTTGGTCCTGCATGATTCATCATGTCTTCCCACCATCATCTCATCACTTTGCCTCTTGCTCTATCCTGTTTCTGTATTACCAATCAGTAATGCTGTGTGCTAAGTATAATTATTCTATAAACGCTTATGTGGCGCAAGCAGGGAAACCACAGTCGGTGTTTCTCTTCTGTTTTATCCGAAAGTACTTATGCTGCATTTGATGGGATGACATGCATTCAGACGTAGGGTTAGTGTTTGACAACAGATTGGCCCTGTGACGATGTAATGGTGACTGACAAAAAGTAGAGCAGAAAGAACTGCATAAAGAACAACAGAAGGGACAGGAGAGAGAACAACAGAAGGGACAGGAGAGAGAACAATAGAAGGGACAGGAGAGAGAACAATAGAAGGGACAGGAGAGAGAACAACAGAAGGGACAGGAGAGAGAACAACAGAAGGGACAGGAGAGAGAACAATAGAAGGGACAGGAGAGAGAACAATAGAAGGGACAGGAGAGAGAACAATAGAAGGGACAGGAGAGAGAACAATAGAAGGGACAGGAGAGAGAACAACAGAAGGGACAGGAGAGAGAACAATAGAAGGGACAGGAGAGAGAACAACAGAAGGGACAGGAGAGAGAACAACAGAAGGGACAGGAGAGAGAACAATAGAAGGGACAATAGAAGGGACAGGAGAGAGAACAATAGAAGGGACAGGAGAGAGAACAACAGAAGGGACAGGAGAGAGAACAATAGAAGGGACAGGAGAGAGAACAATAGAAGGGACAGGAGAGAGAACAATAGAAGGGACAGGAGAGAGAACAACAGAAGGGACAGGAGAGAGAACAACAGAAGGGACAGGAGAGAGAACAATAGAAGGGACAGGAGAGAGAACAATAGAAGGGACAGGAGAGAGAACAATAGAAGGGACAGGAGAGAGAACAACAGAAGGGACAGGAGAGAGAACAATAGAAGGGACAGGAGAGAGAACAATAGAAGGGACAGGAGAGAGAACAATAGAAGGGACAGGAGAGAGAACAACAGAAGGGACAGGAGAGAGAACAACAGAAGGGACAGGAGAGAGAACAACAGAAGGGACAGGAGAGAGAACAATAGAAGGGACAGGAGAGAGAACAATAGAAGGGACAGGAGAGAGCACAACAGAAGGGACAGGAGAGAGAACAACAGAAGGGACAGGAGAGAGAACAATAGAAGGGACAGGAGAGAGAACAACAGAAGGGACAGGAGAGAGAACAATAGAAGGGACAGGAGAGAGAACAATAGAAGGGACAGGAGAGAGAACAACAGAAGGGACAGGAGAGAGAACAACAGAAGGGACAGGAGAGAGAACAATAGAAGGGACAGGAGAGAGAACAATAGAAGGGACAGGAGAGAGAACAACAGAAGGGACAGGAGAGAGAACAATAGAAGGGACAGGAGAGAGAACAATAGAAGGGACAGGAGAGAGAACAATAGAAGGGACAGGAGAGAGAACAATAAAAGGGACAGGAGAGAGAACAACAGAAGGGACAGGAGAGAGAACAACAGAAGGGACAGGAGAGAGAACAATAGAAGGGACAGGAGAGAGAACAATAGAAAAAAACGCAAAAATAACAACAGAAAGAACCACAGGAAGACCTACTGAAAGAACCGCAGAGAGAACAGCTGAAAGAATGTCAAAGAGAAGAGCAGAAAGAACGACAGACAAGTCACAGAAGTAAGCACGGTGAGAACACCTGAAAGAACACTAGATCGAACCGAAACAAACTGCAACACTTACGATTTGGGATCCGTTATGCATTCGCGTCGGCGTTCAGTGCTTCACGCTTGATTGCAATATTTAACACATCGTCCAAAAGGCAACACTATTAATCACATTGGCGCCAAAAGACGACCATTTAGAGAGAAAACAAATACGACGACGCAGCAATAATTGCGTATATGTTGGGGCTCCAAAGCATAGAACTATGGCGCCGAAACAGACACGTAAATTGAGTCAAGGAGGCGTAGCAGACGAGGTACAAACACGCAGGGTGTACATTAAGTGAAATATTAATAACCGTTGACAAGTTACACCACATTAGTGAAGACACAATCGCGCCAGATGCCAACTATCAATCGTCAAAATCCACAATATGACATGCTTCACTGTATTATTCCGCATAAAATAATCATAAGTTCCCGCGGGTGGCATTTCACCAGACATCCGTGGTGATAGATACATGTTATCCGTTGTGATCAACGAACACTTAATTTTTCGATAAATTCACGTTGAAGCTTTATGAAGTCACGTCCGGGTTTTCTAACATCCGGGTTACCCGTGGTTTTGGTTGTGGATACTGTGTGTCATGTGTACACACGAATACCTCGAATAGCCCATATTGTTCAAGATGGTGCCACCACAAAATAACCATTTAGAACGAACCTTGTTTGTGATGCATATACCACTAACACAAGATGTATTTATAGCATTTTATATTTCTAGGTAACATATTACAAATTAAAACTTAACTCGATTTCAGTTACTCGAATAATCTTCTCAACGCGTGTCAGTCACCGTAATGGTCATGACATTGTGGGTAACGAAATCTGATATGACTAGAGCCTAGTTTGGCAGACCTATTGAGTATAATCAGAACTGACAAACGAGATTTAATGGGAAGTCAGACGAGACGGCGAATAGGCAGAGACGTGAGTCTTGGAATCGCATTTCGAAGTGTGTTATCAGTTATGTCAATCGTCTCATACACGAAGTGATACTCGGCCTACAAACCAACCATACCGTTCTATGTTAGATGTGTGTGTGTGTGTGCGTGCGTGTGTGTGTGTGTGTGTGTGTGTGTGTGTGTGTGTGTGTGTGTGTGTTGTGCGTGTGCGCGCGCGCGTCTGTGTGTATGTGTTTAACATTATTCATCATATGCACAATAAACGCATAATTTCCGTTCCCGTTAGAACAAACATTTGCCTTGATGTTTATTTTATAGTCTTTAAACAATCACATGTTCACAGCCAGCGCTTTATTGTACGTAGCGCGTGCAACCAATATTACAGATAATAAAACCGCATTATTGATGTAGCTCCTCTGGCATATGCTGCGTCCGTCACGACTTTCTGACCAGTGCTTCCTGAAATCACCTCTAACCAGCGAACCAGCCGACGTTATTACTCTTATCTCCGGGCACTGCGTAAATACCAACCGCATCTCGTTGGTTCGGATGTTAGACAGAAAGCGATTTATTAGATTGGTTCCTCGGCAAGATAGCCCGACCGTCGTATTATTCTGGAAATACAGTAGTGTTTTGGAGTCGATGCACACCAGACCTGAACATTTGGCATACCCAAAATATGCAAATCCTAGCGGCGGCCGTCCCGAAGGTCACCCTTCTGCACGTATCGCGCGTACTAGACAAGCTGCCAGTTGTAATAAAGCAATTAGGTGCACGAGCGATATATACCTAACCAATTTGCACTTATAATAAAGCAATTATACGCGCTCAACCGATGGATGGCTGCCGCGCACTGCGACTTCAGCTTAAATTATCGTCATGTTAGGTTTAGTTCTGACATACATGTACAGTTACAAATAAACTATTACAATACGATGGTGTGATTACATCACCTAGATCCCACCCTACACAAAATGTCTCATGCCGAGATCCGTTTTGGGAAAATCGAGAAACAGGAATTGGCTTGGTGAGAGATTGTTACGCGCAAACACCTGGATGCGTATGTTTGTCGAGAACCAACCATTAAGTAGATGTCATTAGTGTTATTGCAACCAGAGAGCGAGGCTTTGCGGGTGAGCAGAATCGATCCGTCCACCGCCGATGATCTGCGGCAATGTTTGCAGAAACGAACGGTGTGCAAGTATTTTAAAAGTATTGCGAATAATGACGCCATTTGCACGCTGAGTTTATCAATAACGTGAGGCGTGTTCGGGCTCCCAATGACGTGCCGTGAAAGCACTATCGATGCGGCAGTGCGTAGGTATTATCGATAGATTTGATCTGTATAACAAACAGAGCCAACAGTGGAACGGTACTGTCAAGAGTGTGTTTTCATAGTAAGTCACAATCGACGACAACATAGGAACAGACAGGTAAACCGTGTTCTTCTTCTATCTGTAGTCACCATAAACAGCATCAGTGGAACAGAAAAATCAAATATGTTATTCCATCTTTGGTCACCATCAACGGCAACAGAAGAACAGAAAGGTCAACAATGTTCGTTGATCTTTAGTAACTATCCACAACAACAGGGGAACAGAAAGGTCAACAATGTTCGTTGATCTTTAGTTACCGTTCACGACAGCAGAAAAAAACAGAAAAATCAAATATGTTCGTCCACCTTTAGTCACTATTAACGGCAATAGAGGAACAGAACAGAAAGGTAAATGATGTAAGGTAAACAGTGTTCGTTGATATATAATCACTGTCACTGACAAAACAGGAACAGAAAGGTCAACAGTGTTCATCTATCATCGGTCATCATCCTCGGCAGCATGTGATTCAATGTGGCTCCACATGTTTTGATCCATACTTATGTCCTAGGGCAGTAATTACATGCCATCCATCATAGTGCATTTCGGCAGTTCTTGAACTCTTATATCAGAGTCTAGGATTAGTATGTCCACTTAGTTATAAGGTATGCTCTTCTGTTCGCTGGTTAAGCATGCTTGCATTCCCATTGAGTTATACTTCACAAACAATTAAGCTGTAGAAAAAGTTGTTTCAATTAAATGAATAAAATAATGTAGAACATTAAAACATATTGTCTTGTTTCCATATATATATAAATTATTTCTCTCTCTCTCTCTCTCTCTCTCTCTCTCTCTCTATATATATATATATATATATATATACACATACATATTGTCTTATTTCCGTATATATATATATATATACACATATCTCTCTCTCTCTCTCTCTCTCTCTCTCTCTCTCTCTCTCTCTCTCTCACTCTCTCTCTCTCTCTCTCTCTCTCTATATATATATATATATATATATACACATAAATACATATTGTCTTGACTGTGTGTATATATATCTATCTCTGTATCTCTCTCTCACTCTCTCTCCCCCCTCTCTCTCTCTGTCTCTGTCTCTGTCTCTCTCTCTCTCTCTCTCTCTCTCTCTCTCTCTCTCTCTCTCTCTCTCTCTCTCTCTCTCTCTCCCTCTCTCTCTCTCTCTCTCTCTCTCTCGCTCTCTGTGTGTGTGTGTGTGTGCGTGTGTGCGTGTGTGTGCGCGTGTGCGCGTGTGCGCGTGTGTGCATGCGTGTGTGCGTGCGTGTGTGTGCGTGTGTGCGCGCGTATGTGCGCGTGTGTGCGCGTGCGCGTGTGTGCGCATGTACGTGTTGGTGTGTGCATGTGTACGCGCGTGAGTGTACGCACGTGTGTGTACGCACGTGTGTGCATGCACGTGTGTGTACGCACGTGTGTATGTGCATGCCTGCGTGGGTGTCAGGTAAACCTAAATTCGGAGTTGCAGTACAAGAAGTGCAATTGCTGTTTGAATCTTGAAGTGTCGTGAGACTGCGTGCTTCAAGACGCCATCCTTCAAACGACCACAGTCATCCTTCAAATGCTCAGAAAACCGACTCCGCCATGCCAGCCACGTCCTACCACGCGTATAGTCAAAACCGTCGAGTGTTAAGAGCCCTATGTGTCGCCCGCACCCACTTACCGAGGTACTGAATTGTCACACCAACTCCATGCAACCGTCCCGTGCTGTGATCAGGACATTAATACTAACGATTACCTTTATTACCTCACTAACCTAGTCTAACAGGAGCAGACTCACCGACCGGTCAATGTCGTACGCTAGCCTGTCAGTCCGCATAGGTAGGGGAATTCCATCACTTGCCACACTGCAATCGTGATACGGCACTTATTTATTTTGTCACCAGACACGGCTTCCGTCTACAGTAACACGCAGGCTGGAGGGGAGGCTTATACGTGGCTAATTGGTGGCGGTTATCACCTACGAAGCCTCGCAAAATATTTAAACAGTCTAATTGCCTGACCTTTGTTGCTTAGCCTAAACTGCAAAGAGCCATAGATAAATATTCGAACAATTATTTGTTTAGTTCTAGTTCTAGTTGTTTCCAGCTCGGCAACGTTCTATTGACTGACTAGTCTGTATTATTGTGGTTACGTCTTATGAGGTCTCATTCAACTAGCCAACCTTTTTCAGAACATTATCGCCAAACCGACCTTTATATGCTGGCACTGAGGATGGTCACTAAATTTATAACTGTATTTCATTCAATCTTGGCAAACTGTTTACTTATCAAAACGGTTTTTGTATCTTCCGAAAGACACACAAAATAAGGTACCCGCCTGAAAATAACCGCCAACGCTGGTAAGACATTATGGAACGCGAGGGAATGGCTACGACTTGCTACGACTACGCTGTCAGTTTAATGATGCATAGAAGCTTTCCCCGGATATACGACATAACTGATCAAGCACCGATGTAAACTAATCCGGATTTATTATTAAACTTGTTCGTTCACTGACAATCATTATCGTATCACTATGATCAACGAAGCGTGTCGGCGTGTGCGTGTGCCAACGTTTTCATTCTAAACCATAGTCGTCGGCATGTGTGGTGAATGTCTGCAGCCTCCGGGAAGACGCGGGGAGTGGGTTTAACGTTGAGTGTTTAAGATTGTCCAGATTTGTGTGGTTCTACGGGGGTAAGTGTTGGAGCTTTATCTCGTTTTGAGGAAGATAGTGTTCGAGATTTGTCGCGATTCGAGGGAGGGGTAGTGTTGGAGATTTTTCTCCGTTCGTGTAGGGTCGTGTTTGAGATTTTGAGTGTTTCGAGATTTTTCGAGATGTCTCTGACCCGTTTTTAGGGTTAGTATTGGACGTTATATGTACGTGAATTAGTTGTTCGCAACGCAAAACGTAACTTGCAACAAATATAGAAACCACGTGCGCGCGGCGAAAACTGCAAAAATTACGTCATAACTAGCGAACGGTACATATATGTACCTGGTAAACTATATTGTGCGTCTGTGTGTATATGTAGCGCAAACCGAAGGGCGGACACTTGTGCTGGTGAAACAAATTCGCAGATGTCGTAAATCCAATGTGAGCGTCTTCAGATTCCGAAGAAACAGAAAACAGCCTATTGGTCTAATTGGTTTTCCATACGAATGATCTGCACTTTGACGTTGATGGATGAAAGTCTGTCGTGGTCCAACAGGCTGAATTCTTATGAAACCAATTATTTTGTTAAAGAAAATAAACGCAGCGCATTCGCAGGCAGTTTCATTTTTCAGATTGAATGAAAATAATCGATCTGACACGTCGTTTCTTTGCCTATCGCTCTTACAAGTCTGACTCTGTTGAATTTGGCTACAAACCAGTATCTCCAGTTACGTTGTTGCTGCTGCGAGTAAGCTCGAATTCTCTCCATGTTTCGATCTCAGAGTAAGCCCTACACAAATGGGTTTTTTCGTACTAGAAATAGTAGTAGTAAATACGTTATTTCGCGATGGTGACCACGTCACGTTTACTACGTTATTTTTAATGGGTGACCCTAAATCCACAGCTACATAGCTTGATACAAATATACATACAATTTGCAACAACATATTATTATATTAACCACACAAATAATTAAACAAACTATCATTACAATAAAAAATAAAACAATTATGAAAAAACATAAATCAGTTCTACACATTCTAGAAAGAAAGAAAAAATTTAAATAACAGTAAAGTAAAATGAAATGTAATTAGTTATTTAAAACAGAATACCAGTAATATATTAATATTTACTACTTGTTTTTCTCTACCCTTTCAGTATCACGGGTACACTGAACAGTGAGATGAGTTTCAACTTTAACAACACGCAACACAAGGCCGTAAACAACGTTAGGCATAAAGGATATGATGCATCGAGCCGTCTTGTCATGTGAATAATTCTTAGATCTATATTTAAAAAAATAGTTCTTGAATTTTTCGTTTTTATTCTACTTCATATAGTTTATCATGCAACACATTTCCCGTTGACAGTTTCTGATCCGTTTGTTAAACCACCGTGAATACATTGTGGTGACGTTCACAAAATTATTAATAATAATGTGCATTCGTACGTGCAACATTACGTAGAAGCATGTACACTCGCTCGGCAACGTAATATTGAAAATGCATCACTAAACGAGGACATTGACATTTTATTAGTATTGGATGGCTATGAAGATATAGAAGTTAATTGTTTTCTTGAAATTTAAGGAAACTAGAAGAATTGGATCCGACGTAACGTTAATAAAATGGCATTGTGTTCTGAGTGTACATAATGAGAGAGAGAGAGAGAGAGAGAGAGAGAGAGAGAGAGAGAGAGAGAGCGAGAGAGAGAGAGAGAGAGAGAGAGAGAGAGAGAGAGAGAGAGAGAGAGAGAGAGAGAGAGAGAGAGAGAGAGAGAGAGAGTAGAGGTAGACAAAAGTAGACATATCGAATTTGAAATGAGACATGTGATGGATAACTGAGGTGATACTGAGCAATTCCTGAAAATGAATTTGAAATGAGAGATGAAAATATAACTGATGATACTAGATAGATTCCTGAACAGAATGTGAGAACAAGAGGTTCTGTTTTGATATCGCGAACTAATCAATTATAATTACCTTGTATCGATTAACACTTGCATAAATGATTTGCGTGATTGTCCTTTGTCAGGTTATGCACACCAGCTGCCAAGCCAACAGACATATGGAACAAGCGACTTGCAGTTTGGCCCATTTTGCGGACGGTAATATTACATTTTTGAGATAAGAATGTTTTATCATGTCATTAATAATGGAAACATATCTTGCTATCAAACGTGGTGAGTTATATTTCGATTTGATGTAAATATATAGGGTTGAAAAGATAAAACGTGCAAGCGTGCTGATGCGCACACACGCACACACACGCGCACGCTTACATACGCACACGCAAACACACAGACACGCACACACGCACGCACGCCTACACATGCGTTTGCATGCACATGCACACACACACACACACACACACACACACACACACACACACACACACACACATACATACACACACATAAATACACCCGCACATATCCTCACAAACACATCTGCACACGCACGCACGCACACACACACACACCCGCACATATCCCCACAAACACATCCGCACACACACACGCGCACACACACATACACACACACACACACACACACACACACACACACACTCACGTCCACGCACACATGCACGCATTCGTGTGGAAAGCGACTGCCGATATACGTAAATGTTTCGAACACGTTTCGACGAAATCACCTATAACACGGTTGACTCTTAATCCTGTCGCAAATTCGCTTTATATAAGAAATAGTGTGTTTTCCCAAAGTACTAAAACGCCTATTGGTGTTTCGGAAATGACACTTCCAAAATACGTAGGCGCCTTAAACTCAGCTTCATATTGACACATCGTACTGCCAAAGGTGTAATATTTCAAACTTTACAGGCTTGGTGGGATAAGTGAAATCTGCTAACGTGTAAAATGTTAGGCAATATATGTTAGAGGCCTACATGCGCACAATCACTTCCGGAAGTGTAACTGTGGTCTGACCTATTCAGTGGAGTGACCTTCCCAACGTTCGGTTGTACGGACGAGACAAGTTTCCGGAATCGAGAAGCGCTTCAATCATTACGAACTGAGCGAGTGAATGTTAGGAAGTTTTGCTCGTCAAATATACAACAGCTCAGGAAATATATTGCGGATGCAGGTGTACCGTGTACCATGTAGTGAATATCAAACGGAAGCTCTACTGTGCTTGAAAAATGGCGTTTGCGAGCCACAAGAAGAGTTCGACTGTATGGGAATGATGACACTTAGGTTAGGGGTTAGGTTCGACGTCCGTCTACAAGCTCGGCTTTAGCCACGACCTCTCCCTACCAATATGCCTATATTTAGGTATAATGTGTAATGTATATTAGTAAAATGTGGCTGCGTGCACCCTGGCACCATTCGTCTTGATGGTACCAATGACTGACTCTTATTTGTAGCTCTGCGTGCGTGCGAGCGTATGGGCGTGCGTGCGTGCGTGCGTGCGTGCGTGCATGTACGTGTGTGTGTGTGCGTGTGGGTGATTGTGAGTGAGTCGGTGGGTGAGTGAGTGAGTAATTGAATGAATGAGTAAATAAGTGCTTGAGTGAGCGTGTGTATGTGTGCGTGTGCGTGTGTTTGTGTGTGCGTTTGTGTATGCACGTGCGTGTATATAGATGTATAATATTATAAATATATATTTGTGTGTGTGTGCGTGTGTGTGTGTCTGTGTGTATGTGTGTGTGTGTGCATGCGTGTGAAATGGATCACTCTTCGTGATGCTATACACAACACTGCACTCAAAATATATGGCAAAAAGGAACAGACAAACACTGACTGGTACGAAGCGAACATCACTGTCCTGGAACCTGTCATCGAGGCCAAGTGCTCTACTGTCATCATGTTCAAGAGAGATCCAAGCAAAACGAATTCTAAGAGCTGCTAGGAACAAAGCCCAACAGACTGATCGGCGTGGCGCCAATACTTACTGGCTGCAACTTAATCAGAGCATCCAGAGGTCATCTGAGACAGGGAATATCAGGCGCTTGTATGATGAAATTGAGAAGGCAACAGGTCCACCTGTAAAGAAGACTGCTCCACTGAAAACAAAGTCAGGAGACGTCATCACTGACAGGGATAAACAAATGGACAGATTGGTGAAGCACTACCTCGAATTATGATCCCAGGAAAATACTATCACGAAGGAGGCACTAGACACCACTGAGAGCTCGCCCATTATAGAAGAGCTAGACATAGAACCGACAGTGGAAGAGCTCGGCAAAGCTATTGACTCACTAGCCGATGGAAAAGCCCCTGAAAATGATGCCATACCACCCGAAATCATCAAGCATGGAAATCCTACACTACTGCAACACTTGCATGAACTTCTCTATCTATGTTGGCATGAGGGATCAGTTCCTCAGGATATGCGTGATGCGAATATAGTAACACTGTACAAAAACAAAGGTGGTCGTAGTGATTGCAACAATTACCGTGAGATCTATCTGTTGAGCGTCGTGGGAATGTTTTTGCACGTGTAGCTCTGGCCAGACTACAGATTCTGGCTGAATGCATCTATCCTGAATCTCAATGTGGCTTCAGAATCAGAACTCACTGAGATCCACAGCGGAGTCAAACAAGGATGTGTTCTGACACCAACACTCTTTGATATATTCTTCTCGAGTATGCTATAATTGTAGCATTTCTGCTATTTGTATATTTTCAGAATCTTATTTCCTTGTCATTTTGTTAAAGTAGAAAGGTCAGGCTAGTACACCATCAGTCGTAGATTGATGTTACGCAATAATTTACAGACGAATACAGGTGCACTCAGTGGAGCGCGGTTATAATTAGCTTATGATACTGTGTATACGGCTATGGAGAAGTTAGACTCGCTTAGTGTCTGGTTCCGGTACAATCAACTAACTCTGAACTTGAGTAAGACATGTTATACAATTTTCAGTAGACATATGGAACGTGAAGTCGTGCCATTGTTGTTGCAGGGCAAACGCATTGAACGGGTTAACTCAACCAAATATCTGGGTATACATCTAGACTGTAAGCTGTCATGGTCGGAACATATTAAGGATCTTTGTTCAAAGGTGTCTAAGTTATCAGGTTTATTTTATCACATGGCCTCGTTCATAAATGCCGATATGGTCAGGCAATTATATTATGCCTTTGTATTTCCCCATATTAATTATGGGATTGAATTATATGGATCGGCTTGTAAAACTAACTTAACTAAAATACAAGTTTTACCAAATTTATTACTTAAAACAGTAGCAAAACGTCACCGCCGTGACAGTGCCACATCATTGCATAGGGAACTTAATATACTTAAAGTTCAGGAACTATTTAAACTAAATGTTCTAATATTTGTGTATAAACAGCGTACGAATCAACTTCCTAGTCTATTCCACCAATTTTACCAATGTAATAGTGACTTCATGACCAGAAGTTCCAGACAGGAGAACAATTTATATATACCTAGATGCAATTATAGAACTGGAGAGAACTCCTTGAAAGTAATAGGGGCTCAACTTTGGAATAAACTACCTGTAGACATTAAACATTCGAAAACACTAAATTTGTTTAAGCATAAAGACAGGAGTTTTATAATTGGCATTAACTAAAGTTTAAATCTAATTACATATTGTAAGAAATTCGCTTGTGAATTCTCTTATATTGGTACAACATCTCTAGCTTTAATTTACGGAAGTCGTTAACCTGAAGCTATTGCAATTGAATGCAGTGTATAACCTTTATATACGTAATATTATGTATGTGGGAGTAACCTATATGAGTTTGATTTAATTGGCTACCAGCTCGATAAGTTATACTTCTCTGGTAGCCACCTCATCTGTGTTACATTGCTCTTGAATTGTGTTGTATATTATCTGGATGAGGAAATAAATTTACTTACTTACTTACTTACTTATGATTAACTCGCGTCGAGGACAATTACATTGTTATAGGGGTGTTTTAACGATGCATAAATTAGGTATGGCACATTGCCGCGCATCTTATTGGTTCAATCCGGACATGTGTTATGCTGTTTAAGACAAGATATAAAAAGTATCTGTCAGGTAGGAAGAGCATCTTGCAGAGATCGTGGCACGTGTACATCTTGGAGAGATGGTGAGTAACATGGCAGTAATGGCGTTTGCCACCCTGCTATCTAAAGGTAGGCAAAGTAAACATGCAAAGTTGTAAGGGAAGCAGTAACAAGGTTATGTTCCCATTATAAAACGGTGCGACAGCGGTTCGAGTGCGTGCGGCAGTGCACCGAGTGCGGCGGCACACCGAGTGGTGCAACGGCGGTCACAGCGAGCGTGTGGCGGAGACACGTGTCATGCGATCGCGGTGGAGACGAGTGTTATCTACAGACGGCGATTATCGAGACGGGAACGACTCTACGTACCGAGTATGCCGAGGCTGGTCAACGGAATGAGCCGGACGAACGTGTGTAACGACGATCAGAGCGTGCGGGCAATAGAAAAGAACACTTCCGGCGGACGGTCGTCGAGTCGTGGTGCGATTTTGCGGCGAGCTAGCCGATTCGGGCTAACGGGACGAATCGGAGCGGGCGCGACGAACTTTCGCTTGACTACGCGGCGAGACGATACTTAGGGAAGTGACAATTCGACGTTATATTTACATGTTAAGTTGCTGACTAGACTTTTTTGAACTGTCTCAATGTATTGTATGTAATTAAGAGATTGTTTTTCCCTATACTTGGGATGGTATAGATTCCCCGGTGTTACTTACCTGAGTCCGAGCGGACCTGAACTTGTAATGCATTGACATTTTAAGTTCCCTTGATAGTGCTAATAGTACTTAGCTTTTTTAACGAGCCATTCTGTATTTTTGAGTATCAAGGATGAGTTGGGGATAGCTACGGTTTTGATAGCAATCGATGGGAGCCTAGATAGGGTAGAGTAAGAATAGACGTTGTTTTTATTGTTACTATAAAGAGTTCTTTGTTATTTATATACGTAATAAAATTTCCATTTTTCCTTATTGCGTTGTTCACAGTTGCTGCCTTCATTCACAAACGTCGACATACTTAATACTGAACTTACACACTAGAACTGATGGGAAGCTGTTTAACCTCGCCCGTATGAAAGCTAAGGGAAACGTCTGTCGAGTCCTCATCCGAGAAATGGTTTCCGCTGATGATGCTGCGCTGGCAGCTCACACCGAGGAAGATCTTCAGCAACAAATGGACATACCACGTGGATTGACTATCAGTATTAAAAAGACTGATGTCACGGGACAGAACGTTGTCATGCAACCATTAATCAAGATTGACGATGTGACACTTGATGTCGTCGATAACTTCAGATACCTAGTCTCCACAGTCACAAATAATTTGTCACTAGATGCTGAAATTAACAAGCGCATAACAAAAGCTGCAGCAGTCATGTTCAACAGGAGAGTTTGGAACAATAACAACTTGACGGAGAATACCAAACTACGTGTACACCAGGCGTGTGTCCTCAGCACACTACGCTACAGCAGTGAGGCCTGGACAACATACACAAAACAAGAAAAGAAACTGAATAGCTTTCAGAGGTTCTGGAGCGTGCTTCGTGTTTCAGCATATACACACTGTTAAGTCAACGACGTCTGCGATGGCTCGACCATGTTCACCGAATGGCTGATGGTCGTACACCCAAAGATGTACTCTATGGTGAACTTGTCAGTGGGACGCGTCCTATTGGCCGTCCATATCATCAGTACAAAGACGTGTGTAAACGGAATATGAAGATGGCGGGAATCAATGCAAACAGCTGAGAGACTGCCGCTGATGATCACACTCATTGGAAGTCGATCATTAAAAGAGGCATAAGAGGAAGAGAAGACACAAGAACAACACAACTGGCTGAGAAGAGGGACCGACGAAAGCAGAGATCTACCAATCCAGCATTTTCTTCCCAGCCAACTGCCTATGTCTGCGACAATTGCGGCAGAGACTGCCACGCCAGAGTGGGACTTTTAAGCCACTTCAGGCGATGTACATTACCAACTGACAATTACGGCGCAAACCTTTGTCTGAGAAGACAGAAGGATCCTACTACTAATATATATATATATATATATATACAGACGCGCCCCGCACGCATGCACACACAAATGTTTGTTCAAGATAAGCCGAACCATCATCTTTGACAGGCACACTGATCTTATTAATGATAGTTTTTTATACTGATCACGAGGTGGCATCTGTGAATACAAGCACCCAGCACGTGTTGTAGTGTGAACGCTCTGCCAAATTTAGAATTTTGTTGCAGGTAACTTTTTAGCGTGAATTCACAAATCCTGATAGTTCCATAACTACCACTGGTCGTAATGGTATAACGTATTGATTTGTTTAATTGATATATATACCTATTTTCTTGATGTGGTTGGGGTATCTGCAATTTGCAATGCGACCCCAAGAACAAACATGGTTTCTGTTTCGCTTTACCATACCCGGTATAAAAAGTGAACCAAGGGTCGTCAGTTAAACCGAACCAGGTGGTTCAGTTTTGCTTAACCGAATAAATATCAGTATTTTAACGGTTGCATATCATAATTATCATAATCATATAATCTATGCTTAAGCCTATGCAGCAGTTATGAATAAATGTTGCCTACTAATTTTTCCAACTGGGGAGGGGGTGACAGAAGCGGATCTAGGACTTTTGAATAGGTCTACAGTAGGCACAGAATATACATTTTTAATCAATAGGCTCGTAATCATGATTTATTTTTCTGCATTGCCATGGAGAAAAGAAAAGGATTAAAGCAGCAAATACCGAATCTCAAAGATGAAGGCGGCCAGCATGTTAATGCTCGACATCGCGGGCTAGCCACAAAGGGGAGAGCATCAACAAGTGGGACCCGGCGGAATTGGCGGTTCATATTCGAAATATGGCAGCTGCTGGATTTCCTCTGACAAGACTAGAAGTCCGAGGTTTAGCATATGAGTATGCGATTTCAAATGACCTTAGTGGATTTTCAGCAGAAAACAGTAAACAAATGTGCAGAGTATTACTGGTTGGAGGGTTTCATGAAGCGGAATGAAGAACTGTCCGTACAAAAAGGCAGAACACCTGCCTGCCGCTCGGGTTATGGCCATGAAAAAAACACAAGTCATGACGTGGTTTCAGAAGTTAGGAGATATGTCGGAAAAACTTGGCATTAAAGATATGCCATCCCACCTGTGGAACTGTGATGAAACCGGATGCCAGAACATCCACAAAACTTATCAGGTCTTTGGAGAAGAGGGCGTTCCTACTCATAACATCACTGCGCTTGAAAAGGGTGACACACCAACCGCATTGGTAACGATTAACGCTGTTGGACAGACATCCCCTCCAATGGTCATACACAAAGAACGTAAAATTGGCAAGCACTGGGGCCAAGGTGCGAACCATGGTACCACTATTCGTGCGAGTAAAAATGGTTGGGTGAACAAGGAACTCTTTTCGGAACATTCCTTTCCTCAAGAATCAGAACCTTGACAATCAGAAGCCTCATCTCCTAATTTTGGATCAGTGTTATTCCCACTTGTACAACCTCGAGTTTCTTGAACTCATGATAACTAATAACATCAATATTCTCGTCCTGCCTAGTCACACGAGCCATTGGCTTCAACTGTTAGATCGCGGTGTCTTCAAAAGCTTCAAAGCAGCATGGAGAGACGAAATGCGGCTGTTCACCAGGGAAATTGCCGAGCGCAAATTAGAAAAGAAGGACTTCTTCGTTTTATTCAACAAAGCGTGGAACCGGTCCGTGATGGTAGAGAATGACCAATGTGGTTTTAGGGGGTCAGGGTTGTTCCCGTTCAACTCAATGGCAATCTCAGAGGCAGCATTTACGCCAAGCAGTGCTACTGATCGGCCACTGATCCCTTCAACCAGCCAATATGCTGACGGAAATCCATCCTTGCCTACAGCGTATGTTCTGGCACATCATGCAATCGTGGTTACGAATGACGGAACTCTAGAATCCATGATCCCATTAGCCATATCAAACAAGGCTATTGCTAGCATCGCTCCAGCAGCTGAAAGCCGGAGACAGGGGAACCTCCACGTCTGACATGGCTCCTGAGGACGCAGAACATGACACAACCTTACATGCCAACATTCCAGCCATCCCCAGTGCCAATGCAGCTCAAACAGCTAACGGTGGTCAACAGATCGAAGCCTGACCCACCGTCTCCTCATCCACGTTCGAAGCAACCGCTTGTGTTACTATCTCACGAAAGTTTGAAGGAAAGAAAAAACTGAGACAGGGAAAATGATGAAAACATCTAAGGATGTGGAGAAGAAAGTGGGCAAAAAACACGGAACGATTCGAAACGGCCAAAACTTGCCAAGCATGTGGCCGGTGGTCAAACTTCCGCGAAACAAGAGCCTTGCATATTGTGCAATTTTGAATATGGTGCCACGGCAGACCCACTAATTGAAGACGAGTGGAGAAGTTGTTCCACCTGCAGCCGTTGGTGGCATGACACGTGCACCCTTGCCTGTGGGCGACTTATAAACGGACATTTTAAATGCGACCAGTGCATCAAACACACCTAGACGACCATGACCAGGTTGATGGTGTGCAGAGTGACCAGATCACAGATAATGTGTCCAAAATCCACAATATAGTTTTGACTTAGCGTTATGTTCAGTTTTCAACAGTAAGGCGTGAAGTTAATGTTGAAAGAATCATTGAGCGCGAGTTGCCATCCATTGAATCTATTTACCATGCTCGCTGTGCGCGAAAATCCAACGGGACACTACCCACCCAGCCAGCCATCTCTTTGAACTTCTTCCCTCTGGCAAGTGCTATAGAAGTATTAATACAAGGACCACTAGACTTTAAAATAGTTTTTATCCGCAGGCTTGAACCGCGAGATGCCATGATACTGTTTTCAGTCGGTTTAGATTTTATGTCACCATGCTAAATTACTTATTTATTATTATTTTAGTTATTATTTATTTGTATTATTTATTTATTATTTATTAACTTGACTACATGTATGTGCATACTCTTTAACTGCCAGCTTAGTTTTTATATCTTTAACTGTCAGCTTAGTTTGTATATCGTCAGCTAATTTATTTATATATTTATTTATTATGTATTTAACTACATGTATACTTTCTAGGTAATGTTCAGACGGTATTAATATTATGTTATCAAGTTCACTTTATGTCAATATATGTACAACTGTCTTAAAATATGTTGGCAGTTGGCCTTGGTTTAAATTTATACTAGTTTTAGCATAGTTTCATAATGTTTCTGATTGTATTTTTGCGTGTGCATGATGGGGGGCAGGGGAGACAAGCGTGCATGTATGTTGACACCACAACGCCAAGAATTCCTCGTACATTTTTTAAATGCTACTTGGTAATAAACAGTCTGAATCTGAAAATAAATCACATGTTTGTGTTAACTAGAAGATTGTTACGTCTTTTTTCATTCAGGTAAACCGAACCACGTGGTTCAGTTTATATAACCGGAACGTTCACTTTACCGAAACAATAAGATAAACCGAACCAACAAGACCAAACGAATACATTGAGGTTGTTCAGTTAACCTGAACATTGATTCGGTTTATCTGAATGGCACATGAAATGGACCTTTTATACCATTCGTTTGACACTTGGGCGGCTGGATGTGGCCAAGGGGAGTCGTTAGAAATCAAGATAAGTGCTAAGTGGTTCGGTTTAACTTGAACGACCCATATTTGTGTGTGTGCGTTTGTGTGTGCATGCGTGCGGCGCGCGTCTGTATACACACAAACACACACGCGCGCTCATACACATACGCACACACAAAGTAACGAACAGACACACGCCGCACGGATGCACACACAAACGCACACTTATATATGTGTGTGTGTGTGTGTGTGTATGTGTGTGTGCGTGCGTGCATACCTGCGTATGTGCCATAAAACTAGCATATGACCTGTTTTTTTAATATTAAGAGGTACATTATGACGCTAACCCATTCTACGTGGATATCATATTATTTTAGCCAGTCAAGATTTAATCAGAAACTGGAAAGTGGCCAATAGGTATCCTGAACGCAATTACCTTCTCCGCTACTGTATGCACGTAACATCTCGTCGTAAATGGCAATATCGAATTTCAATTTATTGGCGTCCGTGAAATACCACACTTAATCACGCGTGCGGGCTTACAGGTCTCTATAAACATGTGCTATTTAAGACCATGCACTTCGCAATCTAAAGTGCGCCTTCTACGACACTGATGCAACGTTTTCATAATTGCCTAGGTGAATTCTGAGAAGACTGCAGAACGGCGATGACATCCGGCCTTTAGTACACTATAATCGAGTGCATGCTATATCTACACACGTAATCGTAATGTGATGATGGAATATACATACCAATGCGTACACGAACAGACAAGACTTGACAGCAAAGGAAACCGCTAGGCGCGACAAAAATGAAATTTTCAGACAGGTACGAACCGGGCAGACCATTTAATATGTTATGCATCAAATGTCTGCACCATAAATCAAAGCATTACTAAACTTTTCGCTTTGTTGTCCATATTTCTACACATTTCTGTAGCCTATAAAATTACACAGGGGCCTAATTTCTCCCACTTTCTTTTCCGCCATCTTCGTTACGCGGATTAGCCCATATCCTGGACCGCAGACAATTCCTTGTAACTAGGTTAGCAATAAAAAGGAAGCTGGGTATTCGAGCAAGAACAGGCGACGTATGATTACGCAATCAAGGATCAACATGGCGAGTTGCTTAAGGCGACGTACAGGGAGTAGCTAATGAAAGAGCAAATGTCGTGAGACAAACGTATTTAGTTGTAGCGGAATAATATGGTGTCTATGCAAGGGGAATAATAGACCCCACACAGGGGATTAATGTGTAAGCTGTCGTGGACTGGTGGTCTCTATCTCTAACGCACTCGTTCTTCCTCCCAGAGACCGATCGATGTTGCTTCTCGGTCGGGCGTATGAGAGGCGATGAGCAGGCAGTGTAGGCTAAATGACGGTACCAAGGGTTTATATGGCTATATGACGGTACCAAGGGTTTATATGGGCGGATATATTACGCAGGTGTCGGAACGTGGTGAATATTCTGAGGGGCTGAGGTTCACCAAGAAACCCCTGAAACTCTCCAAAACCCACCTTTAAGGCTCTCCAAATCCAAATGCACACCTTCAGGCTCCCAAAAACCGATTTTCAAGGTTTCCAAAAACCTTCAATTGCAATCCCCTCGAAGTTCCTCAAAAATCCAAATTTTCTGGCTCCCAAAATGCACTCCTTCGCTAGGTATTGGGGTGTAATCCTATCTCTAACATCCCCACCAAAAATATCCATCCTCCCATTCCCTATGCATACGGCTGTATATATATATGTCTTAAAGATTTAACAAGATTTAACAAGATTGCCACCCAGAGAATTAACTCTAGATGGCATTTGGACAAGGAAGCCTTTTGGCTTATCGAGAGTCCAACTCTTTTTTTTATTGCAATGCTCTTAACATTGGACACAGTACAACGTTTTACTCCGAGTATATAACGGCAATGTGGTTCTGTTTGGGTTAAGATCACATGTCTTCGTAAATTTTAAACTTTGCCACTGCTTGTTTGTTATAATTAAAAAAATTAACGCTGGCGAGGCAAGATTTAACAAGATTTAGCAAGATTGCCCACTTACATAATTAACTCTAGATGTGAGGTGGACAAGGAAGCCTTTTGGCATATCGAGAGTCCAACCCTTTTTATTTACTTGTATCCCGCCCTTCTGTAATTTTAAACATATTCACACTACTACTTGCACCCACACAATCGGGAGATAATATGTTCCATTCATTTACAGTCCTTTGTGAAAATGGGAACTTTCTTATATATAATCTACACTGCTCCTTTACTAATGTAACTTCATGTCCTCTAGTCCTTCTATCTTTCTTAAATGAGACAAACATTTCTATAAATATTTTCATGACCATTCAATATTTTAACACTTCTATCTGTTCTCCTCTCAATCTACTGATCTCTAGTCTTGTTAAACCACATTCGTATTTCGTAACTAAGATCCTCAGTTTTGATATAATTTTAGTCGCTCTCCTCTTACTCTTTCTAGCATATTTATGATCTTCTTGCGATATGGTCTCCACGCTTGTATACAATATTCTATATGAGGCCTAACTATTGTTTTGTACAGCGGTATTATTAGTTCTCTTTCCTTGTACGCAATATTTCGTCTAATTAATCCAAGGATTTGATTTCCATTTGAAGCTGCAATTCTTCACTGCTCTGAAACCTTCTTATCAGCACTAATGGTTAACCCTAAATCCATTTCTTTTACAGTAGTACTTAGTACAGGACCCCCATTGCATACTGTACATCGTCGTTCCCATTTACATGTCCCAAAATTGAACAACATTTGCCACTTTTCAGACCATTTGATCAACCTGTCAAGATCATCTTGTAAATGCTGACTACATCCATCACGTTTAATCCTTCTAAACACTTTTGTATCATCCGCAAATTTCAACACCTTACTTGTTATATCATCGTTAAAATCGTCGATATATATTAATAATAATATAGGTCCCAGTACTGATCCCTGTGATACCCCACTCAAAACTGATTTCCAGTTTGAAGCTTCACCATTAACTACTACCCGTTTTCTGTCAATCAGCCATTTTTCTATCCAGTCAATTATACCATTTCCTATGCCATGGGCCTTTAGTTTAAGCAGTAATATTTGATGTGGCACTTTGTCGGAAGCTTTTTGAAAATCTAAGTAGATGATATCTACTGGCGAACCCTCGTCTACCCACTTAGTGATATCTTCCAAAAAAACATAATATATTTGTTGAGCATGACCTCGCTTTTAGAAACCCATGTTGAGATGGGTTTATCAAATTATGTTTAACAAAAAAATCCACCTGGTCTGTAATTCTCTGACTTGTTCCGCGAACCTTTTTTTAAATAACGGTATAATGTTTGCTTCTTTCCATTCTAAAGGAACCACTCCCTCTTCTAATGACAAGTTGAAAACTGTTGCATGCGGTATGCTAATTTGTTCTACAATTTCCAATAGTAGTTTTGGCGGAATCCCATCCACTCCAGGTGATTTAATATCCTTCATAGCCCTTATTTTCTTAGCTACCATTTCCGGGGTTACAATTAAGGGCCTAAATAGTTTGATTCCGCCCCCTTGAACTTAGCCTCTGGTGCTGGCAGTGAACTAATAGCTTCCCTGGTGAACACCGAACTAAAATGCTCATTCAAGTCTTCTACCATTAAAAAACCCTCTGATATTATATTTCCAGCACTATCTTTTAGAGTACCGACCTTATCTTGAACTTTCTGTTTGCTCCGAACATATGCATAACACTCTTGCTGTCATGTATATTTCAAGCTAGTTTTTGTTCATAGCTTCTCTTTGAATTTTTAGTTTCAGCTGTAGCTTGGTTAAGTGCTTCTTTATAAATGTTGCAGTCTTCATCATTTCCAGTACGTCTATGTGACCGCCACATCATTTGTTTGTACTTAATTTGTCTAATGGCTTCTTTTAATAAGTGTTTCTTTCTGGACCGTTTCCCTTGTTTTTACAAGGGAACACATTTATTGACGATGCATTAAATTTCACTCGTTAAGATATTCCAGCATTCTGTTGCTGTCTTAAAGGCATTAGTTAAGTATCATTTCAGTATTCAATGTTCATAGTTTACATATTAGGTTTGTATATAATACATAAAAATCCAATGTGAACACAGAGTAAATTACCAACATAATAATAATAATAGGATAACTTCTATTGCGTCTATATCCTTGGAAACCAAGCTCAGAGGCGCATCAAAACAAAAGGATTGGTCAATCTCAAAATCCATAAGTACTATTCCAGATGGGTCAAGACGCTAAGGAGCTACGGTGGATAAGCAAGGTTGTAAAGATAAGTTTTTTAAATAAAGACAGAATTTTGTAATATTGTTAACTGATCTAACACTAACTCCTGTCATCACGGTTCATCGTCATCTCTCGGCCAGTGGCAGCCGCCTCCACTGTCTGTTGCCTCGGATTATAAATGCACACCGTCTGCCTTCGTCTAGGATTACTCTTTCGCTCGATTTTGCCTTCCTATATGTTAACAATAGGCAGTGGTCTAGCCACTTCCAATGTCCACGTGTTGACTGTTTTCGTCGTTTCAGCTGAGCTAACAGTGCGTTGTTTTCAGGCACCTGTTGTCTGATCCAGACAGTCGATGTCTTCCTATCAACGCAGCTGACCAGGTGCACACTGCGCTATACCCACGTCTCAAGGGAGGAGATTTCTTTTCGCCCGTCGTATTGTACAGGTGTGATAAACGTAATTTTTTTTAATAAAAATATATCGCTTTCATTAGCAGTACGTTTGAAACTTAATGAAGAACAGTCACGTTCATATAATACATTGTAATACTTCATATCATTCCCGTTTCTGCGTAAAAAACGAAGTCCATGCAATTGCATTTGACATAAGTAGTAGAAACCCCTTCTACTACTGGCATACACAACGCTGCACAGTTCACAACAATTATCCTCATATGAATACTATGCTGCTACTATATAAAACGCTGTCAACATGCACACACGCGCGCGCACGGTCGCACGCACGGACGCGCACACATATCCCCAACGCCTACTCCGCTCGTGCTCACCCTCCTCTGGGTCGTGCACCGATCATAATGTGATCCACCTTATCCCAGCGTATCGTCAGGTGTTGAAGACAGTCAAGCCGGCCAAGATCAATGCTCGACAGCGGACTCGTGATGCCACCACGCAGCTCCAGGAATGTCTGGCTTGCACAGACTGGGATGTGTTCGCACACGATTAGACGTAGACTTAGACTTAGCGGCTCCCGCGTCTATAGACGCACGAGGCAGTCAAAGCACGCCATCCAGATCTGTCGCTTGCTAGTGTTCTAACGTCGCTCCAACTTTTGTTGACCAGCTGTTTCCGAGGACTTAAACGACCATGCTTCTGTCATTACTGATTGCATTACCCTTTGCATGGACTCTGCTATTCCGAAGAAAAGCGTGACTGTTTATCTCAACTCAAAGCCTTGGATCACATCTTACATAAACTGATATTGACATTTCTACGATTGATGTCACAAATCTACTTAAAAAGTCAAAGTCCAATAAATTTCATCTCCATCAAAGCCAAACCATTCCAGACCTGCGGCCCTGACGTCCCTCATCATGAAATGTTTTGAAAGATTGATTCTGTCCCATCTTCTTCCTCATGTTCAACTTGATCCATAACAGTTCGCTTACCGTTTCAGAAGAGGCACTGACGATGCAGTAGACTGCCTTCTTAACAAAAAAACGGTTAGAACAGTTGGAGACAGCTGGCAATTATGCTAGAATCTCATTCATTGATTTCAGTTCAGCATTTAATACAATACAGAGACATGTCATGATTGATAAATTACAGAAACTGGAAGTTCCTGCTGCGCTTGTCCACTGGGTTTTCAATTTCCTGAGCAATCACCCACTGTGTGTTCGAGTGGGTGACATAAAGTCATTAGTGCTGGTTAACAACTCAGATGCGCCTCAGGGCTGTGTTCTCAGTCCATTTTTGTACATTTTGTATACTAACGATTGTCGGAGTGTTTGTTGATCCTGACGAAAGACTCGAGGCTATATTTGGCGGAGATAGATTGTAGAAAATGGTGGTGCAGAAAAGTTGATAAACAAGTGGAATTACTGATTGATAAGTATTATTCTTGCATTAATAGCATTCACAAAGTAGCAGTAAACACATATTGAGTAGCAGTTGTGCTTAAAGTTATTTAGATAAAGTATTTTAGAACACGTTAGTCTAGTGAGTGATAATAGGGTAAGTTAGTCTACGATAAGTTTGTAAACAAGATTTAACAAACCTCATTATGTGGTAGAATATATAGGTGATAAAGTAACACACATAAAACTACTTACATCACATAATATCTGTGTAAGCCAGTACCTGCTAGACATTTTGATTAGTTAGCTTTGTTGTTAAAATTAAGCATTTGCGATAACCGGGCGAACAAAGTTTATGTAGCTAGTGTCCCACGTATTCGCTAGGGCGCGGTATAACCTAAATAAATAAGGCAGTCTAGTCTAGAAATTGCTTGTATTTAAATTAGGTCACTACCGGTAACGTTAGCATTTCTGATAGGATAGATAATCAGCTGTGACTATAACCAAAAACTGTAACCGAAATAAACAAGACAATCTAACGTAAAATGTAACATACGTCTTCTTAAAGACTGCATAGACAGTGAATAGTGTAAACACAGTTAACTAAACTATTTTAAATAGCTAATTACATTATTATTATTATTACATAAATTCTGATACGGCGCCTTGCAAGCGGCAAGTAAAGACAAAGAGACACTTGGTGTGCGATGACTGCCACAGTTGGGTGGATTTTGCCCTTTCCGGCTGTGGGAAGTCATGGGCAGAGAGCAAGGAAGAGGGATTCACCTTTCAGTGCGTGGGGTGTTGGAAGGTGGAATGTCTGGAGATGGAGGTAGCTAGGTTGGTAGATATTGTGAAGGGGATGGAGATGAGAATCAGCAAGGAGACAGATAGAATGGAAAGAGATGACAGGGAGAGAGTTGGGAATACTGTGAGACTGAAGGAGCAGATTAGTGGAAAGCAGACCGAGGAAAGGAAACTGAGAGGAGGGAAGGTGATCGGAGGGGAAGAAATTGGAGGATCGACGGCAGGAAATGTGACAGGCGTGAAGGTGACAGGGGAGAAAGTGACCGTAGAGAAAGAGGTAGGAGGGAAAAAGAGTCGGGAGATTAGAGAAAGAAATGTAATGGGAGGAAAGATGACGGGAAGAAAGGAAGTGAGAGTAAATGTGACAGAAGAGAAGTTGGGAGGGACGATGACAGGAGGAAGGATGACAAGAGAAACAGTGTCAGGAAAGAATGGAACGGACGAGCTTGTGACAGGAGAGCAGAAGACAGGGGAACAAGACTACAACCAGACAGATGCAAATCGGAGAAGGAGCTACTCTGATGGAGCGATTGAGGGGGCAATGAGAAAAGAGAGGGTGTTTATGGGCGACTCAATTCTGAAAAAGACAGATAAGACACTAAGCGAAGGGCAGGACGTCGTTGTTTGTTTGCCGGGGGCTAGGATAGAACATGTGACTGAAAGGGTAGAGAAGGTATTGGAGCATGGCAAGGGGGGGTCTACACTAATAACGCTGCATGGAGGGAACAACTGGGATAGTACAGAAGTACAGACAGTTAGTGAGGAAGTTAAAGAAGACAAGAGTTGAACTTATTATTCTCTCAAGAATTTTGCCAGTAATGGGAGGAAGGGGGCCGACATATAGAAACTGCAAGAGGATGGCGATCAACGTACTAGTTGAGCAGATGTGTAAAGAAGAGGGGGTGGGATTCGTACATATATATGGGGATACTTTGTTGGGAGGGAAGATATGTACACGAGAGATGGCCTCCATTTAAGTGGAAAGGGGCAGCAGTTTTTTCAGAGAACTTGCTGCAATGTGTTGACAGTGGGACAGGCCGCATCTATTTAAACTAGATTCGCAGGGGGATTCACAGAGAAGCCTAAAACTGGAGGCATAGATAAAGACAGCAGAAATACATAAGCCTAGAAAGCTGTTCTGAATCAGGATATAAATGCGTTTGTTTAAATGCAAGGAGCATAGTAAACAAAAGAAGTGAACTAAACATTATGGTAGAAGATATTGACCCTCACATAATAGGTATAACCGAATCATGGGCCACCACTGATATATCATATGCCGAATTTGGACTAACAGGCTATGTGATGTTCAGGAAAGATAGAATAGGAAGAAGGGGAGATGGAGTTATTTTATATGTTAAAGAATCTATCCAGGCTTATGAAATAAAATTAGAAAGAGAAGCAGATTGCGAAGAAGCTGTTTGGTGTAACATAGTTACAGGAAACTTTATCGAAGTCCAAATATAAGCATAGAAGAGAATGAGAAAGTACGAAACGTTATAAGAGAAGTTAGCAAACGGGACTGTATTATTATGGGAGATTTGCCATTAGCAAAATTAAGTACAAACAAATGATGTGGAAGTCATATAGACATACTGGAAATGACGAAGGCTACAACACTTATAAAGAAGCACTAAACCAAGCTACAACTGAAATTGCGCAAAGAAAAGTTACAAAAAAAATTAGCTTGTAATATAAAACAAGACAGCAAGAGTTGTTATGCATATGTTCGGAGCAAACAGAAAGTTCAGGATAAGGTCGGTCCTCTAGAAGATAGTGCTGGGAATATAATAACAGAAGGATTCTTAATGGCAGAAGACCTGAATGAATATTTAGTTCAGTGTTTACTAGGGAAGATATTAGTTCACTGCCGATACCAGAGGCTAAGAGTTCAAGGGGGCAGAATCAGACTATTTAGAACAGTTAATTGTAACCCCGGAAATGGTAGCTAAGAAAATAAGGGCTATGAAGGATAATAAATCACCTGGAGTGGATGGGATTCCGCCCAAACTACTATTGGAAATTGTAGAACAAATTAGCATACCACTTGCAACAGTTTTCGACTTGTCAATAGAAGAGGGAGTTGTTCCTTTAGAATGGAGAGAAGCAAACATTATACCGTTATTTAAAAAAGGTTCCAGAAACAAGTCAGAGAACTACAGACCAGTGAGTTTAACGTCAGTGATTTGCAAATTATTAGAAAGACTAATTAAAGATCACATGGTGAATTTTCTTGTTAAACATAACTTGTTAAACCCATCTCAACATGGGTTTCTAAAAGCGAGGTCATGCTTAACAAATGTGTTATGTTTTATGGAAGATATCACTAAGTGGGTAGACGAGGGATCACCAGTAGATATCATCTACTTAGATTTTCAGAAAGCTTTCGACAAAGTGCCACATCAAAGGTTACTGCTTAAATTAACTGGACAGAAAAATGGTTAATTGACAGAAGACAATGGGTAGTAGTTGATGGGCAAGCTTCAAACTGGAAATCAGTTTTGAGTGGGGTACCACATGGATCAGTATTGGGACTTATATTATTTGTAATATATATTAATGATTTGGACGATGATATAACAAGTAAGGTGTTGAAATTTGTGGATGATACAAAATTGTTTACAAGGATTAAAAGTGATGGAGATAGACAGCATTTACAAGATGATCTTGACAGGTTAATAAAATGGTCTGAAAAATGGCAAATGTTGTTCAATTTTGGGAAATGTAAATGCCTCCACACAGGACATGGGAACGAAGATGCACAATATACAATGGGAGGTTCTGTACTAAGTACTACTGTAAAAGAAAAGGACTTAGGTTTAACCATTAATGCTGATATGAAGGTTTCAGGGCATTTTTTCTCAGTTAAGAAAGATAGAAGGACCAGAGGACATGAAGTTACATTGGTAAATGAGCAGTGTAGATTAGATATAAGAAAGTTCTCATTTTCACAAAGGGCCATAAATGTATGGAACAGAGTATCTGCTGATTGTGTGGGTGCTAGTAGCGTGAATATGTTTAAAACTAAAATCGACACATACCTTAAAAGGGCGGGATACACGTAGACAAAAAGTATTGGACTCTCGATAAGCCAAAAGGCTTCCTTGTCCATATGCCATCTAGAGTAATTTTTTTCTGGATGGCAATCTTGTTAAACACTCGCTCTTTTTAGTGAATCGGCATCTTACCAAGCGTATCTGACTTCAGTGGTACATTTCCGTGGTTGGTGCAGTGTCAACTTTCTGCATCTTAACATCTCCAAAACTAAAGAAATGTGCATTGACTTCCGTTGTAATGCTACTGCCGTTAGACCCATTGTCATTAATGGTGAGTCTGTGGAACAGGTCGATTCATTCAAGTACCTTGGTGTTGTGTTGGATAATAGTTGTCCTTCACAGAGAACGTTACAGCCGTGCAAAAGAAGTCTCAGCAGCGACTGCACGTTCTTCGCAGGTTGCGCGCTTTCAACGTTGACCTAAAACTTCTTCTCCTTCTCTACGGCAGTGTAATTGAGCCTCTCTTAACTTATTGCAGTATTTATTATTACCTGCTCTTTCGGTGAACAAACGAAACAGGCTTCTAAAAACCTCACCTACTGCCGCCTCGTGTTGTCGCTGCTGACTCGGACCACCCGCTCCACTTGTCGTAACTTGACTATTAATGTATAACTAGAGAGTAGAAAGTATTATAAACCTTTTATTATGAACGAAGAACCACGCCTGCGGCGGAAACCAACTACACACACAAAGCGCGCAACAGTGCGCCGTATACACAGAATAGATTATACCCGATGTAACGACTACAGAATGTCCGATTATAACACTCCTTCCTCTTAAGCTTTTAAGTCACTAACTAATGTAATAACATGGAACAGTGTCAGAATACTGAATCAATTAAAGGTCCAGTATTTTCCGTTGTTTGACACACCGGTTTGATCGGCGTAGCACAGGAGACGATGATTCATCAGGAACCACAGTCACATCACTTGGTGCTCGAACAGTTTCATCTGCCTCAGACGGAAGTGACTCTGCTTGAACACACGGCTCCGTAGAAGATGAAGGAAGGGTAACACACACCGACTCTGGAATCTCCGGAACCATAGGTACAGTCACCTCACCTTCAGCCGTCAGCCGTAGATGGTCTACGTGCACATAGCGACGCTGTGCACGTACTTGCACTAAGTAGGTGAGCGGACCCAGTCGTCTGATGATCTTGCCCGCGACCCATTTCGGAGGACCGCTGCCACGATGATTGCGAACGTGTACTGGATCACCGCTGACCAGCTCTCGAAGCTTCACTCTACTCCGATCGTGTTGCTCTGTTTGTTGCGTCTGTTTCTCGTCCATGTGTCTCTCTAGGTGCGGTTTGAGAAGACTGAAGCGATTCCTCAGTCGACGCTTGAGGAAGAGTTCCGCAGGAGACACACCAGTCACGGTATGCGGAGTGCACCGATAACGCAGGAGGAAATTAGCGAGCCAACTCTCCTTCGTCAGTTGAGTTCCAACAGAGTACTTCCGAAGACTCTGCTTCACAGTCTGCACACAGCGTTCAACAGCACCGTTCGACGCTGGATGGTATGGAGCCACCCTCGTATGCTTGATGCCGTTCTTGTCCATGAACGTCTTGAACTCGTGTGCGATAAATTGAGGCCCGTTATCTGACACGACCTCCTCCGGTAGACCATGAGATGCGAACATTCCTCTGAGTACCTCAATGGTCTTACGGATGTAGTGGACCTCATCGCCACAGCTTCCAACCATTTCGAATGGCTGTCAACCACAATCAGATAGTTCACACCGTCCTTCTCAGCAAAGTCAATGTGAATTCTCTGCCATATGCGTGTGGGCCAAGGCCATGGATGCAGTGGTGCTACGGCTGGCTGATTCTTCACTGACTGACACACTGCACAAGCCTCGATATCATTGTCCATACCTGGCCACCATATGTAGCTGCGCGCGAATGCTTTGGTCTGGCTGACTCCACTATGCTCCGAGTGGAGCTCATCTAGCATCGCCTGGTGATAGGCTGACGGAACCAGAACGCGTGATCCCCACAGCAGACAACCCTGTTCAGTTGACAGCTCGTCTCGCTTCGCGAAGAACACTTGTAGTTCCTTGTCTGTGTGGTTGGGCCAACCTGTGAGTACATACTCGAGTACTCGTGATAACAAAGGATCGCTGCGGGTTTCCACGGCGATGTCTCTAGCCTTGACCGGGAGAACGTCAACCACTGATACTTCGAATATTGCCGGCTCCTCTGTCGTTGTAGTCGGTAGAGGTAGTCTCGACAATGCGTCAGCGTTGGCGTGATCCTCGGACTTACGGTACTCGATACCGTTGTGGTACGCTTGCAGGATGAGTGCCCAACGCTGCATTCGTAACGCTGCCAACGTTGGCACAGCCGTTTTGGGACCGAAGATTGTGACCAACGGCTTATGATCCGTGATCAATGTGAAAGAGCGTCCATAGAGATACTTATGGAACTTCTTGACTCCAAAGATGATCGATAACGCCTCCTTCTCGATCTGTGCGTAGTTGCACTCACTCGACGAAAGGGTCCGTGACGCGAACGCTATCGGCTTCTCATCTCCGTTTTCCATGACATGTGACGGCACGGCCCCGACGCCTGTCGGAGACGCATCCGTAGCCAGTCGCAGTGGCTTACGACAGTCGCAGTGCACCAGCACCTGCTGTGACGTCAGCAGATCTGTGCACTTCTGCATTGCGTCATCACACTCGGGAGTCCATCTCCACTCACGATCCTTCATGAGCAGTAGGTGTAGTGGACGTAACACGGTAGACATGCGGGGTATAAACTTAGCGTAGTAGTTGATCAACCCCAAGTACGAACGCAACTCCTTCACGTCCTTCGGCTTCTGAGAATTGATGATTGCGTCCAATTTCTCAGATGTGGGATGGATGCCTTCCGCATCTATCAGATGACCCAAGTAGTCAACTGATTTCTTGGCAAACTCACATTTCGCCAGATTCACTCGGACGCCACACTTCTCCAGACGAGTAAGTACTTCGTCTAGAAGTTTCAGATGCTCCTGCTCCGACTCAGCCGTGATGAGGATGTCGTCTAGGAAGCACATCACATGATCCAAGCCCTGCAGGATCTGATCCATCACCGACTGGAAGATACTCGGTGCGCTGCTCACACCGTACGTGCGATACGTGCCCTTGTGGGTATTCACTGTGACGTAGTGTTGCGACTCGGCGTCCAACTCGAATTGTTGGTACGCATGGGATAGGTCCAGCTTGCTGAACACCTTGCCACCGGCTAGTGACGCGAAGAGATCCTCCACGTTTGGAAGTGGGTAGTGCTCACGTTCCACATTCGGATTGATCGTGACTTTGAAGTCACCACAGATCCTCACCGTCTTGTTCGCCTTCGGCACTACCACAATCGGAGCTGACCAATCGCTGTGGTCCACCTTCTGGATGATGCGCTCCTTCTCCAACCGGTCCAGTTCGTGTTCAACTTTATCTCGCAGTGCGTAGGGCACCGGCCTAGCCTTATGAAAGCGAGGCTGCACGTCTTCCTTCATGTATATGTGCGCTGTGTAGCCCTTTATTGTGCCCGTTCCTTCTTGGAATACCTCTGAATGCCCTTTCAGCACTTCCTCCACCGAATGCCTTGCAATTGCGGTGACTGCCAGGATACTCGACCAGTCTAACTTCATTTTTGCCAGCCAGTCTCTTCCTAGTAGAGGTGTTTTGTCGCCCTTGACGACCACTGCGGATAACTCAGCTCGTTGGTCTCCATGCCTCACATCCAGAGTGACCACTCCGATGTGCTCGATGACCTCTTGAGTATAGGTGCGTAGAGTGAGGTTGGTGGGTTGTAGAGCGAGATGTGCAAAATGTCTCAAGTACAGTGTCTCTGGAATGAGCGACTTAGCTGCACCTGTGTCCACCTGCATTCTCACGGCGTTGCCTCCAATATCCACTTCAGCGAAGATTGGCTGCGCCCCGGCCCCTCCAACGTTACACGTGTAGATTCCAATGTCCGACTCATCAGCGACCACACCGACGTAGCGAACATTCTGGGATTGACTCTTGGTCATCTGACTCTGAGACGTGTTTCTGCGGTTATTTCCTCTGCATTTGCGTGCCAAATGTCCCACTTTGTTACAGACATAACACACTGCCGTCCTGAAGTGACATCTTTCAGGATTATGGTCCTCGCCACAGCGATAACACTCATTCCGTCTCGACTTCTCAGGCTTGCGTGCAGCACGACCACTTCCTTGACGCGGCGAGTAAGTGACTTTATTTACGGATTCACCAGTGGCCCGCAGACAGACCTCACTTCTGGTCGCCAGCTCCATTGCAATCGCTACTTCTTTTGCTGATTGGAAGGTGAGCTCTTTGGTGGTTAGCAATCGCCTCTGAATGTTCTCATCTCGAAGACCACACACCAGACGGTCTCTCAGGGCGTGCGGTAGGAACTCTCCAAACTCGCACGTACCACTCAGCTGCTTCAAGGTGATCACGTAGTCTGCCACCGACTCTCCCTCCTTCTGTCCTCTCTTGTAAAATCGGAATCTCTCAGCAATAACCAGAGGGTTTGGCGAATAATGCCCCTTTAAGGCATCACATAGTTCAACGTAGGACTTATCCTTCGGTTTCTCCGGCGTCAGGATATCTTTGAGTAGTTTATATGACGTAGGCCCGATCACAGAAAGTTTGCTTTCTTCGTCGAATCGATTCCGTTCAATTCAGACCACTGATCCAGCCTCTCTACGTAACTCTCAAAGTCCTCTTTAGCCTCATTGAACTCTCCTAGCTGACCGATGTAGCCTGCCATTATCCTCGTCGCCAGCTGTCGTAACTTGACTATTAATGTATAACTAGAGAGTAGTAAGTATTATAAACCTTTTATTATGAACGAAGAACCACGCCTGCGGCGGAAACCAACTACACACACAAAGCGCGCAACAGCGCGCCGTATACACAGAATAGATTATACCCGATGTAACGACTACAGAATGTCCGATTATAACACCACTCTTATTTTGATATTCTTCCATCTGGTAGGAGGTATTGGTGCACACACACACACACACACACACACACACACACACACACACACACACACACACACACACACACACACACACACACACACACCACAGGAGACTCGAGCAATGCATTTTAAACGCAATATGCTGACTTTTTCGACCTAGCTGGCCATTGAGCAGCCTACCATCAAACACGGATGACGTCACGAGCATAACGAAGTGCCACACGGCAATTCGATTTACATTGATTAAGACATCACGATGCAAATCAATCTAGTCACTTTGGTGGTGGATTATCAGTTGATCATATTGCTGACAGATGAAAGTGTGTATATATACGGAAATTAATACATTTATTTAGACATCGGATAGCACGGGCGGTTGATGAAGTTGCTCCAGGAACTTGGCATTATTAATTTACCCACGGGACGCCGTTATGTGTAATATGAAATGTTGTCTTGAATTGTGGTGCGTGTTGGGGTTTACAGAAAACCGATGTTGGCCAAGCAAATGTGATAAGAGTATACTGCAATAAATGAAGTATTAATCAAACCAGACAGTATGTTAGAGGATACTCCGTCCGGTCTGATTAAGGATGGTCAAATTCTAATATGGATACGGTGTGGTGATGGAGACCGACTTGGACACAGTCTCACTGAGATAAAGAGCCATAAGGAAAATCGATCATCATTAAACAGAACCCATTGTTGAATTTAAGAAGCGTTTTCAAAATGCAAAAGCCGCCGTCGTATCATCGAGGACAATATGTCCACGATACACCGACGATAGTGTCACTGGTGGCGCTCCCTGGTGTTAACAATTTTATGTACACAATATCACTGTAAGGAGCGATACCAATTCTAAAGAGCACAGTCGGTTTTACGATCGCATTAGAATGTTAGTAAAACGATCTCCTAGCCTTCGTGGGTCAACTCAAACTGACTGAATCAACAACCGGGCCTTTTGATACTATTTCAGACGACACCTTGCCAGCTTTCTACTCGAACGTGGTCAGCAAGTTAGACGCCCTTGAGACATTGAGTGGAAGTGTCAAACCACAATGATTTATGGGTCCAACCATCCTAATTTTGTTGCACTAACGTAGTGACTGCGATAGCAACAAAACTGCACGGTCGTTGGTCAACAATTGGAGCTATGCTATCGACATAACTAGGCGGTCGTTGATCAGCGAAATGTGCTCGATCAGAACTACTCCGTAACCTCTGCTCGAACACGGATGGAAGGCACCCTCGAGACTGACAAGAAATGCTCTACTGAGCCGATAAATGTAAGAGAGAGAACATTTTCCATTACGCTAATGCGCCGAATGTCAAAGAATACTCGTTCGGCTCGTAAATAGTGTCGAGATAACACCAATGAGACTGGGTTTACACGAACAGATATCGGCGCAGCGATGTGGCGATGTCATCTCATGCGACCAGATTGCAGCTGCATCGCGCCGGGTAAACATTGTCACCACGATATAAATAATAATAATGTGGTATCATGTATAGCGCCATTGACAAGGTGTTCTCGGCGCTTACTGCGTTATCAGAGCTAGTGTTTGGCAGTAGCTTCTGCAGAGCCCGTACGGAATTCTGTAGCTCGAGACCATTATCTGTGCTAGTTCACAGCGGGTTTTTCTCCATTTCCCTGTTTTGGAAATGTATTTCCCCTGGCGTAGATATCAGCTAGAAGGACCCTACCGCGTCTAGTGCCTATTCCTAAAAACACAGGCAGAGTGGAATGAAGGAAACGGTACTGTAACAACTATCAGAATGAATCAGGATCACTTTTTTATTGGCAACTTTTCAGTTGGATTGTACATATATTTTTATTCACGATAAAATACACAAAACCACACGAGTATAATATTTTGTTATAAAACACAATAAATTATGTTAAAAACATTGCAGAACATTTTGAACATAATAAACGTAATGCAATTACACTAAAATTACTCTTAAGTAAATTCACCAAAATGTACACAACACACTCAGTGAGGCGCTTTATATTATAAATTATGCATTATAATTACATTACTAACTTCACTTATACTTAAGATAAATTAATTACATTAAAATGAAATAAATTACTAAATATTACAATTATACGTTAAGACATACATAATAACAAATTTAGAGTTCTGACAGTGTCCTAAACACCATGGTACTAAAGTAGCGATTTTTTTTCGCCATTGGTACAGGTAACTCGTTAACTGATCTAAGCGCATATGGAACATGCCGAATGTCTGACAGCAGCGTATTCAGTTTGTGGTCATGATGCTTCATTTTAACAAACCACGCTTTACACAAGTAATTGCGCCTATCGTGCAAATTTAACACATTTACCATCTGCGGAACATCCTCGTACGTATGACCAGGATATATTGTTTTTTAGATACCGTTAGGATGTTGTCCGATACGTAGTTATGGACAAGCACTACTGGTCTAATCACAGACATATAAATTAAATATACCACAGTGTCCCGGCGATATAACATCGCCAGCGACGCATCGAGACGACGTCGCTTGCAGTAAAACTAATCCTATCGTTGAAGCGCCGCCGCCCGACGCCTCATCGCCTCAGGTTTGCCCAATCAGACGCAACAAACGTGACACTAATGAAAACGTGGCGTCTTCAAAACTCGCTCATCTCATTCATTTAGTGCAACCACGTCGCTTTTTGTGGACCTAAACTAGACAAGAGGCTCGCCCTTCGCTTCCACTTAGTGAAATGCGATAATCTCAGCCACCGAAAAAGAACTTGTCAAAGCTATTTGAACCGTTATTAAAATGCAATAACTACACACAATACATGCGTATGTCATGTCAATGCTGATTCTTATCTGTGTATCAGAAAAGTTTCTAGACAATAACCATGCACACAAATAATAATATAACAACGTTTTTGTGAGACAATCGTAGCATCACATGACATCATTCGTACGTTCGTTCGCTCGTTCTTTCGTAGATTACGGACAATTCGTCAATAAACTCACTGATAATGTTAACCAATTATTTTGATCATATTTCGTTTGCTTCTTAAGGGATATGATAAATCAAAACATTTAAAATGTATGTTTAGATGTAACAAGAATCCTTGTCGGATCAACTAAATTGTTAGGTATGTTTTCAGGCTGTATGAGACCCACTCCCCTAATACTAAACGCGCTTGTTGCCGCGAAGGATATCGCATGTGACGATTATCGCATTCACATTTTCTATTTCTGTGATGATATCGGCTTGACAACTGCCTCGTCGGCGACATCGACTCGATCGAGTAAACGCAATTTTAGTGCGACCGGTGTGTGAGCGGCACGGAACGAGTGCCTGGCCTAACAGGCTACAGCTCGTAAAGATAAAGGCATAACTTATGTATATACGGTCTGATGTTGCGTCTTGCAATGTTGTTTATTGCACGTTTAAACTGTGTCCAATCACGGTTAGATGCAACCCCGGAAGTTGCAGGAACAGGGTCCGTGGAAGTCGGTAATTCGACTTTAATTATTATACCGGTAGAAAATAACTCGAATATTGCGCCCAAACGCAGCTATCCCATGTGGGTATTTTTCTTCAGCATTACACTAGGTTCAACTCAACAAGCGCTGTGCACGCATATGTAGTAATTGTATAGTATATGTAGCAAATGATTAGTTTATGGATATTCAATAGCCAAACATGTCAGCTACTACAGCTATTCATTAACAGAACCGACTCCCTTCAGATTGTGAATAAATGCATATAGGAAACGTATATTTTAGGCGACAGAACCGGGAGGGGACACGGGGGGCTGAAGGAGTGTGCATTTTCTGGTGTAATTTTGGTTGTTGGTGGTGGGGGGTTGAGATCAGATTAGCCCCCAATTTTTGTTGGTGCAATGGGAGCTTTTTGAGAACCCGAAGGTGGGTTTTGTTGGCGAGCCTCAAGGAGGGTGCAATTCAAAGTTTTCTGACAGCCTGAAGAGGTTCAAACAATTAGAACGTCGCTGCGAAATATGTCATCAGTCGAGCCGACAACGGAGAGCGGAGTGGTGCAGAAGCTCCGGTTCAGCCATTGCAATATTAATTTCGTTCCGGCGCCTACATGTAATTGATGGTGTTTACATTTAATACAAAACAGTTAACTAAATGCATGCTATACGACCGAGATCACTACAGTAGCGTGAGTCCGAGGACCAGGTTCTGGTCAATATCAACCACACGTGGTGACGTCTGTGGACGAGGAAGGTCACCGAGAGTTGGGTCGTTCTCCGTCTGTCCATCTACATTTTTGCAAAGTCGCCTAGATATATATGCCCACTTCCCTGGGGTCATCACGTCTCGACTGTGTATAGTTGATGGTGTTTTGCTTTGCTATAGTTCTCTCGTCGTATACCTCACTCTGTATATCAGACAATTTTATCCTCCTCTCTCTCCATCCGTGCGATCATATTTCTCTTCTTCCTCTCCCCCTCTTTATCTTCCTCTTTCCTCCATTTCCCTCCCCTCTCTCTCTCTCTCTCTCTCTCTCTCTCTCTCTCTCTCTCTCTCTCTCTCTCTCTCTCTCTCTCTCTCTCTCTCTCTCTCTCTCTCTCTCTCTCTCTCTCTCTCTCTCTCTCTCTCTCTTTCTCTCTATGTATGTATCTTTCTCTCCCTCCCTCTTCCCCTCTCTCTCCCTCCCTCTCTCTCTCCCCTCTGTGTACTCTCCATCCCCTCTCTCTCCCCCCTCTCTCTCTCCCTCCTCTCTCTCCCCCCTCTCTCCCTCTCTCTCTCCCCTCTGTGTTCTCTCCATCCCCTCTCTCTCTTGCTCCCCATCGCCCTCTTTCACTCCCTCATTCTCACCGCCCCTCCTTCCATCCCGCACACACTTCACGTCCTTACCCGGGAGTGTTCACTGACAGGTTTAGTCAAACCCGACGACGGGGTCGGTGACTGTGTAACCGAGGTCTTTAATGCAAGCCACTGTCGATATCTATAATCTGGAAGCTCGCTTGGAGACCTCGAAGCAGCTGCGTCTCGAATAAGGTTAATATATATCAACGGGAACAATAATTGAGCTCACTGTAGACGTTTAGTTATTTCCTGTACAAGTTTCAGGTCAACGCACCGCTGAGGAGCATGCCTTCGCCAGGGATTGACGCGGCGGCATCGTCGAGGTCCAGTAGCCAGTGGCTGACATAAATACAGTTGGGCTACACTTATGGATGGTCTCATCAGTTCGCAAAGTTCGACAAACATGTAGTGTTTCGTATCGTTTCAACAACCACCCCACCAATACATAGGTAGATAGATAGAGAGAGAGAGAGAGATAGAGATAGAGATAGAGATAGAGAGAGAGAGAGAGAGAGAGAGAGAGAGAGAGAGAGAGAGAGAGAGAGAGAGAGAGAGAGAGAGAGAGAGAGAGAGAGAGAGAGAGAGATAACCACTTAGCATATAAACTCTTCAAACAGAGACTCACTTTCCGCCCCAAGCACCCTCTCTGAAGTGGGGTTGTGGCATATAATACTGCAGAGTCACTGATAGAGATCAATGAGTTGTATAAATCATGTGACCGGAAGTGAGCATATGCTTGGTGATGGGTCGGATAATCACGTGGAAATGGTAACTACGCATGTCTGTTCCCGTAGTGAACGTGCGGGAACGAGGATGCATGCATCATCTTCTTCTAATAGAATGGAATTGTCGGCAACATGAAAACGAGCCTTTTGAGAATGAAAGAGTTGATCAACGAACAGGGACACGATAGGGCATGTGATCAAAGGACGGTAAAGTCAACATTTACGTAGTTCGATATTCATGTACATTTCAATTGTTGGCCGATGTCGGCGAACGGACAAACATGAACTCATACAGATTCATCGTTGATGTATGTCATTTTACGTTGATGTTATGTTAGATAGTAATAATTAAATTAAAATAAAGATGTATGGGTAAATGCCGATCATACATACATGACGTCATTGTACACACGTCACACTATCGATTATGTATTCTTTACATTTCTTACAAATAGAGGTTTGTGTTGTAATATCACAGGCGTCGGAACCGGGGGTGGGGGGCTGGACATAGGATTAACCTCCAATAATTAGAGCCTTGGGATGGGTGATTTAGTCTAGCCTCAATGCGGGTGCAAATGGAGGTTTTTGGAAAGGATCAAGATGGGTTTACTTTGGTGAGCCTCGGGGGTATTTGAACATATGTTGATTCTACATTTTATGTTGCATACTTGTGTTTAGGGTACTGTACGTGTCACAATATCATTATGCTGTTGTTAGATCAGTCAGTTTTCTCTTTTATGTTTGACGCAACAGCATTGACGTCACTTCACACGACCCGATACACCACCCCACACACGTAAAGTTAATTTCACAAACACAGTGACAAACGAAACATACCTCTGGTTGTGATATAACACCGCCTTGACAAGCACCGACATTTACAGGCTCTGCATCTTCGGCAACGATCTCACCAGAAACAGCCGCGCTTTTCACACAAACGACTGTGTCAATTCAATTTTTTTTGACAACGAACATACATCGAACCTTTAATGCGAAATCGGAAATCAAATTCACGCGGGTACATGCAAATGCTGTAGTATGTGCGACCACAGTGCGTACGTCGTGCGTCCTGGGTAAACGCGGATCGATGCCGTAGGAAATTCAGTCTGCTTCCGCGTCTCCTTACTCGCCTACAGTCTGGTTATTCAAAGTCGAGAAGGGAACCGTTTTTCATGCAGAGTATGATCATCAATGAAAAGCCCGTGTTCTGAGAACTCAACTGTCGATAAACAGAGAATTTTGTAAGAGTCACGATCTCAATTCCCGCTCCTTATCCCGATCTCACTATGCGCACTAAGTCGTCGCTTCTACGACCATGTGTATCCAGGTTCGAGAAGCACTGAACTCGGATGCTCAATCAATAAGTACATTCTCATGCGTTTTACGTAGAGCTAAAATATATAATTCGACAATACTGTTGGTCTACAGAGGTAGCAACTGTCTTGGACTGATTAGCCGCCCAAAGTTTGCATTGAGCCTTCAAATGCACCAGAAGTTGTGTTTAAGCTTGCAATCTCTGTGCTGTGGTGGGACAACAACACAACATAATTTTAGCCAGATATCACGTTGTTTCAGTCCTATGATATCAGCTATTACGATGCCGGAAACGCAACGTTCTTAGGTCTTAGGTGATTTACTCCAAACAGCCCAAACTTGAGCTAACGCAGTCGCTAATATTATGATACACATATTTATGTTATATTCTACAGGCGATCTGTGCAGATCGGACTACGCTGGCGCGGGATGCAAACATCCACGCGGTCCCCGGTGTCCCGCTTATCGTTGCGATCGCTAATCGGGAACTGGAACGCGGGTTGATAGTGGGGAGCTCTTGTAAAACGTCTCTATAGTGCGGCAGATAAATTATAACTATTGTACCTGCTATAATAACATGAACCTCAGCACATACTCAGCAAGTCAAAACGTTTAGATCCCAGTATGCGGTTTGAGACTGCACCCGGTTACAGATTGGTGATGGTTATTTGCAACACATTCATGTGAAATTTATGTACACATTCATGTAAGCACCTGATGTCAATTTTATCAAATGTACTTTCCACCTAATCTAACCTTCAACCCAACCTTACACCTAAACCAACCCCTAATCTTAAACCTGCAGATCAAACCAATCACAAAATGGAATATGTACGTTAAAGGGGACGTGTTCGTTAGGTTAGCACGAATCTCCCTTCTTTCAGATTGGCCCTTTCGCACTACGTCAACGTCAAAATGAAATTTCAAACGACAGCAATAAGGACATATAAATGACATTCATTAAATGTATAATTCTAGAGCAGGGTTGGGGTTACGGCTAGAGTTAAATCAAATTTGTAAACAATTGTGATGCGTGCGTAATGCGAAAGAGACATTCTGAAACCGGGTACAATTTCAAACCACGACACCGGGTCATATCAGATCTTCAGCCCTTTTTAAAGATAACCGCCGAAACTAATAGCCCCTATACAGAATATCGTAAGAACTGCGCCAAGTAGAACCGTAATGTTGGGGTCAAATATAAGTTTTCGGAGGTTACAAATTCACAGATTTGTCTTATGACCTTTCTAAATTAAGACTATTCGTACACAAATATCCGTCACTGTATATAGCCGGGTACTCGTTCAATAGCTGAGTGAACTGGGGCAACCTAGAGTAAACAAACTTGCCCAAGGTTCGACACGGCAGCATAGGATTCGAACCCGAGTTTTCTCGGTCGAGAGACCGAAGCTCTAGCCAGCGCACCACTGCACCACCGCACCACCGCACCAACACACCACCGCACCACCGCACCACTGCACTATACGCTGTTGTTGTCTTCACGAGTTCTAAATTATGTACCAACTTTCGTGCTTTCTTTCCAAAACGGGCACGATTAGCCAAAAAATGTAGTTGTCTGTCATACTACTAAAATGACATGACCACCTGTCAGGTTTCGTCACTTTGCAAGATTTAAGAGAACAAGCGAAGGTGACATTTGAAATAGTAGTTTGGCCCTATGCCAATTCTCCGTGAAAAAGCATCCGGTTACCAAAATCGCCAGTGAGCTCACGGAGGTTGCAGCCTAATAGAGACTGGACTAATTCGTAGGCTATTGACATTTCCAGCACGGGTTCAAATCCGGTACTTCCACTGTACAGTGTTCTTCACGGTTATCGCTGTGTCTGTTACATAAACCGAGCTAGAATAACACATTATATGCCACTTTTTCATAATTATAATATGCGTGTGGATAGCAATTGCATATTTATCTGTATTCTGGAGTCAGATTGGCAATTAATCCGCGTTGCCATGCACGAACATTTCCCGTGTTGTGTAGCCTGAAATAGCGTCGTTGATAATATCGTACATAGTTATTAACATAAATACCGTGGCGGTATTGCGATAACGCCTAACGTTCAGTTCACTAAGGAGCCATCTCAAAAATCAATGTTTGGGACTAACTTAGAAGCATTCAGCTACGCTGCAGTTACTGCGCTAAGAGTTTTCGTACACAAATACCCACCGTGGTCTGTAGCCACGGACTCGGTTATGCAACTCAGTGAACAGAAACAACGTGGAGTAAATGAACTTTGAACTTGCTCAAAGTTGGAAACAACAGTAAGAGTATTCTAGCCCGGGATCTGTCGATTGAGAGTCCGATACTCTAAACACTGCGCCACCGTGCTCCACAGTTGTGTTGTGCACCGTCGGAATCTAGATGTACTGTTTAACCCAAACATCGTTTATTTTCGATCACACTTAGGGATAATCTCAGAACGTCGATGTCCGATATCAGACGAAATTACTTTCGTTTGGGGAAGGGGGGGTTAGAGGTAGTTTCGTCTGACGTCGGACATCTATATTTTACGTTTCTGACCGATATTTTTAATATATTAATATGATCACGCTGGATCATGTTAATAAGCTATGACTTTGCGACAATACAAATTATTACGAGAGTAAATGACGTGAAGGTGCGAAATAATAAGTAAGACTGGTTTGGTAGTAGGCTCCTGTTGACCGTGCAAATAACTTAGTAAGGGAGCATTCGTAATTTCGTGCAACAAAACGTCAAACACAGGGGTATTAAATTGGTGATCGTAATTATTAAAACATCGTTTTATGACTCACATGTTGATACTATTACTGCAGAATATTTTTATATGACAACCACGATGCCTGGCTATGCCTATGGTCTATGTAATGCATTAATTGGTATCCTGTGATACCTCTCATCTGACATATGCCAGCTATTCTTGTGCATTTACCAATATTTGTATACTCTTTTCACAGTAATATATGGTAACTGTTTTTACTACACGGCTACTCGCCAAACAGTACACGCCCGATGCACCATCGGTCACGAAGAAAGGAGGCAATATTCGCCAAACAGTACACGCCAGATGCACCATCGGTCACGCAGAAAGAAGGCAATACTCGCCAAACAGTACACGCCAGATGCACCAACGGTCACGCAGAAAGAAGGCACTACTCGCCAAACAGTACACGCCCGATGCACAATCGGTCACGCAGAAAGAAAGCACTACTGGCCAAACATAAAAAATGTTAGCTAGGTCAGTTACATAAAATATATATATTTACAGCAACTCTAATTAATATTCATGCTAATATTCCAACCTTACACATGCAACAGAGAAACATACATTTGCATGCACACTACGACTTTACTCTTACATGGTATCGTATACGGAGTTACGGTATTTAATTGCCATATCTTCAGCTGTTGTGCGAAAGGAACAACGTTCTGGAGAACTAGGTGTGTATATGAATTACGTGCGCTAGATGCGCTCGATCACGCACAACCGAGCAACCGACTGGTGCGATAGAGAACAGAATCCCCAAACACTGAGTTGGCTGATTTCAATCACGAGAGAGTAAAATATCAGATGGTACCTTTACGACATGCATGCGGGGGTAATTGTACTCGCCGCTAACGTAGTAGTTCAGATAATCGGACAAGGTTCCGATTATGTGTGCTACTACGCCACCGTCTGATACATTTACAGCCACAAGAGATTTACAGATGTGCCATTTGATATCAGTATTGCACAGGGCATATTGCACGCATGTGTAATAATGGCTTACACGCAAAAGCAGACCTACAAATACGCTGTAATTTGAGTCAAGGCCATAAAATCCACAGAATTGGTTACTGCTGTCATATTTGACTCTCTCTGTCAGAGACAAACACGTTGAATCTAATCGATGGGTGTTACCGACCCATCCGACCAAAACAAAATTAATTCCAACTAATGCACTTCACGGAGTTTCCGTCAAATTGCCAAAACCCCGCCTCAGCTAAATACTCGCTTGAGAGGGCCGAAACATTTTTATCATACTCAAAGGCTGGTAAATTGTACACCCGCTACAATGCATTAGCGGAGCTAATTATTGTGTGATTGGTCATGAATCTTTAAATAAGGTACAAAGAGCGGTGGTTTTATGGTAAAATCATGTTATATACGTATCCGGCAGGGTTACTAACGAATTAGTTAATTATTTACTTCCATTATTCAAAAACTCCAAGTACTCATTTTGTTCTAATTACTTTTAATGTGTTAAGTCTGTAGACCCCATTTCACCAGTGTAACATTATGGCCTGGAAAAGCCTAAAATTCACCTTCCGACGTAGTGATCCACTGTTTTCTCACGAGGTTTCGTGTTTTGACAGAAATAAAAACACAAATCAAGATGTAAGGTGGGTGGATTGCACCAGGATTTAACTAACAGCAGATTTATGGAATTATCTCCCAATACCTGTAAATTAACTTTGAGAGAAAGAACAACACAAATCAAGATGTAAGGTGGATGGATTACACCAGGATTTAACTAATAGCAGATTTATGTAATTATCTCCCAATACTTGTAAATTAACTTTTAAGTTTCCCTGTGGGAAGGTCCGTTAGTTGGTATGTGTTGACAGTGTGGGCTGAATTCCCCCAGCACGTATATATGTTGTGTATTATAGTATACACAGGTTAAATTCAAGTTTTGGGATAAGGAAGCACTACCTACACTATTGCATGGTTCCTAATCTAGTAATTAGCGTGAGTCTTTAATACTCAATAGGAGATCATTGTGTTGATATGTTCCCTACTGGGGCCAATACACAGATGGTTTTCCCATTGGCGACCATGTTAACGTTTTGTCTGATTATAAGAAAACGTGACCTGCAAAATGTCTTAAACTTCTCACCTGCTGTTATCATCATCTCATTGACATGCTGATAGATTTTAACAAACATTGCATACTTCTAGCTCTCGTAAAATGCCTGTATGTGTGACACCCGTCAATATTTACAAATGCCGGCAAGCATTACTCCGCAAACAGGTCACACAGGCAAATTGCTGCCAAATATCCTTCCGCTTATACAAATCATCTAGAAATCCACCATTTTATAGTCAACACCTTCTACAATCACACATAAAAATCTGCCTACTCAAGTGCACTTATGTCACAGCATGTGAATTTTGTAAAAAAATCATTTCTAAAAAATACACTGCACTTTTCTTCGTAACCAAACAGGAAGTCTAACTAGAACATGACCCCTGCTGAGATGTTGGCCCAGTAGGCTGTGTGATGTGTCTGCAGCGGTGTCGGGTATCGTTATTCCCTAGGGAATAGGGACAGCATGTTGACTGTCAGTGGTAGTTTCTACCGAAGGGCTATTAACGCCTAGTTTAGTGGGTAACTTATATATTGATAGGATAGGTTAGCAGAAGAGTGTTTAATCAATGCAATAAGTTGATTTCTAATTGTTGTTAGCAATTACACTTACTTACTTACTTACGTACTTACAAACCTTGATAAGTCCAGCTTATATATATATATATATATATATATATATACATATATGACACTTAGCAGGTGTTCTCACAGCAGAATTATGCTATTTTGGTACATTTTAAGGGAATCACTATGTCAGCATACATATAATGATATAGTGTTAGTCATTATTTGGTGTATTCATTTATAATTTATAATTGGTTGTATATAAGTTACTGAGTCGTGTTAGTTAGTGCAATGATGTGCAGTATTATATTCCACTTGCTTGTTTATTTATAGACAGTGCATGGTGTGATTGCACTGAGCAGTGCTCAGGCACTGTGTTATAGACTGCAGTTCCCAGTTAGGGTGAGCATTGTTACCTTCAATGTCATGGTGTATTACTAATTGGTTAGAAACAATTAATCTGACAGTAATATACAACGGTATTAAAGAATTAGAGACAATGCAGTTACACATGCGTTTAGTATTGATTAATGGACTCGTATTCTATGTGGATGATGAAGCGTTACATGATGATAATGGTCATGTATACGTACCGATGCTTTATTATGCATAGATGAGTGTCTCATATACATGTGTTTAAGTATAGAAGTATTACAACCGAGTTTATACTTTATGGACATTTTATACTGATTTGATACTATGTTAATGATACTAAGGATGCATTTGAATGTATTTCTTGATTTGGGAATACAATGTTTAAACTAATATAGACCTATGTGTTATTGATAGTAAGTCCGTCAAGGAGTATTGCCGTTTGGATATCTAGTTACAAATATCACAGGTGCTAGCCTGCTATTTGTTATCTGAGATGATTTATATGCAATTTAACTGTATAAAAGTTATGCAAGGAATATTATGTTTAACGCTGTTGTTGAATGATCCTTTGTGTCCGTTGTTGCACTTGTAGTAATCATATGTTATTATGTTGCAGGTTCTATTTTGTATTTTAGATCTATAACACAATAAATGATATTCATCATTTAACCGTGTTGCCTGTCTTCGTGGTAAATCTCCCGCTACATATACTTATAGGCATGGCGCATTTCAGGCCCGAAGGCTGGGGTACGATAAGTTCATGTGCACCCCCCCCCCGGTGAGGCAAACGCGCTCAGCTTGACAGAAAAGTTCCGTTTGAGAGTAAATAGTTCGGTTCTATTTTTGTTAAATGAACACCCCCCCTCCCTCCACTCCCGGCGTCGTGTCCGACAGCATAGACATAAGGGTTAAGTGCGAATCCAGCAAAAATGTTGAACGTCACCACAAAAACTCCAACAGAACCCTCGTCTTCCGATGTCAAGTCCAACAAGATGTGATGCTCCTGCTGAGATCTTTCATTGCAGGGTAAATGTGGAGTTGGAGGCCAAAATAGCACCCCCAAAAAACAACCACGCTACGGGTCTGTATTCAACCCATTGCCCACTATAACCAAATACTTTATTATAATATAACCGTTACGTATTTAGTTTGAATGCTTCTATACGAATGTTATGTTTACATGCTTAATGGCAAGTTTGGTCTTCATTACCAGACAACTGTGCAATCACAAATAAACACCGTGGTTCACTGGGGCATATTTAGACAGTCAAGCTGTTGGAATAGATATTAACCTAGGTCTTTTTTACTCACTGCAGGAGGTTGTCCTCCGCTAAATATGTCAACCTGTCTGTCTGTCTATCTCTCTCTCTCTCTCTCTCTCTCTCTCTCTCTCTCTCTCTCTCTCTCTCTCTCTCTCTCTCTCTCTCTCTCTCTCTCTCTCTCTCTCTCTCTCTCTCTAGCTTGAACCGGAGTGGCGATAGGCAAACCAAATGAAGAAGAACCTTGATAGTGTTTATCGCACCATCGTCTCGCCGGTTAGCGTCATGTTCATTTCCTTTTTCCGAGTCGCCATCTTGCATTTCTGCTGCGGCATCTGCCCATTTCGTCTTCATGACATAATAAATAGACTAAATCCATAAATAGACTGGAGCCACAGTCATCAATGAACTAGAAACTGGTGTTCGGTTCGAATGCTGTGCAAAAAATACCTGTACCAGCAACAAGATGTTTACCGCGCCTTCGTAAACTTCAAGACGACTTTCGTCAGAGTATGCCCTACAACTCTTTCGTCAACCACGATATACAACAACAGCTACGGAAGCCTTACAACTGAACTACTCTGTATGCGAATACCAGCAGCGTGGTTCTTCGCAATAATACCCTTTGCCAGAATTGTGAAATTTCCCCATTTACACGTTTTCATTTTTTATTTATCCGTCATGCTCATGAACAACCACACATGCTTCTGAACGAGGTGAATATTCAGGGGCTGGGCTTTCCTAAAACCTCCAATTTCCATCGAGACTCGGAAAATACACAAACTTCAAACTACACTCCTGCAGTCGCCTTTACACTTACTACACGCACAAGGGCCGTTTTATGACAACACAAACACTGTTTTGACCTTGTTACTGGGAAAGTAAAACCACAGTATGGTTGAACACAAGATCATGGTATCTAAAAACAATCCCTTTATCCAGAGTAAAAAAAAAAACCCGTTGCGATTTTCATACAAAATCCATTCCAATAGGTCTCTGGTTAAGAGCTTGTCACGGGGGATCGGTTCAACACCACTGTTAGAGTCAGGCAGGGTTGTCTCCTCTCTTCATCAATGTCTTCCACGAATATATAATACCATGCCTTGAAGGTCACACGGGCACGATATGTATTGGTGATAACAAAACGACGACAAACTAGCAGTTGGTTAGTGATGTCGACGTCCTCGCTAATGAAACCTCTTCAGCCTTTCTCTGCGGCTGATCTGTCTCGAGAAGCATGTTGCCTGTTGGTCCTTGTAGCACCGTATTTTGTTTCTACCAGATGTTATGTGTTGACGTCACGTCCGGTGTGAAGCATAGCCCGCCAGCTGGGCCTGGCAGCAGCAGTCCATGTCGGGGTCAGGACACTGTTAGACTTCCAGCTTGGAAAAAATACAGTATATGTTTGGGAAATTAGTTTTTTTTACAATATTCACCTGCTCTGACATAAGTGCATTTGAGTAGTCAGATTTGTAGATGTGATTGCAGAAGTTGTTGACAGTAAAATGGTGTATTTTTAGCTGATTTTACTAAGCGGAAGGGTATTTGGCAGCAATTTGGCTAGTTGACCCTTTAGCCGGATTACTGCCTGCATCCATTTGTAGATAGTGACGGGTGTCATTCATACAGGCATTTTGTAAGAGCTAGAAACATTAGATTTTGATTAAACTCGACCAGCATGTCAATGAGATGATGATAACGGCAGGTGAGAAGTTTAATACATTTTCTAGGTCACGTTTTCTTATAATCAGACAAAACGTTAACATGGTCGCCAATGGGAAAACTATCAGTGTGCTGACCCCTGTCCGTAGGCTGGTGTGCGTTGGGTGCGGACGCATCCCCTCCGCTGAAGCAAAATAGTTTCGCTTGGGGGAGAACTTCCGCTTGGACGGAACTAGTTTTGCTTAATTTTAAATCGCGACGTATAAATAAACGAACTGAGACGCGGACAAACATTTTGAATGGCACCGCGAAAAATTACCAGCTGCCAGCCCCTCCCTGCGACACCACGAAACAACTGCAACACCTCCTACCCCATTGGTGAGACCCCGAAAATTAGTCAGCACTACCCTCTCTCTCCTCGCGACACCGCAAAAAAATCTCCAACATTAACAATCCCCAACGTCATGACCGGCAGCGGCTGCGGCTCCGGTTCAAATATGATGGATGTTTATGAAATATGTTGAATCCCAGGCAGAAAAAAGGCACGCACGTCCAAATCAACCACGCCAGTCAATTGGACGGATATCTGTCAGTGGGGAGAAACTGGAGAAGGTTGCCTCAAATATCTGGGTGCAACACTATCGGATATGTGATCAAAACATCATAAGTTATTTCAATGGTTGCTCAACCCCCCGCAGCGTAGACAGGACATAAACCACTATGGGAACAAAAGACATCATCATAGCAACAAAAATGTTGCATGATATGTTCATTATATATTTATTTATGCATACTGTCAAAGACGTGAACCCTATTTTATAGAGCTTAACAAAGACTGACATCCTATCGCAACATCCAACGCATCCTATAGGCTTTCACGTACCACGAGCACAGACGAGGGAATTCGCAGTATAATCACCCAACACGTCGGGCAACGCGGATATATATATCCTATCTGTAGCAATATGACAACAAGTGGCATGGCATGGACATAGACGAGACCAACTTGTCTGGCAAAAACGATCCTGCGAGGCACAACGGGAGGCAGAAGAAAGATAGGCCGAGAAAGAAAGAATTGGATGGATAAGATCAGAGAATGGACATGTCTTGATTTCTACGAAACACAACTTGCGGCAAAGAGCCGTCAAAGAAGGACACAGATTGCAGGCCCGTAGTGTGGTTGATTCGTTGGGACCTGCGATGGCACCCCTTCATCCAACTGCATCCCCTTGATGTTCTTTAAGAACCTCCAATTGTGTAACCTTGACGAACATCAAAACATAAACATACAACTGTATCCCCCTTGAAGCTCACCAGAAACCTCCTGTTGCACCCATTGAGGTTTACAAAAAAGGCAACAGGTCATGTGACAGGTAGGTCAGTTGTGCGACTTCAAGGAGTAACTAACCCATGCACCTATGCGTACATTAACGGCGCAGGAAATTAACAGAACATGTTGTAGCGTCAAAGTAACAGAAAAACAACTCACTGGTGAAGAGAGAGAACGTTTTAATTACAGCACTGACACACACGTCGCTTTACGTCTGACTGCCCGCAACCCGCCAGTCTTCCACATACAGGTCAACCTCGCATAATGTCATTGCATAATAACGCGGCATTGTGCCAACGTCGCAGCCGACGACGACCGCCGAACAATAAAGGACACGCCCAAAATACACTGCACTTCTAAGCCACACTGCACTTCTACACAACACTGCCCCCTGATTTTCAGAACATCATATACATCATGGTTCATAACAATCTGGGACATCATATACATCATGGTTCATAACGATCTGGGGGTCGTCTCTCCCGGGAGCTTCGCCTGGGCAGAGGTCGGTCTACCTCTTCCTCACTGTCAGAAAACTCCCCCTCAGATCCTTGACGCGCAGGAAGCCGCGGAAGATCTTCGTCACTGAATGTATGCGCCCTCTCGGGAGGAGCAGCCTCCGGTGGTACAGCCGAGCGTAGGTCGCGTACGTGTCGTGGCATACCATCCACCTCCATTGTGTGATCGGAGATCACTCCCGTCACAATTCCCAACTTGAACTTCGTGTGACACCGGTTCTCTGATGGCTTCACCCATACGGCGTCTCCAACGTCATATGGACTGTCGATTGCGCCTGGCTCATTGTGTAGTACGCGGTCGATTCCAAGCACTCGTATCTCGTAGTTGTAGAGTTTGTTCGCAGGGGCAGTTGCCGGGTCGACATCATCTTTCGGCGCCACATTGTACCAATAAACGGCCTCCGCAAACTGCTTAAACGCACCACTGCGGAAGGCCGTGTCGTTGTCCGTGAGCAGCTCCAGCGGCGCCCCACGCTCGAAGAACACCAACTCAAGCTGCTGAATAACACTGTCAGTGTCCTGTCGTTGCAGGCTTCGCCAAACGGCGAACCGTGTCGACCCGCAGTCAATTAGAGTTAGGTAATGACAGCCCTTGACATGGGTCACGTCCATACCAACCCTGTGCCAGATCTCATCAACATTCACCTCTCCCTTAGCCCACTTTACAGGAGCTGGGTCGATAGACTGGCAAACTTGACAGGCTTTAACAACTCGCTGCACCTCCTTCCTGGTCACCGCCGGGCTCAGCTTTCGCGAGAAATATAGCGTGCGCTTAATTCCATGATGCCCGGTGACCTCGTGAATTCTAGCAATCCTTTCATCAGGCAGAGGGTCAACGGCACCGTCGCACACAGCAAAAGTCGGCTTCTCGCACATGTTTGGCTTTCCAAGCCATTTCTGAGGCACACGTGTCAGAGCGTCGGCCCGATTACATTCTGACCGGACAAGTTCGATGTCCAGGGCCAGACCATATTCGTCTACCAGTGCCTTGATTGTTTTAACACGTCTACGAATCAACACCTCACTGGATGCCTTGGTCTTCAAACGGACTTTTCCGCTCAGGGCGTTCAAGATCCAGTGATAAACAGTTAGAGAATCAGTTCGCAGGTGCAGCTTCTTCAACTTCCACGCGAGCGCCGCATTGACTCCTTTTATCACTGCGTCCAGTTCAGCCATATTGATGTGGGAGGAGGCATCTTCGGACCGCAGCCAGCTCGCATCTTCCACCACGTGACCGTCCACCTCAATCGCGACGCCCAGTGCCAAGGAACTTGCGTCCACCCACACCGTCGCCTCCTCACCAACGACATCCCATCGACCTTTTGCTGGATCATCCTGTTTCACTCTTCGAACCGTGTCTTCCAGCATTGCGCGCAGCGACTCATCATAGACCTCCTCATCCCACGTGCTGGTCAACGAATTGGCCCTCCGTTTGATGAACGCCGTTGCAACCCGGAGCCAGCCTCACACCGGCAAGTGACCGACGAGCTTTCCACAAAACGAGAACTCTGAGCGCCTCGTCAGTGTGTCCGGAACCTCGCCGAACACGTTGTTGCGCTTCCAACGCAGCTCTCCTCGCTTCCCCCAAACTTCCAGGCCCAACACTCTAGCTCCGTCAGCCACACGTTCCGCTGGTTTACATTCAAGTCCGTACGACGCATTTAACTGAGGCCACGTCCTCGTTTACGAAAATGTCATCAAGGTAAGACGAAGTGGCACGGTCGACAGTCTCGTCCTGCGTCAGCACCGCGGTAAGCACGGATTTCATAACACTGGGCGCCACATTCAAACCAAACCCCAACCTCGTGAGGCAGTACCTTTGCCCACGAAAGATCACAGTTTGGAAGGGCCACAGTCTTCCACATACAGGTCAACCTCGCATAATGTCATTGCATAACAACGCGGCATTGTGTCAACGTCGCCGCCGACGACGACCGCCGAACAATAAAGGACACGCCCAAAATACACTGCACTTCTAAGACACACTGCATGTGTGGACTGAATTTCGCACAGAGTCACACCCATCAAGTAACGGTAACTAATTGGTTCAGTCATCCGAAGGAATGCTTCTGATGAATTATTCTAGGGGTTGCTGTCCGGCCGCTGATCTGATGGCAATCACAAACGGCGTGGTGTCAGTGCCGTGGGCAAAACATTCACCCACCTATCTCGGCGGATGTTACTTTCATTGGCGCATTCTACGCATCCTACCAGTGAAACGAAGCAACACGATGCCAAACCAATTAGTTACAGTACATTTTTCCAAGAAACAGCACGACAAAAAGTTACACCAATTTGATTTGTTATATTAATTATTACAATAAATGCTAAGTACTATTTTAAATGGTTTCATAACAAAGGTACTTTAACTTACTAACAATGTGAAATAGCTATTCACATGTCACATAACGTTTCCTACGACAGGCGGCATTAAATAATGCGAACAATATTGTGACCTACGCATTTTCTAATCCTATGTCACGTTCAATGTGGGGCAAAGTGCCGGGGGGGGGGGCGCTTTGCCCCACATGATGAAATTTGCCAAATGCGTTTGACTGTCACTAGAATGATAGTTTGTGTTTCTTATGTCGTTACCACAGATCTGTAATGTTGATACTCTTTAGATAAGATAAGTGCACATGTCAATTATGTGAACCGTTTCTGCCCTAGCGGAAAATAAACATGGACCAAATCGTCTTTGTGGCTAAAAAGGGGTCGCTTTGCCCCACACTATATTATGTTGTTATAAATAACATAAATAATCATAAGCGAAAAATCCACATCATTTGATGAGATTAGGTAGGCCTGTCACCTAACACGCACGCACGCGCACACACGTGTACAGTCGGTCCCCTCTTATACGGCCACCCGCCTGCAACGGCCATCTTCGCTTTGTAATAATCGTTTTGGCTTTGGAGGACTTTAACACATTATAAACGATGCATTGTGAAGAAAATTTGCCAAGAAACATAAAAACTATGATATGTAATGCAAGCGTGCAGTTGATAGTAAACAAGTGTGTGTCACCTGATACAACAGTGTTTAGAAGGTTAAACGTAATGGAGATATACTGCATTTACAGATTGTTCAAATTGTCTGAAAAGTGGCAAATGTTGTTCAATTTTGAGAAATATAAATGCCTTGATCCACGAATATGTACAATATACAATGGGGTGAGGGGTACTGTACTAAGTACTACTGTAAACGAAAAGGACTTAGGGTTAATCATTAGTGCTGATATGAAGGTTTCAGAGAAGTGCGGAATTCTAGCTTCAAAAGGAAATCAAATCCTTGGATTAATTAAGCGAAATGTAGCGTGTAAGGAAAAAGAACTAATAATACCGCTGTACAAAACCATAGTTATAGGCCTCATTTAGAATATTGTATACAAGCGTGGAGGCCGGCCATATCGCAAGAAATATGTTTTTCTCAGTTAAGAAAGATTGAAGGACTAGAGGACATGAAGTTACATTAGTAAAGGAGCAGTGTAGATTACATATAAGAAAGTTCTCATTTTCACAAAGGACTGTAAATGAATGGAACATATTATCTCCTGATTGTGTGGGTGCTAGTAGCGTGAATATGTTTAAAATTAAAATCAACACATACCTCAGAAGGGCGAGATACACGTAGATAAAAAGGGTTGGACTCTCGATAAGCCAAAAGGCTTCCTTGTCCACCTCACATCTAGAGTTAATTCTGTGAGTGGGCAATCTTGCTAAATCTTGTTAAATCTTGCCTCGCCAGCGTCTATTTTTTTATTATAACAAACAAGAAGTGGCAAAGTTTAAAATATACGAAGATAGGTGATCTTAACCCAAACAGAACCGCATTGCCGTTATATACTCGGAGTAAAACGTTGTACTGTGTCCAATGTTAAGAGCAGTACAAAACAAGTGCGTTAAATCCCACGTAAAAATAATTACAGATCCCTCTGTCTTGCAGACTGCTGAACCCAGGATAGCTTAGGGAGTCATGCCCCAGTTAGACTTCCTGTTTCGTTACAAACGAAAAATGGCCAGTATATTTTTGAGAAATAATTTTTTATAAAATTCACATACTCTGCCATAAGTGCATTTGAGTAGTCAGATTTCTATGTATGATTATAGAAGCTGTTGGCAGTAAAATTTTGTATTTTTAGCTGTTTTTACTAAACGGAAGGATATTTGGCATACATTTGGGGAGAGCTAGAAATATCTAATTTTGACTAAACTCGACCAGCATGTGAATGATATGATGATAACAGCAAGTAAAAGTTTCAGAATGTTTGTAGGTCACGTTTTCTTACAATCATACAAAACGCGGCAACCAATGGGAAAACTAACTGTAGACTGACCCCTTAGGCTACACTGTTGTTCTCGAAGTCGAAGATGGCGGAAGACGATTCTTCGTTGTGGAATGTGGATATGGAAGTTAGCCTCTTTCATGCAATGAGGCGACATAAACCAGTTGGTATGTATTGATAATTGTGTGATCTTTTATGATAATTGTGTATATAACGTCATTCAGCCAACACTGTTATAATCAAAGCAGATAGAAATATCCGAAATCTTAATGTCGTGAGAGTGGGGCGATAATAGGGGTTATATATATTTTTAAATTAAAATATATCGGTGAATTTCAACTAAACAGCTCACATTGCTCACACCAACGCAAGCACAAACAATAAAGGTTACCAGAAATATTGTACTTTTAATTGATGATTAGAAATGACAATGTTCTGAGCTAATATTTCTTTTGCCTTTTTTGTTTATAATAGATTCCTAGCTAGACTCCTAGACCTAGACTAGAGTCGAGATAGACCTTTAGATCTAAACTAGTCCTACATAATTACTCAGCAAAGTCCTACTATTGCGAGGTCTAGAATATTACGTTGAAGCTGTATGTAGTGAGGGTTTATTTCAGAGTATCCTTCACAACGTAACGAGTCCACTACGTCTACAGGTACATATTTACCCCCTTCCGTGTCGTGTGGGATCTTTTTCTTCCCCTGGGCCTGGTATAGTTGTGTATGTCAATTTCACCATACGTCAACAGTCGCCATAATAACATATCGCACTACTGCCTATGTTTACCATTGGAACAGCGAAACTGAGGCGCTGTGAATGGAGCGTTCCGTGGTGAAGATGTTGCCGAACAAAAAGTTGGTTTTGACAAACTAAGCTAAGAATAACCTGGTTGGTAATAATACATGTGATTAATAATATAACATGGAATATTTGCATGATAAGCTACAAAAATAAAAACCAATGTTACATACCTAGCATATAATAATAACCGTACGTAACGCCACTATTTACACCAGCGTGTCTTCGCGGCAACACAATTTCGCCGTTTTAAAGTTGTAATTACTACACTCAAAACAATGTTTCGAACAGTTTGTTTCAACAAAGGAGATTAGATATATATGGTAGAGATTTAGAATATGAATATTTTATGGAAAAGTTTGTCCAGGTTTGTTATTAAAACAATGTGTTCCTATTGTGTAAGGCGAAATTCGGGACATCCAGTATATCTAGACACTAAGTAGACCACTTCTAAAAGACCCAAGCACTGCCAGTGTGGGGTGAATGATATGGCGGTCAGCAGCAGGATTGGAACCCTGGTTCCCCTTGACTGACAGTCCAGAACTCTACTGCTCCTCATCCTGAGATGAGTGATTGTCATAAGACAATTTTCATCATGGTGCAGTACCCTGCTTGCTGGTTACCAATTTGTCTTGTAATACAACTATCTATGAACGGCTGACATAATTTTAATAAAATGGATCAGACACCTAAATATGAGCTAAAACATTCTTGCAATTGTTTTGCCATATTATATATGCCGAGACAGTTGTGGCAATGTTTCCTATGAAATTACAATAAAATAATAACATTTTCAGATAGACATTTTGGTGTTCTTATGCTAACCAATTATTTCTGTTAAATATAATATATGTATGCATTATGTTTGGTATACATATAATGTTGAAATGTACATATATTTTGAAATACCAACTTATTTGTGTCATGTGGCTATGGCTAGAGCGTCGGACTTTCAGTCGAGAGAACCTAGGTTCGAACCTTGGGCAGGTTCGTTCATTTCACATTGCTCCGGTTCACTGAGCTGTCTGAATGAGTACCTGGCTAAAGAGAGTGGTGGATATTTGTGTACAAATAGTCTTTGAACACACATTACTTTGAACACACATTAATTACAGTGTGGTTCCCAGAGAAGTCGAGATAGTGTTCAATTGAACAGGTCTGCCAGGGAGTCGAATGCCTTGAGCAGAAGGACTGGATACTGTGTTATATAAGAACTTACCTATATTTAGTTATTTTTTATGTTTAACAAATGCTCAGTTTATGTGATGGGAATCCAATATCTAATTTGTGGGGGGTCCCTGGCATTTTTCATTGAACACAGAGGGGTCCTAGAGGAAAACTTTTTGAGAACAGCTGTCATGGGGATAGAGCATGACTTCAGCATTCCCTGAATCCTTTTAGGACGTCTATATAGCACTTTCTTTGCCCACCTCTTGAACACCAACCAGTCAGAGTCAGTTGACTGTAGAAGGGCACCTTTGATATATGGTCATCTGTCATGCAGACCAAGTGACTGAATCATTGCAGTTGTGCATGGTGGATGTGAAACTGGATTTTGCAATTGTCCAGCACCTCAAACTTTGGTACCATGTCTTGCCATTTCATTCCTGCAATCTGCCATAGGCAGCGCATATGAAACTGCTCTAGTCATCTGATAAACAATAGGTACTATTCTTGAGTTTTCTGAAAACACCTGTATATGGTATATAAATTATATGTAAGTTGAAACTATCACTGAACATTTTGTAGCTACATACCATTTTTGTTTTTAGATTAATAGATTGCATTTCTAAAAACTGTTAAGTAACAAATTTGTTGTCTCAAAAAGGCTACTTTCTATTCCCAAATCGCATGTGTTCATTCAAAACTATTACAGCCTGTCTACATAGCCAGTGAACCATGCATGTTTGTGCCTAAGCCGTCTTGAAAAACCAGGTAATGGATGGGAGGAAGTTTGTGTTGCATCCATGTAAGTTGTTTATATAACAGCTGCATTTCGATGGATGACACAATTTGACACTTGTAAATGTTGTTTAAATGTCAGATAGCATAAATTGTAATTGGTCAAGAAATCGTTATAATCTACTGAACATTGTCATTATGATTATGAATGTTCCACACCAACTGGCATAGAGGAAAACAAAATTTGTCGCAACTTCTCAGCTTTGCGACCGACATTCAAATTCAAGATGATTTGGCCAGCACAATTGGTCAATCCTGCTGACTTACTGTAACTAATTACAGTTTCACTAAGTTTTATATCAGTATAAAGAACCTTGTAATATTTAACCATTTCCACGCCATCAAAAATCAACAATTATGCTGAAGTATCAGTTGCAGGCCACACATGAACAACTCAGAAAGTTTCACCATTAGCAATGCCATGTGTGAATTTTGATCCTTTTATGCACCAGGTAGCATTACTGCCATCTACAGCATTTTGGCAAAGCAAGATGGCAGTTATCGGATTCAGATGGAGATGTGTTTATTTCAATGACAGATCAATGAAAATCAGATTTTGTTCAGATAAAAAAACATGCCCGTACTGGCCCAACAGCTAAAAAAGGCACATTGCCTAGCGGGTCAGTGCTTATATCTAGGTCTGCAACACATTCCATAGAAGTTCATTGTGTTACTTGTGTCATACCATTCATGATTAACAACATGCAGTGCTCGGTTAATGATGTAATAATTTAATATAATGTAACATGCATGAATTCCATCCAATCACCAGACCCGATCTCTTTCTACAACATAAGTATTGGTAAATGTACAAACAAGTATGAGCCAACAGAGCGTGTAATATATGTTTGAATGAAAATATTATATATTATCCGTAGTACCTTGTCTAGGTTGTCTCCTCTAAGTTCTAACCAGTTTAAATCAAGCTTCAAATGGACAGTCATTTTTTGTTAAGGTTTAGAAAAGAAGTTTCATTTTCAGTTTGGTATCTGTTACACCCATCTAATGCAACATGCAGTGAATTGTGAACAATGAAACCAGTGCTGCTGAGCTGCGTACCACATGTCAGACCCAACTTTAATTGAACTCCTCATTTGACATTGCCCAAAGAAATCAAATGGAAATGGTTGTAAAAGACGGGTATTCTTTCAACAGGAGTTTGGATGCTACTTGGATGCATGGATAGAGTCTACACTACAGCGTACACTGCGAATTACCATACACTGTAGACAATTAGTGTCATTTGATGAGACTTGTAGGATAGTTTTTAAAATTGGCCACAGACTATTATTCCATTGCCATGTGATATGTATCTGTGGATAGAACAGTGTCATTATTTTAAGACAAACATCAGCGCTTCAATTATATAAGACATGAATCTCAGATTTTTCTCAATAATTATCTCCGAGAAAATCTCTCACTTCATTCACCAAGCGGACTGATATTTGGCTCAAGAGTTATTTTCACAACTAGCATGGTATGTGTGTAGTCGTTCATTAAAATTGGAAGAAGTAAAAGTATAATATATTGATCACTGGTTGATTTCGTATGGAATGACCCCAAACTCAACTCGAGTAGCATGATGGGCATACTTAAGATCACACTGCAATGAGTTCATCATCTTAACTAAATTACCGCACACTGCACTTTGGAAGCTGGGGGCAGCCTGAGAAAGAAAGGCTGACGCAACAACAATGCTGTCATATATAACCAGATACCTACAGTAATGTACTGCTGAGTAGATTCAGCAAATCTCACGCTTATCACATCTCATAATGGTATTCATGAATAAGGTAATAGAACTGCAGGGTTGGATCCATAAATCACCGGTCTACTGTGTTGAGTCTGGTCCAGGCATAATGACAGGGAAGGACTCGGCTGCTGTCACATGTAGTCCGTCTGGCAGTAATTGCACCTCAGTCCACTCACCATTGCATTAGTCTGTCTCTTGTTCAGAGTAAGTAATGATGTGGTCTTATGTACCGCGTCTTTATCCGCCTTTGACAAGGCACTCAAAGGCGATTACTCCATCATCAGAGCTAGTGTTTGGGAAGCAGCTGTTGCAACACATTCATATGGCTTTCTCGAGATCAAGATAATTGGGTCTGAGCCCTGAACAGAGTGTTTTTTATTTCCCTGTGTGGGATCTTTAACAAAGTTATTGCGACTGCTCCATAGCTACCACGTAGAGTCGTTGAATTCTGTAGTTGCGTTTTCGACCAGCGATTGCAGGCTACTAGAGACCTCCAACTGCATCCTCATGTGGAACTCTTGCCTCAGCACTGGGGGGGGGTACGCACTCATTGCAACCACCCCCACACACATCTTATAGGCTGCCTATCCTGGTGATCAAAGAAACACTCAATTCTGTCAGTCCAATTTTCACTTGTCTGTTATCACTGATTGATCTATAGTCATCTCACAGTTGGCTTGTTGTGTCATTTCTGTTTGTTTCATTTCATGCTAATTTAACTTGTACAATGATTTTACCTGGCAGGAATTGATTGGGGAATCAGGAACTTTTTTCAGCAAGCAGTATAGTAAGATTCGTCTGGAGAATTTGCAGTTTGTTAAATTAGTGTAGATAGTGCAGTATTTATGGACCATATATTATGAAAAACACTAATTTGTATTACCTGCATACACCAACCAAACACTGCTGTACTACCAAATAGACGAGCATGCCGGTGAAGTAATAGTTTATACAATTTCTCAGCATTCAATTACATTTCACTATTAAGGCACACCCTGGATCATGCATTGCGTCTTATATTAACCATTGTTGTTTCTGCCATTTCCAGGCGTCAACAGACATTTCCACATGATGTGCATCCACGAGAAACTCAACAGTTCGGTCAGCAAAAAGATTTCTGCCCAACAGATTTGGCAACGACTCAGTGCAATGTTTGACTTGCAAGCTCTTGTAAGTTCCCACGTACCAGCTGAGACATCAAACTTGTTTCCATTGTTCAATTAGATCCCTTTTGATCCTTATCTGTACATCATTGTGAGACATTCAGTAAATCATGATTCAGTAAAGATTATTAACAGTTGATTATTTAATCGACCTAGCAGATTAAAAAAGACACCTTGATAAATAACCAAACAGCCTATCAATTTCAGCTATTATTGTCTTCAACATTAGACAGTATGTTTTTTTTCACCAGTCAGGAAAAAAAAAAATTATAGCCTATCCCGTTAACACTAGGTAACCCGAACCTACCTAGAAAAATAGGACAACCCTAAAGCCTAATCTTTTTATTTGATATTTAAATCAATGTTTGTTTTGTTACATTTTTGTTATGACTGATTAAATAACGGCAAACTCAAGTGATGACGTGTATGCACAGTCAAACTCATTTTGTATCTGCCCGCGTGATTGGCGAATGGCGGGGTCATTAATTACTCACCCAATAAGCGGCCTTGTTACACGTTGGCTATGGATGGCAGGCAATCTCAACTGTCTGCATGATAAAGGAGTCAGGAGGTGCGTGATCCTGGCAATACCGACCTTAGCATTGAGCTTCAGGCACAGCCAAAACCAAGAAATGCTTTTGATGTGCTGAGGACAGCCAACTAAAATATCAAACCGCGAGATGAAAATAGATTGGTGACGTCTCAGATTTTGGATTAATAGCAGTGATACCATGATTAAAAATCTTCATTTAACTTTGCGTTATCACTTCTTATAGTCGCTATCTTAATTTCGTAAACGATGTGCACAAATAAGAACTTCAGAAAAGTCAGCATGACGTCGCTCCAAGCGAACCTTAGACTTTGTGGACATCGCTCCAAGCGAACCTTAGAATTTGTGGACTTCTTCAGTGAAGTGACCGACAGGCACCTCGGTATCAACATTTGTTTTAGAAAATCCAGGCCTGTAACATTTTTGGGCGGGCCAGTAACTTTTCAGATCTACTGGTCCCCTGTCAAGGCGTGTACATGGGTGATTCCAGGTAATGGAGCAGACAACCTCACTTTAAACTTGAAGACAGTTTTACATAAATCCATTCCATGAATAACAGTTGAATTGTCAGTTTTTCCTTGCAGAATGAGTCAGAAATTGTGCCGTTTCCAAACAAGGAACTGGAGTTTTCCCTGCCACAGACCGATTTCAGCAGTATAACTGAGCAGGAGTTTCCTCGAGTCCCCTATCTACCCCCACCCTCGAACACCAAGGACACAAAGGACGCGACAAAAGAAGGTGGGTTTAAATGGTGAGCCAGAATCATAAATGTACAGTCTCTACGTACACATGTATATATCTCCAGCAGGGCTACATTTCTTCTGGAAGTTTTTTCTGAGGCATCACAATCATTCTTTTCCTAACAGACTGATAGCCCTGCTATGGGGGGTGTTATACTACCAAAGGCAATCTAAGATGTAGAGGCCTAGAAACTGCTATCACAGGAGACAGAGTCTTGAGTTTTTGGGGATGGATGAACTAGGGTAACAGAAGAATTACCAAGACAGATGCAATGTAAAATACACAGAGCAGCAATACACATTCACATAGGAATCCACCACAGATGTCATCAAACACAGAAGACTGGTGATTTGTGCATGTTTGCCAAAAGTGAACGGTGTTAGCCAAGCATTCAGGCAAGATTTTAAAAGGAAAAGAGGAAGGCCACAGAGTTGGTGGAGTCGATGATGGGACTGTTTCACTATGACAGCAGGCTCACAAGGAAAATCATCATTAAACAGAATCATTTGTTAAATAAAAAAATAAAAAAAGCTGCCACTGATTTTCAGAGGACAATGTTTCCATGAGACACAAACAAAAGTGTCCTGGTGGCGCATCATGGTGTTGACATTTTTCATTCTTCAAATTTGTAAAGAGTAAACCGGGCTTCTGAACTCATAAGTGATAAGAATGTTAAATGAAATGGTTCCCAGATCAAAAATGAAACTGGACTTCTGCTGTTTATAGCAGAGTGGTACATTTGTTAATGTTCTATGTATTTAAATCATGAACGTCATTGCAAGAAACATTGTTTCTGGTGGAAGAAAACATCTGGAAAGAGCAGGGGCCATACAGGAATAGACACTGTAGAAGGTTGACATTTATATGTGCGTGCATGTAAGAGCCAAGATGATTACTATACAAGCAGTTACCAGTCGGAGCTCTTCCCTCTTGGACAGTGAATCAAGAAAAGGCCAAGGAAATGTGATAGTTTTTAATTCATAGTTTCTTTGGGGGACAATAAATTACTGAGACTCCATTTAGGCATTTCCTTTGTGACTCTTGTAAAGTCTTCTTGCATTTTCGTCACTCTCAAAGTATTGATTTTGATCCTGACTGTGTATATAATGATTACACTATGTGGCCACACGAGAATTCACTTCGGTTTAGAAAGTAGTCACAATTTCTTCTGGACTCATATCTCATGTCCTACTAAAATAACCAAATATTCTCTATCAGTTCACAACATTATTTTCATCATCAGGTCTGAAGTTCTATAGACTTGCCCTTTTGATTTTTGAGTACAACTATCATTTATAAAACCTAGCAAAGATGCCCGTCTTATGGTGAGTTGCTATATATACACATAAACATACACAAAAGACGGTTTCCAGGAGTATTCGTTAAATATATTTATTGTAATGTGGATAAGCTAACAAGAATACATCATGATTTAAAATATATATTATTAGAATCAAGCTGACATATTTTGATACCGCTGACTAGTGTGGTTTATGTGAAAGAACTACGGCACTAACATTTTTAATGCGTTTGAGAGGAATGAGTTTCATGTCAATACTTGACATCTAATCAAAAGTCGATCTGTGATCACTTTAGGCAGTGCCTAGTTATGTGACAACTAGCTTTCATTCAATCTCTGTTTATTCATCTCTTGCGTGATGGTGCCAGTATTTTATCGCAAACTTGAGCATGTACTATACGTAGTAGCACTTCCGTATTTGAACTTTGAAGCTGACTGTTATTGTGTAAAGCCATGTCGTTCTGTTGTGATATCGTGCTATTACAACGGAGCTTCCTGGAAGTGAGAATGGTTGGCAATAAGTGCGCCGTAAATCAACGTAAAATAAATGCCAACGGTGCTCAGAATTGCCACAAACATCCTGCTGTGCAGTAGTCATAAATAAGATTTATGACGTCGCTTTGTCTGATGGTGTTTCACTGAACAATTGTTTGTCTTTGTCTGTGTTGTGTGGAGTAGTAGATGTACGTATTTGTTGTGGGGTTGAGTGTTGGCGCGGATGTTGCATTGCAATGTTGATATGTCACTGTAAGAGATGAATATTTGCGTACATGTCGTCTTATCACGTCACAGTTAATTGATTGTGGCATGACATTAAATAGTTATATGACGTGTGTTAGAGAAACAAAAAACTGCATGCTGTAAGTTGTATTTTTGCCAGGGTTCTAGCATAAAATAATAACAAAAGCTCAAGCTTAAATGTTTGTGTTTGCTAATAGTTGTCACAAACATTATAGATGGAGTGAAAGGACATTTTCTAAATTATAAATCTTGTTGAACAGTATAGGTGAAGAAATTTGTCATCAATTTTTCTTGTTTTTGGTAATTTTCACTATGAAATTAGAAAAAATTGTTATTGCCATTGAACAGTATTTTCTTATAGCCTTTGGAGACATGCACCTTTAATTAAGTTTAATTAATTACAAATGCTCACTTTTAATTTGGTCACTATCTTCAATCAATCACAAATCACGCTTGAAGTTTCACATCAAATCATGTAATTTTCGGTCTAATTAATTTAGCGTTACTGTTGTTCATGTTGATTCAATTCCAGGCACGGGAAGTTCCGAAAGAAGCTCAGGAAAAAACCGACCGTCAGCGCTGGAGAAGGCGGCAGAGCGACTGGCAGAGCCGACGAAAGCAGAAGAGTTGCCTAAGAGGGAGCATCGCAAGAGGACGAGACAAAACACGCAGAGTCCTGCGAGCTTGTCAGACAGTCCCGCAACAAGCAAGCGAGCTCGCCGCACATGACACAAAGACAGATGACAGTATTATTGGAAGAAATTACAGTGAATGTGCAGATCTGTAGAAACTCTGTCGTGATATCTAGGGAAGAGCTTAGGTAGCCCAGACAAGAAGGTGAAATCTTAATATTTTCATATGTTATTTGCATTTCGTGAGAGTTTCCCCTTCAAAGACATTGTCACAAAGCGGAATAAGAATTTGTGATGTCACAATCAACGAACTTGTGTTGTTAGTGCATACTTTTATATCAAAATAATGCTGGTTTTAGTTTTATGTTTAAAGAAGTTGTTTATTTAATGAATCTTAAAAATAAAGTATTACGTGTTGCTTCTTTAAATGTATCCTGTACATTTAGTAAAAAAGTTGAAACACTCACGCACACACACACAGTTGCACAAAAACACGCGTCTATCGTTAGTTGTCATTGTGATGTGATGGCGCGAACTAAGACGACACACTGACGCAATAAACAATGAAACGTCCGACGCGCCATCTTGCGTAGTTGCCGCGGATGTGACGACATTATCTATGAAAATGGCGCTTTCGTTAATAATACCAAAGCAATTATAATACCAAAGCATTTAAATTACCAAGCAGAGTCACTCAGCGATCCGCCATTTTGAATTTGAACTGGTAGCGTATACAATATAATTACGTCCACACATGAATAACAGAGGGCGCTGCGCGAATGACTGCTTAGTTATTAAATATTTAAATGCTTTGATAATACTAACTAGCATCAAAGCAATTATATATAATTGCTTTTCTAGCATTGACGCATAGCGCTAAATATTGCACATGACGTGTAGTGCTTTTGCGCTTGCGCGAACAAAAACCGGAAACACGGGCAAACTTTGATGGTTTCTGCGTTGTTTACATGTTAGATCGTTGGCGATAAACGCTATTGTATTCGTGTATTTTAGGTCACCAGTATAACACTGAGTGTCCACCATGGTTAACAAGTATGCCATTGCAGTTATGGGACTTGCAACATTGATTCGATATACGCTGATTGACATCACACGCGGGGTGGTTTTTTCTCCCCTTTCCCAAAAGCACGCACACCTCACAAGTGTAACCCCGGGCTTGTATCTTTTTAGTTGTAATACAAATAAGTCCGAGGGAAGGCTTCACAAACTTACAACCAGTGGCGGGATCCTGAAGTCTAGGGACAATTTATTGATACATACTGCAGTTAGTGATGGCGATGAACATGTCAGATTGCATATAATATGTCCATTTTGTTTTATCGTCTTAAATCCGTGCACCATCCAATTCGGTGTCCCCGTGGACGTTGTCTCGTTTTTATGTTTGTCTGCTTCGTTGAAAGTCTTATGTTAAACAGACAGCTACAATTGCTTATGAACCAGGTTGGCGTGCCATCATTCAGTGTAAGTTTCGGGTTTGAGAAAAAATACAGCGTTGCAACGAAATTTGGCGTCCAAACGATCACACACAACTAAAATTGCCCGAGACCCGAGAGGCTGAAGCTTCAATGGGCGCTTTATTATAAGTTATTAAAATTGCAAATAAATATTTATTATTCCCCAAATAGGTGTGAAATCATGTAATTTTGTTCCGTTTGTTGACATCCTTGCCTCACCGTGGCCTATTAATGAGCTAATTTGTTAAACTCTGTCTGTGATGAACTGTATTGATGGCCAGTTTTGTTTTAATTTAGTATGGCATGTGTTGCTATCAAACAAATAATATTATATGGGTTGTAAACAGTGTTCTACACAATTTAACTTGAAAGTTGGTGGTCAGTCGGACCTTCAACTTTCAAAAGTTGGTGGTCCCACACAAAAGTTAACATAATTACACGAGCATAATTATACATTTGCAGCTGCAACGCATGGCAATTATTAAACTAGTTCATGCCAAGTCTGTCCTGCATATTAATTTGTGATATTCAGATTAATGAACCAGCCAATGTACAATGTCCACATAGAGGCAACAGTTTATTGTTGACAGAAAAACACGAGTCACTGTCCGAATCCAACTCGGATTTCAAGTTGGGCATCCTCGCGCTGGATGTGGGTTTGAAGTCAGCCGTGTCGGGTGAATGCAGCTGGATGGTGATAACAGCTGTGGATGGCTTCATGCGGTTCGAAACTCGGTCTTGAACACTTCACTCGTTTCACTGTGCTGAAGCCTCTTTCACATTCGGCGGAACTCGCTGGAATTGCCAGCACTACGGAACTAAACTCAATCAATCTATCAGCATTGATCAGCTCGATATTTGATTGTTTTTCCAACTTGTTTTTGTACCATGCTTACGTTAAATTTCCCGTTCGGAAGTACCCAAACGTCACCATTACTGGCACTTGAGTAGTATTCGGGCCCACCTCGCTTTTGTCGTTACAATAAGAATTGTTGCTTAAATTTTATACCTCGTGTGTTATTGCAATCATTCAACATCATCCCATGCTTAGTTACGTTACACAAACTATACCAACTTATCTCACTTTTGAGGCCTAAAGAGCGACCCAGTTTGCAACAACCGTACTCTGCTATATCGCTAACTGCGTTAACGCGAGGCCGCAGCGGCGCAGACTGACGCAAACCGAGTCGTTCTTTAGGCCTCAAAAGTGTGCTAAGACGCACTATATTTGTAATATAAATATAACTGGGATGATGTTAAATGATAGAACTAAATCACTGAGGTATCTTAATTTAGGCAAACGAGTAGTTATAATGACGAAATCGAGGTTGGCTCGGATACTAGACAAGTGCTCCATTATTTTCTTTAAAAAAATTGCGGGCCGGCATTTTTTCAAAGTTACCAGCGCGACGAAATACTTCACGGTCCCTGGCCTCTGGGTCGGCAGTATTTTCGAACACTGGTTGTAAACAGTTACTGTTGACGACACTAATTATTGTGAACTTACAATAACGCAACTGGTTGGTATTGACAGCCATATTGTGCATAATTTATCCACAATTGCATATAATACCACAATTATTTTATGATAGCTTATTTGTTGGAAAAGGCGCGTAGCCGCTATATTGACTGTCGTACGACGCGTTTGTTTGCCCGTGCATTCGGCATTGCGGCTCACGTGCTAAAATAGAATGGTGTCCAAAATGTGACGCGTTACTGCCTCAATGCTGGCGAGTGCTGTAGAACCGAAAGGAACGAAGCTTACACGTTGTGCCCCTACACATTCAGTCTTCGCTTCCACAATTGCTATGTCGCAACGGTTGCTAAGCCTTCATATATTGGACCTTTCATCTGTTGAAAGAAATCCAAATACGAATTAATAAGCGGTGTTTTCACGGCAACCATCCAATATCCGCGCCTCAACCTTTAAGTGAAAAACTTCAATATTGTGGGAGGCTTCTTGGAAAGTCATGTTAGTATAATGTAGTTTCATTTGGGCACGGCTAAACTGTGTACCACAAAGAAGCATTGTAAATAAGTTGAACGGCGACTAAAGACATTTCTTTTCTGGCAGAAATATAACTGATGACAGAACGATAAGTCCACCGTTTTAATATCATTCAATATTTATTATTATTAGTTTATTTGATGCCATGAATATATACTTCAATTTGTCATCTTACTATTTAGTCCCGCCTCATCCTTAGTAATATTATCTGATGGCTCTTAGTGTAATTTATTATTTAAATTATTTTATTCCATATTTACGTTTTAGGTACAATGCATTTATATTTAAATTGTTTGTTAACTGTTTAATTCAATGCACAATTGTTAGTTGTATTGTTTTTAAATTATTTAACTTAATATTTGAATGATCTAACTATACAGGTTTGGTAGTATCATTGTATTATAAAGCGCCACAGAGCACTGTGTGATTATGGCGCTATATAAATATCGTATTTTATTATGTTTTGAAGCAACTGCCCCGTACCCTTGGTTTCTAGTAATCCATTCGCATCTTCTGCATGACAGCCTCTCTAGTAGTCCCTACAATGTCATTGTTAGTAGCTTTGACAGTCTCCACTGAGGCTCTCCAACGGGTTACGGACTCCCGTTTTACTGTGATGTGAGCCATCTGCTTTAATTCCGCGAGTCGCAAAGTTGGACGAGCGAAGAAAGAGATACATGCCATTGCAACTGTAACACAGAATATCACAATTGATTATTGAGAGGCAGAATGAAACCCTGCCAGGTTCAAGCTGCGATTGTCAAAACAAAATAAGATAATAGTAGATTTTGTGTATGCTGTTTTTTGCTTGGTGATTAAGTTAAATTGCCCATCGATTCGGTACCCTCCAGGCCCGGTGTCCGGGTGCCAGTACACCCCTCTGACTACCGGGTCACTACGCCACTGACTGTACAAAGAGAGGCAGGCACACTCATTCCATTGAAGCCAACAAGTTGTGAGTTTTTTTCAAGAACATTATTGGTATTAAGCTGGGTACTTTTATACTTTTGACTGAACCTATTACTCATTCTCAAACGTTTCACGTTGTAGAACCAATTGGAATATTGTGAACAATAGACTTCGGTTGCATCATCAGTATTATAGTTTAATTTAATAAAAATGCAAATCTTCAATTGTATCGATTATGCTTTTTGCAAACTCGGTGGGCCTCACTGGCTTAAGCAGTCCCATGAGTGGGCTTCAAGGAAAACAGTTTGGGAACCCCTGCGTCTCTCGTTTGTTATCACTGCGTTGTGGTGAATACTGCGTAGTTGCGGCGTAACGACGTCATGTATTAAACTGGCGCCTTCGTTAATCGAATCGGCAGGAACGAAGCTCGCTTATTGCGCCACTACACACGCAGTCGTCACATCCAAAATTGTCGTCATTCCTGACCTCTCATTTACTGAAAGGAATTCCAAAAAAGTGAGTAAACAATGTTTTCACGGCACCCTCGCGTTGTGTAGGCCTAAAGGACGAATGCAAATTTTCTTTACTGTCCAGCAGGATGTGCTGAATTTTCTAATCCTGAAATAATATTAACAGTTATTCAACCTTGGAGATGATCCCATAATTTCCCATTCAATGCTACAGGAATGTGTTTTTATGTGATGTATCCTTCCATAGTGTCAGCAAAATGTCTTAATTGTTCTTCCTTAACACGTCAGGAAAGTTCCTTGTCTTGATTCACAGTAAAAACACATGACTATACAGTGCTTTTACAACGACAAGTACTTGAGAGTACACCTTACAAAAGAGCATTGCCATGTATAATTTGGTGATAAAATTCGCCTCATAAATCTCTATCACACTTCTTCACAAAACCTGAACACATACACGAACGCATACACAACCCGTTCCCCACACGCGCACGTGAACACACACACGCACGCGCACACACACTTATTTACATGGTTCCGTGCTTGGTATACAGCCACTGTCAAATACGAAATTCGCACACTGTAGGAACTATAAATTGCACACAAACACGCTAGAAACTATAATTACACCAACGAAACTCGCGTGTCTGTTAGTTGTTGCTGCATTGTGATGGCGGGAACTAAAACGACAGACTGTGATAGGCCTAATGAAACGTCCGACGCGCCACCTTGCGTAGTTGCGGCGTATCTGATGACGTAATTGGGAAGATTAGCGATTACGTGAGATCCGGTCTCGTATCTTAGCAACGGCTCAACGACAAGAAGGCGCGTCAACGTATATTCCAACCAAACAAGGGAAGCAGCCCACTATATGACGTACGACTAATGGTTCCTATACAGTAGGCCTGTATGAAAATGGCGTTTTGGTTAAACGAAGTGAAAGGAACGAATTAGGCTTGCACATTAGGCCCCTACAAATTACTGCATTCCCTGGCTCTAAAAAAAACACATCGAGGCTCTCCAGAAACCTAAAGGCTAAAATTACACTTCCTTGACGTTCTCCAAAAATATCAAATTGCACCCCCCTTGACGCTCGCTAAAACCATGTCCTAATCTCCATTCATTATACGCTGTACGTGTGTTGTGTCAGTATTTGGTGTTACATAATAGTTGACTTTAATTGTCTCTAAATTCTTTTCCCTCCACTCAGATAAATACTGAACTAGTGCATCCATGCCCATTGTACAAATTCAGGAGCAGTGGTTTAACGAGACCAAGTGCGCTAGGGGCAAGAGTAAAAAATGCCGCCGCCCAAAAAATAGAGTGCAGTAATGGAATAGGTGCTAGTGATATACTTATCATTGTTCCAACACCACAATACAAAACATATATGAACGTATTGATAGGCGCGGTTTAACGATTCAGCGCAGCTACACCACACTGAGATATATGACATTCACGCCATCTCCAAAATTAAACCAATAAAAACGTCCGAACAAACCCCTCAGCAGTGTTCAGCTAACAAATTACTGAATATACAGTAGTCAAAGTTAACAACTGTCAACATAATATATATGTTCACTACGAGCTCGACCCGCCATTGCCACCGCGACAACATGCAATGATAGGCCAATGAGACCGGGAGTGATCTGTTGCTCCGAGCGCAGAAGCTCCGTCAAATTCTCCTACAACCTAACCTTTCTTGCTTTGAGTAACGCGAACTCGGCAATTACACCATCGATGTCCACGACATTGGCTAACTCTCGCTCGATCAACAGTAGCGCAAAACTGCTTAAGTTTAGGCTGTGAGATGCTTCTCTCACACGAGGCCACGCTCACACACATAGTGGGCAATGTCCTAAGAGACACGAGCAGGTTTGGGAACGATGTCTCGTGTCCTCATTTCACTACCCATTTAAGGAGATCACGGTGCATTCCAGTTTCTAGCCGTCTTTGCTGTTTGCCGTTCGTAACACACGGCGTATCTCCCCTTTCAGCCCTGCAGCGGTGATGTCGACATAGGTGTGAGTGGGTCGATCGATGGCAGAGTCGATATCTTCACGAATGATTGAGTCCATTAGGAGCTCCATATTGGTAAGACATCTACATTTATCGTTCACATCCATCATGTGATTTGTTCTGTTTCATATCTCCCCGCGGAGTCGATCGACGATCTGCAGCTGCTCTCGCCTCACCTCCGCTTGTAGTGACAAGACGGCAGCCTTTTCTCCCGCCATTAGTCTTCTCCTCCGCACCCTTCTTTCTGTTGCTACCCCCATTTCCTCGCAGTACGCCGTGGCCTTCGCCTTTTCATCAACGTTTTTGCGTTCCTCTTCGCAGACAAGCCTTGAGTTTGGTCGCGCAACTCTCCAGCCGAGCCTAGAATTTTTCAAGAATATCTCTTCTCTCTCAGGACTGGACGCCAGAAAGCCAGGTAGGCAATGAAGGTGTAAGACATCATACGTGACTGGTGGATGGCGGAATCAGAGTGCGTATCAGCCGTCTCGTGATCATCGAGCTCCATTGAGTCTCGCAGGTTCTTCTGACGGTCTTTCCCGTTACGTACGTGTTGCTTGAATCCCACCGGTCGGTTGTTGCTTAGAGGAACACGAAGAAACGATCCATCGTGCCAAACAAGGCAATGCTATTGACTGACGCTTGCGCAGAGTGAATGGACGCTCGACCAAATTCAACGAGTGATTGCTGCAAGGGACGTAGGTGGCCAATGTGTTGATGTCCACAATCCTTCGCTGCACACCACTGTGGATGGCAGTATTGGCTAATGTCAATTGAGTTACATTTGATTTATTCAAGCATGACTACTTTAATATTTATGTAATGTCACAGCGATGTGTTCAGAATTCGTGTGGACCACAACGTAGGTCCCCTGTGAATATGTATGAATTGTGTCTAAGAAAAACAATCTCCTCAAAAAGTGCAGCTGGGGGCATTTGATAAAAGTATGATTATATGATTAAATGAACAAATAAAGTAGTATACTATTTTCGGTTACTATAGCACTAGTGGTATCAGTTCATCACACATTCCAATACACTAATTAATATTGTATAATATGTGAACATAAATATATTTTATAATACTTAATAATACATGATTCTGAATAATTTATAGTAATAACATTATCTAACATTAACTACAACAAACAAAATACTACTACTATTACAACTACTACAACTACTACTACTATATACTACTACTACTACTACTACTACTACTACTACTACTACTACTACTACTACTACTACTATACTAGTACTACTACTACAACATAAATAATGCTAATTACATAGATAAATATCATAAGATTGGTATAAAATATATATATACACCATACACAAAACTGAATTATTTAACGTTTTATCATGGAAGTGTGGCATATTTGTTTTGTATTTTGGTGTTGCGAATGCTTTCCCACAACTCGATCGTCAGAGAAAATGACAATGCACAATATATACGTGGTGGCATTGAAACATTTTTTGGTAGTTTGCGCTGCTCAAATCATGGTCGGCAGGTGGCAGCACTGTCCACGCACCAGTCGTCTGCCCAGCGATTGGCTGTCGGCGCGGAAGATTTAAACGAAGGAAGGCAACGAGGTTTCAAACTAGGTAAATATTTTTTTGAATTCTCCTTTAGTGTTCTGTTTTATGCTTCCATCTTTATACCCATCAAACAAGCAGTCATTGTGGTGCAAAATAATTCACAGATTATTAATTTAGTCACAGTAATATGTTAAGACGAATCCAAACAAACATATTCGGTTTGATTTTGAAAGTTTGTTTACAATTTCAATTATTTGGTGTGCCAATTGCAATGTCTTTGCCTTGTGCATTTCTACGATGTTAGATATGTAATTATTTGTGTACAATGTATTAAAACGTCAAAATGGGGCAATACTTTCTTCACCATATTAAATATTTTCCGAAGATCTAATGTATTTTGCAAACAAAGGTCAGGCGGAGCTCCTTGGCCAGTCTTGTCCGAGTTCGATGTATTTCAACTTTTTAATACTCGTTTATTCGCCAGATGGAGTCACCAGAGACCGGCCGCCTTGTCTTATTGCGATGCGAGGAAGCAGTACATGCTACCTTCCTTGTAGACAAACTTCAGACCTCCTTCAAACAAGGTGGAGATTATTGACAAAAACATCGATAGCGATTGTTTCAATTATGATAATTTTGTATACTTATTTTCGTTGTCGATTTAATTTTCAAAAACCTTTTTATTTATTTGTGCCAATCCAGAACCAGTGAAATAAATGCCATTGTCAACTAACTGGGTGAAGATTATTTACAGCAAAAAAGCCTTATATCATAATGTACATATAGTCTAGAGTAGTAGGTATGAAATCTTGAAATGTTCATTTATCGGCAATCCCCAGTGACAGCTGTTTTGCTCATCTATTCTGTAACTGTCAGGGGAATTGCCTTTGCTTTCTAGTTAAGTCACTGGCAATGCCCATGTCACTGTTACTACCGTTTACTATAATGTATATAAAGGGCATTGCCATTTACCAACCACACAATGTGTCTTTCTTTCGCTACATAAACTTAGCAAAGCGCAGCAGGCTACACCCCACACCACCACAGTTGCACTTATATATCAACAGTACGACGGTGAGTAAAATGTACATATAGTCTAGAGTAGTAGGTTTGAAATAGAATGTGCTGATAAATTAACTAAAATAACTTTAATACATCTGTACAACTTTTTGTATAATTAATATGCAATTGGTAATCATCTAACAGTACTTAACTGGAGATGAAAACAGTAGAAATATGTGCTGCTCAGGTTGTGACCACTGCTTGAATTGATAGAGAATGACATGTAATTTTGACATTATTAGATGGCTTCGCTGCAGTCGTCCTGGATAGAGACAATGTGGTCCCTGGTGCAGTATCCCCGGCAGAGTACTTCATACAGCTGTTTCGACATCGAGGACTACACACAAATGACAGAGAGTTGGTGTTGTCTTCAGAGGAACAGATGGTGGCAATGCAACTTTGTCTGGCAGAGAAAAACAAGAAGGTACAAACTTGGTGTGATTTTGTGGCTTCTTTCAAAAAGCAACACTTGTGTATCATGGATGTTTCCCAAATATTTTCTTTATGCAGTGTGTCTTGTTTAAGTAAGTTATGAACATAGTTTAACTTTTATTGAATGGCTGTTCTATTGTACGTGGCTTACAAGTAGAATGTGTCATTAAGGATTATTGCCATAACTTTACATCAGTTCAATAATGGAGTAAATATTTAGTTTATATGTACCTGTATTTATGTTATTATTGGCACATTTTTGGGTCATTTGTTTTGAATGGTGGTTTTGGTTTGTCAAGCTCAGTTATAATGTGCTATTGTAAAGTTGTAAATGACAAAAACTTAAACGAGTCTTAAAGAACAAGTTGACCAAGAAGTAACAACAGTAACGCATACAACGCTTTATTTCACAATGATAACCAGACATGTCATATCTAGTGTGTAATATCTAGTCTGTCATAAATTGGGGAATGTAGTAAAGCTAACACTAACCGAGTAACACAGAACACTGAGGATGGTAACTATAGAATGCACATAAATTATGGTCAATGTGACTGAGGTCTTAAAAGTTGGCTGTCTGTTCCTTGACCCTGAGTCAGCGTGGGTGGTGATTAAAAAGAGCTGAATTGGCTGTTTTGACTGGGAAAACTGCGACCACATTGAATATCAAACAGCATTAAATGCTTATACTATCCGGCATCCATTATATTGCTGAATTGGCTGTCTTGACAGTGGGAAAAGTGCGACCACATTGAATATCAAACATCATTAAATGGCCAAACTATCCGGCATCCATTATATTGCCAATAGTGTTGTTTATAATCTGAATGTTTTGTTTACTTTTCATAATTTGTAATACAAATTACAAACAATGTTTTGAGCTTACTAAATGCAATTGGTCAAGCAGTATACCGTCAACATACTCTATTTTGTATTAACAAATACATTGAGGAACACACGATGTACCTGTAAACATGTTTTCAGGACACCGGTGACTTTGACGTTGAAGTGAGTCGTGTGGTCGAAGTGAACACACGTCTCATGGCGGTCAGACTGTTCGGAGAGACACTGGACAGTGAGTTTGACCAGCAAGTGGCCACAGATTACAGACAGTTCTTGAAGACAACCAACATGGTGGATCTGGTTGAAGTTCTGTCGCGTGTGAAGGAAGAATGCGTAAAAAACACTGAATTGATGCAGGAAATAAACAAGACACAGTTTTACATCTTGCCAGGATTGTGCGATGCTGTTGAGGTACAACAAATCTTAGTGTTGAATTATATGTGCAAAATAGGTTGATGTCGGTGTAAATAAATATTAATATCTTAGTTTGACTTATATGCACTAAATAGGTTGATGTCGGTGTAAATAAAATCACTGGCAGTTATGACATATTATAAATAATGTTAAGTCCTGGTGTTTTTTAATCTTTTTTTGTGACTGGACTAAACACATTGTCCATATTATCCCCTTGCGGTTCTCTGCAAGGTTGCCCCCTCTATCCTGTCCTGTTTATGGTGTACTCACAGCAGAACCCGATACAATTTTTTATCTGATCATCTCACCTCTTCAGTCGCCTTCCTCTTCTGTGTTGGCATTTAAAGTCTTTCTGGAATATGTGGGTAACAATGTTTGTATACTGCAAACATCACATGCCAAAAACTGCCAGAATTGTCTGTATCTGTTAACTTCCATGACGGATGCAGGTGTGAATGTCCAAGCTCCTTTTAGATGTGGGTATTTTGTAACCTGTAACATCTCTGATAACAACACCTCTCAAAAATAAAGTATGAATTAATTAATGTCTTACACCACCATTGGCTCTTACAGTACCATTGGCTCTTACAGCACCATTGGCTCTTACAGCACCATTGGCTCTTACAGCACCATTGGCTCTTACAGCACCATTGGCTCTTACAGCACCATTATTTCATAATCTGTCAGAAATAAATTGCACCTAGCAAACATTTTGTATAACAGTTTAAATAGCAAATTGTGTATATTATATAATAGTTGTTTTGTATCCAGCACGAGATGTTGAAATACCTGGCAGAAGACAAGGAAGTTCTGTCGGCTCACGTCGAGGTGTCACTCGATGTGTCTCTCTCCGATAACATCAGTCAGGGTGCAGAGGTCGTATGGCACAAGTGTGACCTTGAGCAAGAGCTGCGGAGACAGACTTCAGAACCACCGCCTTCCCTGGGATCAGGTGTTCCAAAATCCACCACTGAGGTATCACACAGCGATTGTACCAATACAAGCACTATGCTATTTGGGGAAATAAATTATCTTTGTCATTAATTGCCAAGTACCACAGCTCCTCATTCGCAGCAGAGATGGGCACAATGATGTATGTCATGTTTGTGTATTTCTAGAAATTAGTTAGTTAAAAAAGAACTGGACATGTGAATAATAACGATGAATATGCCGAATTGGTTTAGCAGCAGCCATTTTTTTAAATTGTAAGTGATTTAGATTTATTAATTCAGCTTTGTCCCATGTTTTTGGTTGTAAATACTATGCTTACTACTATATGATGTATCTAGCACTAATTTTAATAGCCTTAGGTAAATCATAAATAATTACGATTTTTGAACATTTGTTTTAGGCGTGTAGGACTGTAGGTGCAGTGGTTACTAATTTATTAAGCATGCTGGTCTCAAATATAGTTAGTACGGACCTAATAAAAAATTCACATGGTGGTGAGTGAAACTTGTTAATGAAAATTGGTGCTAATAGTGATTTTGCATCATAAAAATCACAAGCCCCACACTACCTATTGGTGAGGGACGGGTTTGAACCAATGCTGAACAAGTGTAGCATATATATTATTATGTTGACAGACGCACAAATGATTGTAATCTAGTCTGTGTCGTGTTGTTGCAGTGCTACGTACAGCAGATCATCATGTCCTACCTGCAACTGCTGGTGAACATCCGCAGTGAGACAGCACTAGCCCGAGTCATCAACGTACCAGACCGTGGCCTTGACCACCGGGCATTCACAGCCATCAAGAAAGAGGCAAAGAAAACAAAGCTTTCCATGTATCAGGTATGTGTGTCCCACCATTCCAGAATGAGATGTTTCTCGCTGATGCTCATTACAAGCTACCAACCGAAACACTACTGCACCAATTTGTTTAACGAGTTTCCATCGTGAAATGATCCAGAATAGACTAGTCTTTCATGTGCTTGTTATGTAAATGATGTTAATGTTACTCAAATGTGTTTATTTTGATGTTTTGTGACACACCATATTCCATTTTAATTACTGGCAATGTTTTAAGCTATGGCAGATAGTGTGAAAACCAGAGCAAACAGTGAAAACCACAGCCGACTGAATGAAAACTTTGAAGCTTTTTTTTTGAGACGATATACTTTTTTGCATTTTCTGTATTCAAATTGCCGTATCTCTGGAAATAATGTGAATATAGGTAACACTGAGATATCCTTTTCCCCTCTGAATGTGAAAGTAATTTTGTCTGATATCCGACATTGACGTTCTGAGATAATCCCTTAACTTATCACCACTTTGTGGTTGCAGACGGCATCATCCTATGTAATGCGACTGAGCCTCGGTGGAAAGAGTTACGCACCGGACCCTGATTCAGCACTTGCACCATACGTGAAAGGGATCAGTGAATTCACCCATCTTGTCAACAAACTACAGACGATTGTGGAAGAAGACATGAACGCCCGGTACATTAAACTTGTTTAAATATCTCGATTAAATACAATTTTTCGTTCATCTCACACCAGTCACTTTGCAAAAAACTAACCTTGGACATGCTTACTTTTGGTCTGACCTGATAAAAATTTGTTGAAAAACTGACAAAGGTGGTCCGACTATATTAATGCAAGGCTGTGTGTTCCAAATGTTTTAATATAATATTCTGAATACTAGAATAAATATGTTTAAGATATATTGCCCAACAAGTTAAATATTTAATTAGCCCATAACAGTGTTTGCAATTTTAAAGTTGCACCACAAATATGTTGAGATTGTATACAAAGCTTTCGTACTATGAACACCTACTAACAATAGTAGCGGAAGCGGTCCTGTTTAACTAATAAGTAATATTAAGTATATTTACATTTTGTTCTTGCTGATGTTTTGAACCTTGGGCAAGTTTATTCATTCTACCTTTCTCCAGTTCACTCAGTTGTATGAATGAGTACCTGGCTATAGACAGTGGTGAATATTTGTGTACAAATGGTTGTTGTGCATTGATTGCACCATGGCTGAATGCTTCCCAGAGAAGTCAAGATGATGTTCGATTGAACAGGTCTGCAGGGAGTATAATGTGTATCGCTTTGAGCAGTCCTAAGGCCTGGATACAGCGCTATATAAGGACTTACCTTTTCCTTTTTATAAACATATTTAGCTGGATTAAATTGATGTGTCTATTTCTTTGAAGCACTGCCATCCGACGAATCCTGAATATCATAAGAAACACGATCACAAAGAATCAGGACACATGTCTGAGGCGAGAGAGTGTCGACGTAGTCACGGAACGGCTACAGGCCTGTGTTGCGCTCATGGCTGATAATATAAGCCACATCTTGGGGGACAGTCCTAAGCGGGTGAGACATATTTAACAAGATTTAACAAGATTGCCATCCAGAGAATTAACTCTAGATGGCAGGTGGACAAAGAAGCCTTTTGGCTTATCGAGAGTCCAACCCTTTTTATTTACATGTATCCCGCTCTTCTGAGGTATGTGTCGATTCTATTTTAAAACATATTCATGCTACTAGCACCCACACAATCAGCGGATAATCTGTTCCACTCATTTATTCCTTTGTGAAAATGAGAACTTTCTTATATCTAATCTACACTGCTCCTTTACTAATGTAACTTCATGTCCTCTAGTCCTTGTATCTTTCTTAACTGAAAAAAAAATTTCTATCAATATTTTCATAACCATTCAATATTTTAAACACTTCTATCTGATCTCCTCTCACTCTCCTGGTCTCTAGTGTAGTGGTCTCTTTTAGGCATATTTCATAACCAAGATCCCTCAGTTTTGTGTACATATTCTAAATGAAGCCTAACTATTGTTTTGTACAGCGGTATTATTAGTTCTTTTTCCTTACATGCAATATTTTGCCAAATTAATCCAAGGATACGATTTCCCTCTGAAGCTGCAATTTCGCACTGCTCTGAAACCTTATCAGCACTAATGGTTAACCCTAAATCCTTTTCTTTTATAGTAGTACTTAGTACAGTACCCCCATTGTATATTGTACATCTTTGTTCCCATGTCCTGTGTGGATCGAGGCATTTACATTTCCCAAAATGAACATTTCCTACTTTTCAGACCATTTGATCAACCATTTGATTACACATGTTCATTTGTAAGGATCATTAAGCAACCAGCATATTTACATTCATTGCTTACGCCTGTAAGAAAACCTAACCAATTTCAATCATTTTGTTCCGATTTACCTGTTGTTCCTAGACTCAATACTAACATTGGAGCTAAGGCTTTTACCTGTTGTTCCTAGACTCAATACTAACATTGGAGCTAAGGCTTTTGCCTGTTGTTCCTAGACTCAATACTAACATTGGAGCTAAGGCTTTTACCTGTTGTTCCTAGACTCAATACTAAAATTGGAGCTAAGGCTTTTACCTGTTGTTCCTAGACTCAATACTAACATTGGAGCTAAGGCTTTTACCTGTTGTTCCTAGACTCAATACTAACATTGGAGCTAAGGCTTTTACCTGTTGTTCCTAGACTCAATACTAACATTGGAGCTAAGGCTTTTGCCTGTTGTTCCTAGACTCAATACTAACATTGGAGCTAAGGCTTTTGCCTGTTGTTCCTAGACTCAATACTAACATTGGAGCTAAGGCTTTTGCCTGTTGTTCCTAGACTCAATACTAACATTGGAGCTAAGGCTTTTGCCTGTTGTTCCTAGACTCAATACTAACATTGGAGCTAAGGCTTTTGCCTGTTGTTCCTAGACTCAATACTAACATTGGAGCTAAGGCTTTTGCCTGTTGTTCCTAGACTCAATACTAACATTGGAGCTAAGGCTTTTGCCTGTTGTTCCTAGACTCAATACTAACATTGGAGCTAAGGCTTTTGCCTGTTGTTCCTAGACTCAATACTAACATTGGAGCTAAGGCTTTTGCCTGTTGTTCCTAGAGCTAAGGCTTTTGCCTGTTGTTCCTAGACTCAATACTAACATTGGAGCTAAGGCTTTTGCCTGTTGTTCCTAGACTCAATACTAACATTGGAGCTAAGGCAGAGCTAACTCAATACTAACATTGGAGCTAAGGCTTTTGCCTGTTGTTCCTAGACTCAATACTAACATTGGAGCTAAGGCTTTTGCCTGTTGTTCCTAGACTCAATACTAACATTGGAGCTAAGGCTTTTGCCTGTTGTTCCTAGACTCAATACTAACATTGGAGCTAAGGCTTTTACCTGTTGTTCCTAGACTCAATACTAACATTGGAGCTAAGGCTTTTGCCTGTTGTTCCTAGACTCAATACTAACATTGGAGCTAAGGCTTTTGCCTGTTGTTCCTAGACTCAATACTAACATTGGAGCTAAGGCTTTTGCCTGTTGTTCCTAGACTCAATACTAACATTGGAGCTAAGGCTTTTGCCTGTTGTTCCTAGACTCAATACTAACATTGGAGCTAAGGCTTTTGCCTGTTGTTCCTAGACTCAATACTAACATTGGAGCTAAGGCTTTTGCCTGTTGTTCCTAGACTCAATACTAACATTGGAGCTAAGGCTTTTGCCTGTTGTTCCTAGACTCAATACTAACATTGGAGCTAAGGCTTTTGCCTGTTGTTCCTAGACTCAATACTAACATTGGAGCTAAGGCTTTTGCCTGTTGTTCCTAGACTCAATACTAACATTGGAGCTAAGGCTTTTGCCTGTTGTTCCTAGACTCAATACTAACATTGGAGCTAAGGCTTTTGCCTGTTGTTCCTAGACTCAATACTAACATTGGAGCTAAGGCTTTTGCCTGTTGTTCCTAGACTCAATACTAACATTGGAGCTAAGGCTTTTGCCTGTTGTTCCTAGACTCAATACTAACATTGGAGCTAAGGCTTTTGCCTGTTGTTCCTAGACTCAATACTAACATTGGAGCTAAGGCTTTTGCCTGTTGTTCCTAGACTCAATACTAACATTGGAGCTAAGGCTTTTGCCTGTTGTTCCTAGACTCAATACTAACATTGGAGCTAAGGCTTTTGCCTGTTGTTCCTAGACTCAATACTAACATTGGAGCTAAGGCTTTTGCCTGTTGTTCCTAGACTCAATACTAACATTGGAGCTAAGGCTTTTGCCTGTTGTTCCTAGACTCAATACTAACATTGGAGCTAAGGCTTTTGCCTGTTGTTCCTAGACTCAATACTAACATTGGAGCTAAGGCTTTTGCCTGTTGTTCCTAGACTCAATACTAACATTGGAGCTAAGGCTTTTGCCTGTTGTTCCTAGACTCAATACTAACATTGGAGCTAAGGCTTTTGCCTGTTGTTCCTAGACTCAATACTAACATTGGAGCTAAGGCTTTTTCTGTTACTGCATCAACTCTTTGGAATATGCTCCTTTTTTGTGTTAGATCGGTTACAATATTACACAATTCCGACATCATTTAAACTCATTTACAACCTTGCTTATCCTCCTTAGCTCCCTGGCGTGTCCATCCATCCGTTGACAATGTTGAGACTTACCAACCCTTTTATTTTGATGTACCTCTGAGCTTGGTTTCCAAGGATTTAGGTGCAAAAGAAGTTACATTATTATTATTATTGTCTTTTATGCTTGAGATGTAACCAAGGCAAACTGACTTGCCTATCACTCAAGACTTTTGTTGTTGTAAGCTCCTCAGAAGTCCTTCACTCTAACGATAACTTCTGCATATCCCTCTTAATGACTCTGAACCACTGAGCTCTGGTTCGAGAGGATTTAGGTGATACGCAAGTATATTATTGCAGTATAGATCTGTGGATGTTGATGTAGACAAATAAATGAGAATAAATACCATGTTAAGGGGAAGCAGTCTGTTCTTCTAACCGGAATTAATCAGCCTAGTAATTTGTAATCAGAAACCTGCCGTGTTGAACGTGAGAAAATGGAACACCATTGAACATCAATGAGTATTACAGTCAACTCAGCCTGACTCGGCCATATTGCCAATAAAGCATGTTTTGAAAGTGGATGTTTTGTTTACCATTTGAACATGCTGTGGGATAAAAACTTTCTAAATGTGAACATTGTTACGAGTTTACTAAACACAATTTGGCAGGCAGTGCCCCATCAACATATTTGTTAGAGTTAAGAACTTTAAATTAATGAATAAATGAAAATCTAGAAATAGACTACCTCTTTTAACTCAAGTTAGTTTGAATAATAATAAAACTGTTATAGTTTGTTAAAACAATTTTGGTCAGCTTTAAAAAAACAATTAAGATATATGAAAATGTCAGTGCATTTTGTTTTCAGAACGTGAGTGTAGGAGGTTCGACATGTGGCCGAGCCAACTTGAAGCTGATACGCACTCTGTTGGATCAGACGGCCGGCCAGACATTTGTTGGCAGGACTGTGGATGTTCTCAGTGATACAGTTTCTAGTCAGAAGACTCCTGTTAGATTCCCATCACTTCTCTCAAAGTTCAGGTATGTCTTTTTTAAAATGGCATCTTCAATGTTTACATTGTACAGACTACAATGTTACGGGTCCCTCTAGTATTGCATGTTGTTTTTATGAGTCTGAAATTTGAAAAATATTGCACGTCAGAGCATCAGCACATTTGTTCAAACTTATGCGCACCCTGTTGGAACCGATGGGAGATTTGTGAAACCTATTTTTTCGGCTGCATGAGTGGCATCTCTTTGTGTTGTTCAGTTATCATAAGTATTTCTCTCAAAAACAACCTCTCAAGCAATCTGTTACAGTACCCATGTAGGGACACTGATTTTCCGTTTAAAAAAAGGCAAATTCTGTTTCGATTCTGTTTCAGAAAAAGGCAAATTCTGTTTCTGATGAAGTATTTTCTGTTTCAGAAAAAAAAATTTGTTTTAAATTACGCATTTTCCATGTCAAATGAAGCATTTTTCCTTTTAAAATGGCATACTGGCAAGTTGCATTTCAAACATCTTTTTAAAGAACCCCATTTCTGTTCGGAAAAGTAATATTTTATTTCAAAATTAACTTTGAATAATAATACATACTGTGAAAAATCTAATATATCACAATGTTATGATTTCTGCATATAAATAATACTGTTTAGCTGTGTGGTTAACTTTTCTAACAATATTAATTTTTGCAATATTTGCAACAAAGTAACAACCGTACATAATCAATTTAGATAATAAAATAATTCCTGTCACACAATAACCACTAAATGACTGGTTGTTTCTATTGCAGCAGTTTCTCACCTTTCCCCGCCTTCTCCCTGTGTGGGTTGGCAGGTCTTGCAGAGTCTCTTCCACTTCTTCCTGTCCTGAGCCCATTCTTCCTTCATCTGCCATGCCTTTAAATTTTTCCTCACCCCCATTGGCAGAAGGTGTAGATGAACACCTGCCAATGGGGGTGAGGAAAAATTTTCGTTCTGCTGATCTTTAGCCCACCTCTGTCCATTCTTTCTCTCCATTTGTCCAATCTCTCTTCTATCCTACTTCTGTCTGAATCACACAACACCAGGTCATCTGCGAACAACATAGCCCAGGGTGTCTGTTCATTGATCTCCTCTGTAACCACGTCCAGGATAATGATAAACAGTTAAGGACTAAGGGCCGCCCTTGTGTAGACCAACTTCAATCTTGATTTCCTCTGTCTTTTGCAGCATTTGTCATGATACTTGCCGAACACCTTTCATACATGTCCTTTATGATGGTAATGTAGTATTTTGGTATGATCTTCTTTCGGAGGCTATACCAGACCAGCTCTCTAGGAACTCTGTCATATGCCTTCTCCAGGTCCACAAACACCATGTGTAGACCTCTTCTGAACTCCCTATGTTTCTCTTGGAGCATCCTGAGGCAGAACAGTCGCACTATCGACATTCCCGGTTGCACTGTCGACATTCCCGGTTGGAAACCACACTGTCTTTCATTTATCTCCACCATTCCTCTCAACCTCCTCTCTGTCACCCTCTCCCAGAGCTTCAGAGTATGGCTAAGAAGTTTGATCCCGGAAGTTGTTACAATTTAAAGGGTCTCCTTTCTGTTTGTAGATTGGTGCAATCACGCTTTTTCTCCATTCATCTGGGAAATCATTGTCAAAGGCCTGATTTAGCACTTCTACCATACTTTTCTCTCCTTCATGTCCGAGCACCTTCACTACTTCCATCAGTAGTTCATCTGGTCCACACGCCTCGTTTTCTTCATCTTACCCATCTGTGTCCGCACCTCCTCAGGTTTGATTTCTTCCATTGGGCCCTGTACTGCCTGGGTCCCTGCCAATTCTTGACTTTCATTCTCAACATTTAAGAGTTCATGGAAGTAATTCTTCCATCTCTCCCGTATCTCTTCAACCTAGGTGAGTAGTGCCCCATCTTTGCCTTGACAAAGACTACCCTTCCTATGTTCACTGATCTCCTCTTCCTGGTGTTTGCCAGGTACCTGTCCAAGCTCCTCTTTTGCAAAGTGCATTATCTTTGGGTACATCTCTGTCCATGTTGTGGTCCTTTCTTCAGTCTGCAAAGCAGCCAGCTGTTTCTTAACCTTGTAAATGTAGGTACTTCCATGTCCATCACTAGTGTCCTGTGCTGAGTTGCTATAGAATCTCCGGGAATCACCTTGCAGTTTGTCACACCTCTCATGTTGTCTTTCCTTATCAAGATGTAGTCAGTCACTGTTTTGGTTCCTCCCCTGCTGTATGTCAGCAAGTGCTCTCTCCTCTTCTGGATGAAGGTATTTGCTATGGCCGTGTCAAATGCCTCCGCCAAATGCAATACTCTCTCTCCCTCCTCATTTCTATTTCCCGCAGAGAATCCTCCATGCCATCTTCCAAACCCCATCCTATCTTCTCCAATGTGGCCATTTAGGTCTCCTGCTAGGACCAGGCCCTCCCTAGTTGGTAGTCCTATCAGCAGTGCCTCCAGTTGGTTCCAGAATGCCTCTTTAACCATATCTTCACAACCCACTTGTGGAGCGCATGCTGTCACTATGTTCCACACTACCTCTGCCAGAACCAGCTTCATAGTTCATCATCATTCTATCGGAAATTCTCTGGACTTCCAGTACCTTGTCTTGATGGTTTCTTATACTAATCGCAACTCCGTTCCTTGCCCTACCGGTACCACTGTAGAATAGCTTGTCTTGTTTCCTCCCCCTCCCCCTCTCCGAGATTTCATCATGTCCACAACTTCTCGGCTCTTTCCAATCAACAATCCAATGTTCAACCCAGCTATTTTAATCGTCTGCCTACCCCTTCGAATATTTTTCGCAGGCACGGGATGGTTGCGCTGCGCGTCGTTTACAGGGAACACCCTAGCTGTAAACTCTCTCCTATTTTGACTCTGCATGAAATGATTTGTGGCAGGGTTTTTACGGCCGGATGCCCTTCCTGACACCAATCCTCCTCCTTTTTCAGGGCTTGGGACCGGCAGTTGAATTTGTTAGAACTATGAAACGCGGACTATATCACTATCAAGGAACTTCTATTTGGATATACGGTCTTTGATCACTACTACGAAACACGGACTATATCACTTTGTGCCAGAGTAACTTAGGCTGTTGTTATTCCTTCAAGTTTCTTGTTCGAAACCGGAATCTGTACACTTATGCATGTACTAAAGATGTGACAACTACATTTAACTAACAGCATATTTTCATTTACCTTAGTGGACAGCTAGACAATGTTCATGAAATGGTTTATGTTAGCGCCTTCCGCCTACGTCCCTGTTTATGCCGTTTGATATGAGATTGCACTAGAGCCATGACACTTCGTAACGATTTGCTTTGTGCGTTTAAAAAAAATTCTCTGTCGTAAAACCATCAAAATAAACTAATACCACTGCATATTAATCATTTTTGTTTCAAAATATTGCCAATAAAGTCGGCATCGTTTACAGTGTTGGTGGTTCTTCTCTCTCAGTGTTCACGGAGTTTCCGTTCAAAAACGCAAATCCTGTTTCAAATTTATAAAAACGTTGATTATGCGGAATTCCATCCGTTTGCCAGGATTGCGGAATTTCTGTTCCAAAAAGTCAATTCCGTTTCAAAATCCGAATTCTGTCTGTCCCTACACCAGTTGATCCATTTATAATGTCAGTCCATTTCTGGTGTTGTTTACTCTGCCTACTACTAAAAATTAGACTAGAGTAGCTGAGGCCCATGCTGTGTGATATCTCAACAAACCACCAGCCCCACATCTCGCAAACTTAGTCTCTCACACCATTTCACTTCAAAGTAGTTACAATAAAGGTTTGTGGGCAGGGTTACACTATCCTGGACGGTGCCAATTTCTGTAATGATCGTTGGTATTCGCACATCTAAAACTAATACTTTAATAATTTAATTTATCAGCTGTCTGAAAACATAGCACGCAAAACGCAAGAGTACACAGCTTTGTTACTCCACCGCACATTTTGGTATGTCACAAACACTAACCAGGGACCCACTCGTTGTGCCTCTGCAGTTTTTAGTCCTTTGGGCCGAAGGTCCAACAGACTCACTCCGCGTCCGCCGTGTGCTGTCCGTCATTAGCTGCCATATCTCAGCAACTTTTTTAATATTTTTAAAAATTATTATTCATCGTATCTTAGGGGACTGCCACTATGCACAATAAATCTGTATTTGATAGAATCATTCTAAGGGCCCCGTACGGCCCCCTAAACTGGTAAATTTTCACATTTTGTCTATTTTTTTCAAAAACGCTTCAGCAACTTTTTCTCTAATTTTGCATAGACGCAATTTAGGGTACTGCCACTATATACAAGAAATCTGTATTTGATTGAATCATTCTAGGGGCAGCTCAGGGCCCCCAAAATGCAACATTTTCCTACTATTTCCCTATTTTGTAAGCCTTCAGCACTGATCTCTATTTATAACTGGATAGTGCCCTATCTCTTATCACTGGGGTGGTTGAGCAGCCTGCCACTGAATTTAGGTCAGTGTGTGATCAGTGAGCCACTGGCTGGCATGGTCACCCATGGGCACAGTTTATTGTTTTATTGTTGGTCAGTCTTGGTATGGCCAGAGCTGTGCTGTTTTTTATTGCCCAGTGGAGAGTGAGTGCCTAGTGGGCTTCAGGCATTGTATGACTGGGGTGAGACATTCTGATGTAATACACCTTTTGTACCATTACAGGTATAATTATATAATTAGCTAAGCACCAACTTTCTAGTGTATCATGGCAATATACATTAATAACATGCATACTATAACTATAAGCCAACTTTGAATGCTATACAATCCATATTTCCATGCTATCCATGTGCATATATGCAAAACCTTCACAGTCATGTTGTGTTAACATTTTGTTTACACATAAAGACATAATCTGGCATAACTTGATACATTTTTATAGCAGCACATTTGTACTTCCAGTGTATCGTTGCAACATAACATACATATTGTGTGCCAAATTTGAATGTCATGCATGTAATATTTCCATGCAACACATTTGCATATATAATGTAAAACTTCAACAGTCGTTTTCTTCATTTTCACTTTTTGACCCCTACCATGTTCAATGCTCCATAACATTGCCAATTTTTGTAGCAGTCATAATTTTTTAAACCGTGTAAAGCATCCTAACCAACCTTTACAAGAAAGTAAGAAAACAATGTTACAATTTTTCCGACTTATCACTCATTTGGTCAGTCGGGGTCACATATAGTCCAAAGGACTTTAGGGTCCTTTGGCCCATTTTTGGTACGCCACAGTTACTGAATGTCTCACAACTGACCAAGGTGTCGGAAAACATACGGTACAAAAATATTTATTTGGTAGATTTTTAGGGTGTCCAAAATCATAGGATATTATAGTCATTACAGTACTTCACTACTCCATGATTCACTAATCTGCATGCCAGATTAGTCCAGCCATTATGAATAAAAGTGTGCGGATACGTGACAATTCAAAGTTTTCTGAAACTTCTTTTTGTGCAGATTGAATGCAGGCGTAGTTTGAATTTAATTCTGCTGTTATTCTGAAGGTCGCCTTTGGAGCACAGTCCTGGCTGCCCAGAAAGTAAATCACTTGTAGAAAGAGTGAAAGAGAAGGTGTCCAAGCCAAAGGTGAGTCCTGTACTTTTATGTCATGGATACTGTATTATGCGGTACAGTAATCAGTAGTTCATGTAACAATATTCAATGATAAGTTCATTAATTCCGGCTCAGAAAATATGGACATGTGTTGACCTTTACTGAAATATAAATAATTGCCACATATTATTAAATAACACGTGTTGCGTACACATCACTGAGTTCCAGCCCATATTATATATGCTCGTATATGACCTGAATGTGATTATGTCTTATTTAAGGTAATACAGCTATGTGTTAATATGTTAACTTGGAGGCACTCTAAGTGTATCTCCTCCCAAGTGCTGAGATTCACTGGCCTCTTTCTACAGTCATCATGTCCTTGGACCATTGGTGTTTTGGCCTCTGGTCTATGATGTATTAAAAAACACAACAATGGTCATTTACCTTTTCAGTGGACACATTGAGTGGTCAGCCATTCACCAGGGAGTCCCACTGTGGATTTATGTTAAATGTATTGGAAAATTATTGTCTGCGTTATTGTCTGCGTAATTGGCAACAGGAATTACATGGTCAGCAGGAACAAGTTTAAGATAAATACTGTAATAACTGTATGTATTCGGTCACCGTTAGTTTTCAGACATCCTAAAAGTCTACAGAATTAATTACTTTGTGTATCCTATGTTTATCTATAAAACTCGGACACCAGTTATTAGAGATAAATTATAAAACATCGCTGCTCACCAGTGAAGTTATAAAGCCCAATTAATAGCATGGCTAATCAAATGAGACACAATGTCAGGACTCGATCATGTTTGTAAACATTCGGACAACATGTCTGTAAATTACTTTTCTCTGCCTATGTTTTCAGATAGGTGAGAATTTAATTACAGGTGTATTTTAGTTGTGTGAATACACACAGTATTTGTGTTACTGTTTAGATCATCATTGCTGCCATTGGTTTACTGCTCCGGAGATGGGGTGTGAGCTTGTTGTAAATATCAGATGGATGTTACCAACCAGTCTCAGGATAGACGTTGTGATCTATAGAATTGCTAAATATGGAGTGATTTACTTGTAGCAAAAATATGCTGTGAAGCGATACCAATCCTGCCTTGACTGGGCACCGACTGACGTAAAGTTTGATGAGCAAGAAACCAAGCAACTCATATCAGTGCCACAGAGTTATACATCAAGGTAAGTCTTTCATGTTTCCACATAGACAATACAGCCAGCGATTTTGATGTTCGGTTAAGATACAGTTAAAGTAAGTTGGTTTATCCCATTGGGAATCAGAATCATTGTTCTTTATATTGATGGCATGGGAATAGATTAGTTTAGTAATCTATTTTTTTGCAGTCTAATTAGTAAAAGTGTGAACGCTTTTGTTAAGACCATTAAAAAATTGACTTTGATTGGGCAACTTGACTGCACCCTATGAAAATAATGTTATAGTTTTTCTAGTGATTTCACACAAAAAAGGTTTAGGTTTCATTAAGTGAGTCTGAAATGGTATGAGCAAAAAACTGCATTAAGGAAAGACGTTTGAAAAGTTGATAATGCCACCATTTAGTGAGACAACTTATGCAATTAGATTCTATAAAATCTATTAGGATGATGTTGCATTTCAACCACTTTGTTTTGATGTAAATATTTTCATAATTAGTAGCAATGTTCTGTATTCTGTTACCTAGCCGGACACTCATCTCTGATAACTCCAAGTTCTCTGAAACGGAACAAGTACCACAAAAGAGACAAAAGACAAAGAAAGATCACATAGTAACAGAGTCGATGTTCGACCAGGAAAATATTGATGCTAGTCAGCACAGCTTCAACGCCAAAGATGCTTGCCAGAAGAATTCTGGCTCAGGTAAACGACCACTTGAGACAGCAAACTATGAAGAGCCGTCCTCGCAATGCACAAAGAGCACCTCTTTCCCGGTTCCGCCTGTAAAGAAAGGAAAAAAGGCAACAACTGCTAAAACAACACTGAAAAAGCCAAACAAAAAGATTAATGCACCTCTGTTGAAAGGACAGAAGCAACTGACAGCATTTTTCAGGCTGTGAAATTGGCAGTATGAAATTAAACTATGTTAGCATAAGTGTTTTAGTTGTGTGAAATGTCAAATGTATGAAATGTGTGTTGTCCTTTAGTGGTTACGATTTGAAGTGAGTAATACACCTGTATACTAGGCTATGCTGTGTGTGTTACATATGTGAGAAAGTTTTTGTGGCAGAGTCAAGGCATCATGTTTGAATCATAAACTGATGGATCCAGTATATTCCTGTTTGCCTGGGTTATAATTACAATAATGCACATGACCACCGTCAAGCTTTGCATCACCAACGATGTTTACGTAAATATGTGCATTGCATTACAAGTGCGGCATGACATCTGTTAAATCAACCTTTCCACATGCAGCTAAACCTTGAACAACTTTGCCTTATGTAATGTCATAAATAAAAACATTTTGGGCCAGAATTTAACAAAACATACGGCAATGCCAGAACGCTCCACGTGTTCGGCATCCATTTCTGTTTGCTATTATCCATTAGGTCACGTGATGGATATATCGATTATGTTGTGTTGACAGTTGACTCTTGCTATCAGGACTTCTGATCTAAAGAATAATATCTGCTTAAAAGGAGCAACTTTAAAAACCCCGTTTCGTCTTGCACTGCATTATGTACACATGGATGTAAAGAAGATTGGTTACAATTAACCGTTTGACTCAGTGTGTTCTTTCTAGTGAGATTTCTCTTGTGGTAATTGATGCATGCGTACTTCAGTTGTATCCTAACATCTAAGGTGTGACATATTTAGGCTTTTATATAGGTGCATTATTTACGTGAAGCAAAATGTTGCAAACACTATATGTATGTTTTAAATAATTTTAGTGTGACATCGTTTTCCATGGGCTATGCTATATGAAACATGAAAGTGTAAGACTTTTACGGATGTATATAGTTTCTATACATTGTGAAAGTATCGTCATGTTATTTCCAATATTTGTGCTGTTAATTTTTATTGTATGTGCATTGTACCTTCGTTAAATGACATACACACATTTTTACTTGTGTATAAAAATCTTATTTATTTAAATTGCATGTTTTACACTGGTTTTGTAATAAAACACAACTGTATAGATCTAAAAATGCGTTACAGTAGAATCCCTCTAAAGCGGTCACCTAAGTGTCTTACAGAAAACGGCCTGATTAAAGGGACGGGTTGCACATTCCGTGCGACATGACGTCGGGTATTGTCTTGATGAAACGAACTGAGACTCTGATGATGGTCATGGAAAATGAACCTTTCCAGTTAAAAGATGAAGGCATTGGCATACAGGGCCTAGCGCGTCAATTGCGGCGGTCGTTGTGGGATAGAACATAGACAGCAAACATTGATGACCTCAATTACCAGAGGACACATCGAATCTGGCATTCCACAAATGTGTTGGGCTAAATGGCGCAATTTTTTTTTTTTATAGATTTCTAGAACATTCCACCTGTACAACTTGTGGTGGCAAAGGGGTCAGTGCGTCGGACTCTTGATTAGATCATTCCCGCGGTCAAATCCTCTTGCTGCCTTTTTGAATCTTTTACCGTTTCAAACCTTTGGCAAGTTTCTTCTCCCCATCATACTCCAGTTCACTTAGCTGTATGAAAGAGTACCTAGCCATAGACAGTGGAGGATATCAGTGCACGAATAGTCTTGGCGCAGGAATTGCAGTGTGGCTGAATGCTTCCCAGAGAATGGTGTTCGATTGACCATGTCTACCAGCAAAGTACTTTGAGCAGTCCAAAGGACTGGATATATCCCTATATATAGGCTATATAAGAATTTTCCTTTATTTGTTTTTTTTTATACAAAATTACGGTGAGGTGTTACCATGCTGCATGCAAAACATTAGTCTACATCTTAACTACAATACGCATTTAAACAATAGTGATTCAGCGAACTTCCTAACCCTTACATTGTGCAGGATATACCTATACCAGAGGCAAAGTATATTCAAAAAAAAAAAAACTAAGAATCTACAAGAGCAATGTCCTCTCTGTGCTCCTGTACGGCTCAGAGTGCTGGCGCATGACACCAATAGACTCTCCAGCTTCCACAACACCTGCCTAAGGAAGATAATGAAAGTATACTGGCCCGAGACCATTTCCAACACAAGACTCCACCAAACAACAACAGATCTGCCTCACCCTTAAAAAGAGGAGGTGGACATGGCTCGGCCATGTCTACAGGATGAGCAGCTACATTCCAGCAAAGACAGCATTGACCTGGACGCCAGAAGGAAATAGGAAAAGAGGCAGACCAAAAACAACTTGTCGACGATCAATTGAAGAAGAACTAAAGAATGCTGGGCTGACCTGGGGCACAGCAGCAAGGAAAGCCCAAGACAGAGGGGTCTGGCGAGGCTTGTGCGAGCCTTATGTGCCACACGGCACGAAGAGAATAAGTAAGTAAAGAGGCAAAGTACTCGGTCTCCCCTAAATATTTCCGACGTGTCTACTTGGTTACGGGCATATTTGGGTATGTGCTTAGGAAAAATAAACACTTACTGCCTAACAATATCAACACGGATGCCCGAAGGAAAGTGGATGGCCCAAAAACAATTTGGCGGCGAAGTGTTGAAAAAGTACGAGAGCAACTGGGATAGTAAACATGGAGTGATACAATGCACGTAGCCAGAAACAGAACGCGATGGAGATGTTGCACTGCAGCCTTATGTACGACAAGGCCTAAAGATGATAGGTAAGGTAAGGTAATTTGGAAATGTATATCCCCAGTGTACATCAAAATAATAGGTGTGAGTGCGTGTCTGCAATATTTAGTTGCTGTAAGCCTCTCGCGTATATCTGGTGCTTGGCCGAGGACTCTTTCAATACTTGTGTTGAAGTACACAATCGATGGTGAATTAACTCGAGTGCAACCGACACTTACTTAATGCGGTTATTTCTGTCGGATGCTTCGGTAGCGTGCACAGGTCTGTCCTCCGGCGTGCTTCGTACACCCGGTGAGTGTGGTTTTTTGTGTTTTTAAATCCGAGTAAACATAAATTAAAACATACATGAAGTGAATATCTATACATTCATTCATTAGTCATTACTTACTGCTGAGGAACAAGGAACAACACATTTCACAATACAATCCAAACACGATTAATATATATGACATGAATGTACGTGTATAAATTCCCGGTTTCAAAGCTTTTTGCGATAATTTATTTTCCTTTTCGAATATTTCGGCCGTCTTCTTTTGACTGGCTTCGCTAGTGCGAAATATTTGGAGACGAAATTGTGTTTACTGCTGAACAAAATCACTACTATAGATTTGGGGAAACTATACTTTTTAATGCAGCCAGATGAGATTATTACACATTTTTTAGTCTTCGATGTTATTCAACTGAGCTCAGATTATATGCACTATAAGATCGGACAAACAACCACTCATTCAGTAGCTTTCATAATTATACAGTATCCCGCTAAACTTGTGACACGTGCGCGCACCCACACCCACACACACACGCATGATGGGGTATTGGGGATTTGGAAAGACATTCTTTATTTGTTCCCTGTCGAACTTGTCGCACTACTGTCGTTTAGCACGAAAACGTAAAACGTAATAAATGACTAAGGTTGGTCCTCCTTTGAACCCTGTTTATGGTATCTCAGTATACTACTGGACAGTTAGAGCCTATGGTATATTCTTATTATGGTGTTCTTAACGCTGCCGTTGGTATTGTAGTACGAACCATGAGAAGACAAAACAACCATAGCGTCACATATAACATAGAACAATAGTGAAAAATGACAACCAATAATATTGTAACACAAAGGACCTCGGTTAACATAATACATTGGCCCAATCATGAGCTGCGTAGAGATGCGTGACTTGGTTGCCTAACTGTACATTGAGAGTGGGTTTTATTTATTTTGCTCTCGGCGAAATTCCAACCGAGCAAGTGGAGTGTTTACAGTGTCAGCTAGAGTACCAAAGCAGGACATCATTTTGCATTACGTGACAACTCACTGCATCCACACGTCCGACTTGCTGTGGTGTGCAAACAATAGTAGCAGATACACCCTACAATGTACACACAGAATACAACCTCTTGACTGCTGTCAAAAGCCGCCTGATTACAACGAAGAGTTGTCATTTCTTAATTCGACCAGTTGACAGTAATTTAATTGAAATTATGGTGTCGTTATTCTCCGAATGTTTGCATCTGTTCTATTTGTGGTGTTCTGTTGAACATGTCATTGAACCTCGCATCTTATTAATATTGTGTACACACACATATATGTACATATCCATCCATCCATCCATCCATCCATCCATCCATATAGCCATCTATCCATACACACACACACACACACACACACACACACACACACACACACACACACACACACACACACACACACACACACACGCGCGCGCGCGCGCGCGCGCAGACAGACAGATACACACACATACATACACACAGACACACACAGACACACTCACATATACAAACATACACACATACACACACATACAAGACACCCGCTCACTTACACACATACACCCACACACAGACACCCACAGACACACACACTCACACACATACAGACACACACACATTCATACACACACACACACACACACACACACACACACATCCACACGCACACGCACACGCACACGCACACACACACACACACACACACACACATACAAGACACTCACTCAACTACACACAGACACATACACATATACACAGAGACACACGCACACACACACAGAGACACACACATATACAGACACACACTCACGCATTCGACCAAATTCGACTAAGTAGCATAGCTGACCGTTTGACAAACACACACGCACGCACGCACACACACACACACACACACACACACAGTTTTTGTTATTGTTTAACAATTTCAGAAAAAATGGGCAACTGTCTCAAAGCGCTAGTTTTCTCTAATTATGTGTCACACGTGAACTTATCCATCTTTAACTTATCCATCTTTAACTTATCCATCTTTAACTTATCCATCTTTAACTTATCCATCTTTAACTTCAGCAGGCCATCATACTCTTAAGAGTAGATTGCATTACACTGTAATTTTAATTGCGTTTATGTAGCTGAAACATATAATAACCAGGTTAATACAAATAAGAAGATTCTAGTATTTTGTCATTTTCAGAACCATGATGACTACACGGCGTGTGTTCATCCTACTTCTGGCGTTTGTCGCGTCTTCCCTTGTCCAAGAATCTTCCGGTGACAAAGATTCTCCCACTTCCAAAGTTGAAATTATGTGTACCCCGCACACAACGGGTTCACCCGGGAATCCTGCACCGACGCTCGATAAAGACTTCGAACTGACAGTCGAGGCCAAAGTAAAACAGGTAAAATATAACGTCTAAAGACAACAACAGTAAAGCGACGAGTGTCCATATTTCAAAAATTAATTAATGCCGCCGCCTTTACAGCCATTTTGGTTAAGCAGGTTCTGTGAAAATTATTGATGGAACAACTAAAAGGTTATTGTTAAATCCATAATAATATAAAAAGTGCTCAACTGTAAAACGACCAGGATCCTAAGTCCTAACGAACAATATTCCAAATATATATATTCCCTCGCCAATTATATGTGTAGGTCTATATAATGTGGTGTAGCATATAAATATAGCGCATTGCAGTCATTTAGCGTAGTTGTTGCAATACACGATGATGTAAGGACGGAAAATTAAAATGCGTGACTCTCGTCGTTTTATTAGAACAAACACAATTACAGCAATAACATTTATTATTGACATCAGGTATGCAGACGACACAATCGATTTAAATCCCATATATGTATGAAAAAATAAATTCAAAGTCCACCTGATAACACAGACAATACGTGTACAAATCATAACATATTTGGTTTTATACCACGGTGTGTACATTGATGCTAATTAATTAATAAAAACTATTTTGACGCAAGTTTGAGTTTATGACCCCCAACTAACCTTCAACATCGAGGGTGGCATCCACATACACCTATTTTCTAACACTTGTGTGATGGATCTAGCAAGAATTCTTGCAATTAACAAAAATGCCGTTAAAAGTATAACATAACATGTTGGCTAACCTACGGTCTGTGGAAAGGCATAGTTTCGAAAATTCTTCCTTTTACTGTGACCTTGTTTAACCTGCACTCCACAGTTAGAGCACCACTTTACAAAATTGCTTGGCGACCCAAGGGTTAGGAACCGCTTAATCTACCATGTTCGAGAAACTACAACTTGCCACTGAAGAGCTTCAAGCTGCCGTAACAAATGGGGTATGAAAATCAACCTCTCCAAATGCAAAGTAATCAGAATCGAAATCGGAAGTGTTTATTTGAAACAAAACGGTACAATTTTCAAAAACAAATATCGACAGTTCAATTATGAAATAATATGTGTTGAAAAATAAATGGTATTTCATACATGTATTATTAGCTAAATGTATAATATAAATATAGAAGAATAATGAATTAATGTACGGAATAACGAATTGACAATATCCTACCCATGGAGTGTCATGTTGACGTAGATAAGCTAAAGGGGGCCAGGGAGACTGCAACTAAGACCATTGTTGAATCACCTCATCAGGCAAGCATTTCATCCTGGAAAATGAATAAATCGAGACTGTGAGCGAGTTCTGCTTCTTAGGCAGCACAGTACCTTCTGCAGAGAGATAGATGTTGACATACGAATAGCCTTAGGATCAATACGAATGAAAGCCAGACGTTATGGGGTTCTTGTACTGCCTATAGCAATCAATGGTGCAGAAACCTGGACATTACAAGATTTAACAAGATTTAACAAGATTGCCACCCAGAGAATTAACTCTAGGTGGCAGGTGGACAAGGAAGCCCTTTGGCTTATCGAGAGTCCGACCCTTTTATCTATGTGTATCCCGCCCGTCTGAGGTATGTGTCGATTTTATTTTTAAACATATTCACGCTACTAGCACCCACACAATCAGCAGGTAATCTGTTCCATTCATTTACAGTCCTTTGTGAAAATGAAAACTTTCTTATATCCAATCTACTCTGCTCCTTTGCCAATGTAAGTTCATGTCCTCTAGTCCTTCTATCTTTCTTAACTGAGAAAAAAATATTTCTATCAATATTTTCATAACCCTTCAATATTTTAAACACTTCTATCTGATCTCCTCTCAATCTCCTGGTCTCTAGTGTTGTTAAACCGCATTTTTTTAGGCGTATTTCGTAACTAAGATCCCTCAGTTTTGGTATCATTTTAGTTGCTCTCCTCTGCACTCTTTCTAGCATATCTATGTCCTTCCTGCGATATGGCCTCCACGCTTGAATACAATATTCTAAATGAGGCCTAACTATTGTTTTGTACAGCGGTATTATTAGCTCTTTTTCCTTATACGTTATGTTTCGCCTAATTAATCCAAGGATTTGATTTCCCTTTGAAGCTGCAATTCCGCACTGCTCTGAAACCTTCATATCAGCACTAATGGTTAACCCTAAGTCCTTTTCTTTTACAGTAGTACTTAGTACAGTACCCCCCATTGTATATTCTACTTCTTCGTTCCCATGTCCTGTGTGGAGGCATTTACATTTCCCAAAATTGAACAGCATTTGCCACTTTTCAGACCATTTGATCAACCTGTCAAGATCATCTTGTAAATGCTGTCTATCTCCATCACTTTTAATCCTTCTAAACACTTTTGTATCATCCGCAAATTTCAACACCTTGCTTGTTATTTCATCATCCAAATCGTTGATATATATTAAGAATAATATAGGACCTAATACTGGTCCCTGTGGTACCCCACTCAATACTGATTTCCAGTTTGAAGCCTCCCCATCAACTACTACACGTTGTCTTCTGACAGAAGACCATTGTTCTATCCAGTTTATTATACCATTTCCTATGCCATGGGCCTTTAGTTTCAGCAGTAATCTTTGATGTGGTACTTTGTCGAAAGCTTTTTGAAAATCTAAGTAGACGATATCTACTGGTGATCCCTCATCTACCCACTTAGTGATGTCTTCCAAAAAACATAACATATTTGTTAAGCATGACCTCGCTTTAAAAAAACCAAATGTTTTCCACCATGTGATCTTTAATTACCTTTCTAATAATTTACAAATCACTGATGTTAAACTCACTGGTCTATAGTTCTCTGACTTGTTTCTCGAACCTTTTTTGAATAACGGTATAATGTTTGCTTCTTTCCATTCTAAAGGAACCACTCCCTCTTCTAATGACAAATTGAAAACTGTTGCAAGCGGTATGCTAATTTGCTAATTTGTTCTACGGGTAGTTTGGGTGGAATACCATCCACTCCAGGTGATTTATTATCCTTCATAGCCCTTATTTTCATACCTACCATTTCCGGGGTTACAATTAATTGTCCTAAATAGTCTGAATCTGCCCCCTTGAACTTAGCCTCTGGTACTGGCAGTGAACTAATATCTTCCCTGGTAAACACTGAACTAAAGTACTCATTCAGGTCTTCTGCCATTAAGAATCCCTCTGATATTATATTTCCAGCACTATCTTCTAGAGGACCGACTTTATCTTGAACTTTCTGTTTGCTTCGAACATACGCATAAAAACTCTTGCTGTCATGTTTTATATTACTAGCTAATTGTTGTTCATAGCTTCTCTTTGAATTTCTAATTTCAGCTGTAGCTTGGTTAAGTACTTCTTTATAACTGTTGTAGTCTTCATCATTTCCAGTACATCTGTATGTCTTCCACATCATTTGTTTGTACTTAATTTTTCTAATGGATTCTTTCGATAAGTGTTTCTTTTTGGACCGTTTTCCTTGTTTTTTGAAGAGTACAAATTTATCGACTATGCACTTAATTTCACTCTTTAATACATTCCAGCATTCTGTTGCCGACTTATTTTTCAGTGTGTTATTCCAGTCTATCTTTGCTAAATATTTCCTCATGTCCTTATACCTTCCTTTGTGGAAATTTCTCCTATACTGCTTTTTACTATTCCTTTCTGATTTTACTTTGATGATAAAATGTATCTGGTTGTGATCGCTACTCCCCAGTGGCTCACATATCTTGACATTGTCAACTAATTCATTCTGTGAGGACAACACTATGTCTAACACATTCTCACCCCTGGTTGGTTCTAGCACATGTTGAGAAAGGAATGTATCTTGAACTAAAACTAAAAACTTGTGGTCCTCACTCCCCATACTCTGTAGAGATTTCCATTGTATATGCCCGTGGTTAAAATCCCCCATAATAATACAGTCCCGTTTGCTTACTTCCCTTATAGCATTTTGTATTTTTTCATTCTCTTCTATGCTTATGTTTGGACTTCGATAAACTAACCCAACTGTTAACGTTGAGTTTCCTGTAACTATGTTACACCAAACAGCTTCTTCGCAATCTGCTTCTCTTTCTAATTTTATTTCATAAGCCTGAATAGATTCTTTAATATATAAAATAACTCCACCTCCCTTTCTTCCTATTCTATCTTTTCTAAACATTACATATCCTGTCAGTCCCAATTCAGCATCTGATATATCGGTGGTGGTCCAGGATTCGGTTATACCTATTATATGAGCAAGAGCTCCTGATTTTTTTAGACGAGTTGTCTTCGGACTATCAGAGTTGTTACCAGGGCAGACAAACTACAAAATAGCCAGTTAAAAGAGTAGACATTCACCCCTGAATCAATCTCAGATGTCATCAGACAGATAAGACCTCGGTGGTTTGGAGACGTTTGCTGTAGCCAAACGAAAACATCATAACATAGCTTTCAAGGAAGACTATAAAGGTCACAGAAAACGAGTAACGCCACGGAAGAGGTGGAGTGACCAAGTTAGACAGGACACAGGACTCGTGCTTTTACCAGCAGAGCGGTCTGCTCTAGACAGAACAAAACGGAGGGGTAATAATAATAATAAACTTTATTTATACACCATCAAATCCGGGACTAATGACCCCCGTTCTTGGGTGTTTACAAATTGGCAATCATCTAAGAAGCATAAAAACACATTTAAGAGAAATAAATAAGAAAATAAATAAAATTAGCAAACAATATCCTAGTATATACTGTATATATATATATATATAAACCTAAGTATAGTAAAATTACGTGTAAATGCAATGATAAATTAAACGATTAGCAAAAGTGCTGAACAGCTGAACCTACTGGAAAAAAAAGAAGAAGCCTAATTTACATTAAATAATTTGATTAGATACTAAAATGTGATTCTGAGATAAATAAGACTAAACAATTATTAAAACTATATGCATGAATAATGCAAAGGTTAAATGATGTCTAATTATATTAGTTTGAGAACAGAAATGTCTTCAATAATTTTCCAAACTGTCTAGTGTTCTCAATCGCGCGTAGTTCCAGAGGCAGAGAGTTCCACAATGTCGGCCCAGCACATGCAAACGCCCGGCGACCATAACGTTCTAGGGTCACGCGTGGAACATCCAGAAGCAGACCACCGCCAGAGCGTAGGGTCCTGCGTGGTGAGTGGCGATGTAACAGTGACGCGAGATACACTGGCGTGCCTGCATACAGTGCCGTGTGTACAACCATGAGTAACTTGTACTCGATGCGCTTTCTCACTGGGAGCCAGTGTAGCTGTTGTAGGACCGCAGTGATAGATCGCCGGTCACCTCGTCGAAGTTGCATCACAACACGAGCGGCTGACCGTCGGACTCTCTCTAGACGGTGCAGCAGACGATCAGGTATACCAAACAGCATCGCATTTCCATAATCAATTCTGGATGTCACAAGTGCATGGACAAGACATTTGCAGACACTGGTCGTCATTGCCTCTCGTACACGAGCAATTCTCGAGAGATGGTAGCAAGCACTTCGACATACATTTACAACCTGCGTCGCCATCGATAAATCAGCATCGATTGCAACACCAAGGTCACGGACGATGGTCGATGTCGCTACATATTCTCCGCATATGTCGACATGATCAATGAGTATTGGTCTGCGCAAGCTCGATGAACGTATAACCATTACTTTCGTTTTGCTCTTGTTGAGAACCAGTCCGTTGTCATAGAGCCACGTTTTAACTTCACTGATGCAAGCCTCCATTCTGATGAGAGCATTTGTATGCTCAAACGGTGGAAAATCGACGTATAACTACGTATCATCGGCGTACAGATGGTGTTGTACGTCGTGTCGGTTGAGTAAATTCGGGGGGTGTGACATCCAGGAGGATAGCGAGGGGTCAGATTGGCTTAGGCATTTAAGTCAAGTCAAGTAAGTCATACATTAATACGCTAACTGTGGTTCATCCGAGGCGACGAGATTCACTTAACTCTTTCTGTGTCCAGTCGCTTTGTTGGACCTTTAGTCTCTAATCTACTAATTGGTTGTTTAATAAAACAAAATGAGTTATTTACTTTTTCGGTGGACAAATTTAATGGCGAGATACATTATCTTGCGGGCGCGTGTTCCCAAAGGGAACGCTGCATGGGTGGGTGTAATTAAGCCAGTGTACTTTTTAAGTCTTAAGTGTCGTTTCTCCATACAACCCCTTCTGGGGTAACCTATGAGTTGTGCAGTGCACATTGCGAATGGTGCGTGTATTGAATTTAAAAAAAATACCAAAAAAAGTAAAATAAATAATTGTGTAAACCAAGTGCAATTAATAATTTGTGCAGATTAAAAACACAGTCTGTGTATCTATAGTCTGGTAAGGTGGGCTGGAGCGACAAGGCGGGTGGTACTCAGAGCTTGTTGGAATGGTTGTAGTGTGGGTAAGCTTATCATTTCTGGAGAGAGTAGATTCCAAATTCTTATAACTCTGGGATAGAATGAGCATGCACATGTATTTATGCGTGCATGTATTTGTATGTATTTGTTGGGGTCGCTGTTTCGTGTACGGGAGCATGGGAATATAAGGTGTTGTGGTAGGGTAAGTTTGTTTATGAGGCCGGTTACGCTTGTTGTGCGGCGGTGGTAATTTAGAGTAGATCATTTTGCGTGGCAGCCCCAACACTATGAAATTTGCTGCCGCAAAACCTGACTGCAACAACAATGACAAACACTGATTTTAAATCAAACCTTAAGACTTAGCTGTTTTCCCAAACATTCTGTACGGCGCCGTGAGCAACGATTGTTGGAACGGCGCAATATAAATGTCACGATTTGATTTGAATCTAACTGCGCTTCTTTGAATTTTTTCGAGGATATAAATGTTACTTTGTGTATAGGGATTCCAGGCTACATCTCCATACTTTAGTTTCGTCTTACTAACATATTGTAAGTTCTTTCGTTAACTTTAGATGTTGCAATGTGGAGAGTGCGTTTAAGGAGGCCAAGTGTTCTAGCAGATGGGGATGCAGTGGTGTGGAAATGCTTTTTCCTCAACAGTTTATAATCTACTGTAATGCCGAGATAGGGGTGTGAATCGACTTGGGAATCTGGTTGGTTTGAGATGGTGCAGGTGAAGTGGTTTGGTTTGCGTTTATGGCTAATTATGAGAAGGTGACACTTTGGATATTGAAGTTCATTTGCCACTTCTACTTCGTCTGTCCAGTCGGTTAGTTTGTTTAGGTCTGTTTGAAGGATGTTATGGCCTGCAGGTGCTTAGATTTCTCTGTATAGGACTGAATCATCGGCGAAGAGTCTGTTATTTGAGTTGACTGAATCGGTGATGTAATTTATGTATTGTAAGAAAATTACAGGGTCAAGGACTGAGCCTTGGGGTACACCGTAGATGACATTTGCTGGAGCTGAGCGGGAACCATTCACTGATACAATCTGGGTGCGGTTTTATAGAAATGACTTTATCCATTTTAGTGTGTGACCTGTGATAACATAGTAGTTTAATGTACTCAGAAGTCGTTTGTGGGGAACCTTGTCGAAAGCTTTGGAAAAATCGAGGAGGAGGATGTCTATTTGTTTCTGGTCTTTCATAAGGGAAGCCCAGTCGTGGACTGTCTCCACGAGCTGTGTTTGGCAAGATAGTCCAGTTCGGAATCCTTGCTGGTGGTGGAGGATAACGTTGTTAGCACTGACTCCAGGCTTGTGGAAGTTGCCGGAGGTGTAGGATTGTTGGAATATGGAAGTTTGCAGCCACGGTAGAAAATAGCCAGGGATTCATGTAGGGCTTCAAGGGATGTTGTATGATTATTTGGGGGTCTGTAGTAGGATGCCAAATAGTTGGCTTTGTTATGAAATAAGTGTAGTTTAGTCCAGACTATTTCACATGTAGTATTCAGTTTATCTTGGGGTCTGCAATTATGTCATTTCTCAGTGCTATTAGAACACCACCTCCATGAGTGTTGCGGTCCTTTCTGATTGCTTCGTAGTTTGTGGGGAGAAAAGAATATGTGGGGATGCTTGAATCAAGTTTGGTTTCCACTAGGGAGAGTATGTCCGGGTTTGTTGAATTTATTGTTGCCTGAAGTTGGGATACTTTAGCTGTGCTCTTGAGACTGTTGCCGTTGATCAGCATGGCTTTTAGTTTAGATTTTGTTTTAGCGTTTGCTCGGTCGGGGGGTAGATATATTTGCTGGATTAGGTGCAAATGTAGGGTTTTGGTCATCCTTGCTATTTGTGTAGTTACTGCTGTCTAAACTGCAGAACTGTGCATTGGTTTGATGTGGTTATGTTGCTTGAAAATAGACATATTGAATAGTTTGGGAGCCCACAGCAAGAGCAAAACCATAAGACGCTGTTGTATTGTAATTGTTCATATGTGGCATCATTTATTTGGACACATCAGGTGTGGTACCAGCAGTCACATTCATAACATTGGATGGCATGGTGGTGTTCGTGTACCTCATGACTGCAGGTGCCACATGGGAAGTCTGCAGTTGAGGTGAACATGAGGCGAGGGTTTGGATGAATTTACCCTGCTTGGAGTAGTCCACGTATTTACAATAAGGACATGCTGTGAGGTTTAGTTGGCATCATCTTGTTTTTCTTTGTAACTGTGAATTTGGGACAGGATGGCAGCTTTCTTGTCAGCATTGCTGAAAATGAAGTCATCCTCGATTGTGGAGTTTTGGTAGATGTATCAATGCAAGTTTGCAGCGACAAAGCACAGGACTATGAGCAGTGTGAACTTCATGTCGAGGCCAGAGAATGGATTGCTAAATAAAATGCTTTTGGATTAGCTCAAGTCGCATTTAAGAAGATAAAACTAAACTGTTTAAAACAGTGCAAGTGCATGGTTTGGGCTAGTGCAAACACAAAAATAAACAGGTAGATGGTAGGGTATATGGATATCAGTAAGTTTTAGTCCTGGGCCGACTCAGGGTTAAGGGTATTTTAAAACACAGGGATGCCAGTTGTACACCTGAAGGAGGGCCTGGTAGTAAGTTCAGGTGATGGTAAAACAGAGGGGGGATATTATTCCTTACATAGATGTTGCTACGCTAGAGCTATTTTAATAATGTCTAGTTTATGTGACTGATATAACTAACCCTAATGTATATATAATGACTCTAGGTAATGTTCATTTATTTTGTAATAATGCGTTGATTATTTGAGTAGCTTTGGGGATTTTGGTTTCACGCGCTTTGCTTATTGTTTACAAATCCACCGTTTTGATTTTAAAGCTTATGGTGGTTGTTAGGCAATATAATTTAGTGAACTATAACTTTTGACTGATTGATCGCAAACGTATTTATATGGACGTATTGTGATGATGTTACTATTGCATGTCTGTAAATTTGGAATAATGACAATCTTTACAATTTGTGATTTTGACAATAAACGTAGGAGAACAAAACTAGAACACACGACACATGACGCATGCGCACTATACGTTCTCCTATTTAATTATGCCATTTTTTTCTGGTATATTCTTAATTAATATTGACTTGACAACGTGTGCTACACGCACGCACGCACGCACGCACGCACGCACACATTGGGCCATTTCCCAAGCATGCGTCCATTACATAAACCGAACGACAAACTACCAATAATGCTGCCGGCAATTAGATGACCCAGATATGACGTGTCTGCGCAGAAAGGCTACGTCGTACTGCTTCGAGAGTATTACGACAGCGCCACCCGGCGAGGCGCTGTGGTGAGAACACACCAGGACCGGCAGCAGAAGTGGATATACAAATACAACAGTTCCAAGGAAGACTTAACGGACCTCGAGTACTCGTACCTCATTGATGGTAGGCACCTTCCTCTCCCCTCTCTCTCTCTCTCTCTCTCTCTCTCTCTCTCTCTCTCTCTCTCTCTCTCTCTCTCTTTCCTCCCGGTAATTATTTTCTAATATGACTAATTCGATAAGGTTTAACGGTACGATGTGTTTGCGATGCGAATATGTCGTGTCGTATGATATTCTGTATGTCACTATGTTTGTAAAATTATCTTTGTTTTAGATTGTGTTATTGTGTACACCAGCTGCTGTCCCGCATCCGTATGACGCTATTAGGAATGCAAACCACAGTTTTTTTCGGGGGTGAAAAGCTACAAATTCAATAAAAAAAATGTTACGGGTATATTAAACGCATTTTGGGAAGCAGTATACGTTCAGCATATGTATTGAAGTATTAAGGACAAAATGTAAATGAATTCAAATAAATCGAGGAACCAAATTCAACAAGATTTCCATCCGAAGCATAGGCGTCGGAACTGGGGGAATGTGGGGAGCTGAACCCTCCCCCAATAATTGTTGGTCATAGAAAGGAGGTAGGTTGGTCCTAAACATTGGTGGTAGGTTGGTCCTAAACATTGGTGGTAGGTTGGTCCTAAGCATAGGTGGTAGATTGGTCCTACACATTGGTGGGGGTGGTAGGTTGGTCCTAAACAATGGGGGGGGGGGTGATAGGTTGGTCCTATACTTTGGTGGTAGGTGGAAGATCGATCCTAACCATTGGTGAGGTTGGTAGATTTGTACTAAACATTGTTGAGGGTGGTAGGTTGGTCCTAAACGTTGGCGAGAGTGGTAGGTTGGTCCTAAACATTGGCGAGAGTGGTAGGTTGGTCTTATACATTGGTGAGGGTGGTAGGTTGGTCTTAAACATTGGTGAGGGTGGTAGGTTGGTCCTATACATTGTTGAGCGTGATAGGTTGGTCCTAAATATTGGTGAGGGTAGTAGGTTGGTCCTATGCATTGGTGGTAGTTGGTAAGTTGGTTCTATACATTGGTGGTAGGTGGTAGGTTGGTTCTATACATTGGTGGTAAGTGGTATATTGGTCCTAAACATTGATGGGGGTGGTAGATTGGTCCTAAACATTGGTGGGGGTGGTAGGTTTGTCTTAAACATTAATGGGGGTGGTATGTTGGTCCTACAAATTGGTGGGGTGGTAGGTTGGTCCTAAACATTGATGGGGTGGTAAATAGGTCCTAAACATTGAAGGGGGTGGTATATTGGTCCGAAACATTGGTGGGGGTGGTAGGTTGGTCGTAAACATTGATGGGGGTGGTAGATTGGTCGTAAACATTGGTGGGGGTGGTAGGTTTGTCCTAAACATTGATGGGGGTGGTATGTTGGTCCTACAAATTGGTGGGGTGGTAGGTTGATGCTATACATTGGTGGTAGGTTGTTCTATTGGTCGTATATATTGGTGGGGTGGTTGATTGGTCCCATACATTGGTGATAGGTGGTAGGTTGGTCCTAAACATAGTTGGGGTGGTAGGTTGGTCCTAAGCATTGTTGGGGTGGTAGGTTGGTCCTAAGCATGGGTGATATGTGGTAGGTTGATGCTAACCATTGGTAAGAGGTGGAAAGTTGGTGCTAATTAGGTGTAGTATGGGATGGGTGTGAAATGAGAGGTATATTCACACAAACATGTGGGGGAAGCTGGTCTCTAAACAGCTGGCAGGAGAGGTGTTGTGATCTCTGCCACACCAACCCCCACCCGCTAGGTTGATTTCTCTTTAGCAGGGCGGGTGTCACATAGAAAATGTTGTACTCTCGATAAACCAAAGGCTTCCTTGTCCACTTGCGACCTGGGCTTTATTCTCTGGGTTGCAATCTTGTTGAATTGTGTTATCTATTGCCGAAATTATTCAAATATACATGTTTGTTGTTACTAACAAAAGTACTCAAATTCGAAGCACTGTTGTAGAGAACAACCATTGTTCTACGCCGATTGCCCACACACCGTATTTCCTCTACGACTACTTGCATTCCAAGGACGCGAAACATTTCACAGGCCCTTCAAGACTGCTAAAGTTCCTCACTGCTGACAACCAGGAATACATCAAAGACAACACGACCGTGCGTAGTGTCAATGTTAACTTGAGATAATAGCATGTACAAACTCGCAAGCACACAGTCATACATAATTACACAATTACATACATGCAATATGTATACAAACAATTACTTACATGCAATATGTATACATACAATTACTTACATGCAATATGTATACATACAATTACATACATGCATGCATACATACATTCGTATAAGCATACATACGTAAGTACCTGCGTGCGTGCGTGCGTGCATGCATATATACATACATGCATACAACCATACATACACACACATGCACACACACATACATGAATGTATACGAACTTGCGTTCGCATACACTCACACGCGCATGCACGCACGAACACGCGCGCGCAAGTACCTAACCTTTCGAGGTTTCTCTTCGCACTATCTTTCCATCTGAACGTCGCCATTCCTTGTCTCTTTCTACTTCCATCTTGTATTTTCCATGCTACCTTTGTAAGTCTTCGCAATGTTTCCAACTCCTTTCAGTTTATCTGTTTCTTAAACTGTCTGTCCAACATAATACCTTCTAATCCATTTGTCATTTCATGAACCTAGACATGTTCAATCCTATGAACTTTTTTTGTTGATTTGTATTCATATAGGGTCCTAGAACAAATTCAGCTTAGTTGCCCAAAAGGCAACTTTGGGCAACTCTGGTAATTTGCATAAATACTAGAACTACTTGTCCTAGAATGACGTATCATACCTCTTTCAAGGGGTGTTGGGGTGCTTAGAATAAATTTATGATGTTGTTTTTTCAATTCAAGGTTAAGATCAGACGCTGAAGGTCAGGTGAAGGTCAAATGTTTGATTTCTCGTGGACAATATATATTTTAGTTTATTCATGCACATAAATGGATAACCTTACAATATTTGACACATTTTTGCGTGAGAAAAAACACTAATCAGTCATATTTGAAACACGTAGTCACATCTGTTACACGTAATGCATAGTGCAAATATCATTATGGACATTGACATTCATATTTCTTTGTGAGGGAAATTCTTGCATTAAGTAATCATGCACGAAAGTCACTGTAAGGATGATACAAGGATTGATATCCATAACTATCGATAAAAGATAGTCTTACAAAATGCTATGCTATAAGCGTAAGGTTTACGCTATCTTAGTAACTGCAGATATCGCCTAATAATCTTTACCATTTACCTACTCCCACTCATCATCCAGATAATCAGGATCTGCAAGATCATCCTCAACATCTTCATGCTTTCACCCTCATCATCTACATCCTCATCCTCTACACTCTCATCCTCAAAATCCTCCTCCTCAGTACCCTCCATCTCGACACCCTCCTCGTCTCCAGCCTGAGCCTCTTCTGTCTTAGTGTACGGATTACAGCAGCCCTCTTCGCCAGAGCAGTTGCAGTATGACGTGCACGAAAGATGTTCTTTGTGGCAGCCACAAACCTCCGTGCTGCACTTCTTGCCTTGTGCCCTACACTCACAATGAATCACACCACACAGGTGTGGTTGACCTAGGTCACCCTGAGCAATAACAGGAGAGGGGACGCCATCCCGGATCTCCCACTCGAAGTGAGTGATATCGGCTGACTCATCGGATGGGGCTTACTGGTCTGCCGCTTTCTGCATGACCTGCAGATGAACCCGCAGCACGTGCAGGAACAGGTTGGTGGATGTTGGAGGCAGGGCCTTGACTTTGGGACTTTTCTTCTTCTTGGTGAAGAGTGTGAAGTGTGCAGACTCCATGGATGTCCCCAGTGGCTGACCATACAGAGCGATGAAGAAGGTTTTCGCCGTCTCCATCAGATCCGCCTGCGTGGCGCCCACTTCCCTCAGCACATCATCCAAACCTGGAAAGTCCCCAGTGAGCAAGGTGTTTAGTGCATTGATCTTGCCTTTGGCATACGGATATGAGGTGGTGTCGCACCCGCTGAGTGCGTGCATGCCAAGCAGCTGCAGACGCTGTGGCCCTATGTCAGCGCAGGTGGCGTTGGTATCCAGAACTGTCGATGACTGGCCTGCCCTTGTTGCCATTGTCCTGCTTCTTTAGAACGGCCATCGTCTTGATGGGACTACTGATTGTGTCATAGAACCCATCAGGAAAACTGGCGTTGTACTTGCTCTGCATCTTTTCTCTAAGCACAATCGAATCAGCCACATTCACTTCAGCAAGAGCAACTTGGCCGGTGACGTGATTGTACAGATGAGGGCAGTGATCTTCCAGTGGGTGAGGGAACTTCTGCACATCTGCATCAATGAGACCCCGATCATCCGCATCCAAGACACGCCGGTGCTTCAACTCCTTCTTGTGCTGTTTCTGCGGTGGATCAGCAGAGTAGATGTAGTCCACGCGGTCTGACACGTGCACGGTGATGGGGAAGGCGTCAATCCACTCACAAAACTAGCTCGGCAGATAGAGTCATGCCCTTGAGAGCTCCCTTACCGATTTTGATGGCAGTCTGCTCGCCAAAACTGATCACCAGGGACAGCGTTCCAGTATCCCACATGGTGTCGACAGATAAAAGCGCCGGTCTCAAGGTCCGCCTTGGCCTCAGCAGGGAGCACAGGCATCTCCGTTACAATCACGCTCAAACTGGTGGACGAGGAGTGTGGGGAGAAGGAAGTTGTCCACCCAGTGCCGGCCAGTTGGATGGAGGCGAGCAGTGTCCAGATACTGCTCTATCTGCTCAAATGTCTTCGGCCCTGTTGATAGAAACCGCTTCAAGAGCGCTGCTGATACGCCCCGAAAGGACCGCATGGCTTTCACCCAGGACTTCCTATTGAAGATACCTGTCAACCCCCAATATGCTGATTACTGTTTTTTCTCACGAACAAATGTGTCAAATATTGTAAGATTATCTAATTATGTGCATGAATAAACTAACATATAAATTAGTAGAAATTTCCATTCATTGTCCACGAGAACTCAAACATTTGACCTTCACCTGACCTTCAGCGTCTGATCTTGACCTTGAATAGAAAAAATAACATTGGAAATGGACTATACGCACCCCAACACCCCTTAAAAGAATTAGTATACATCATTCTAGGACAAGTAGTTCAAAAGTTAAATACCAGAGTTGCCCGAAGTTGCCGTTTGGGCAACCAAGCTGAATTTGTTCTAGGACCCCATATGAGTACAAATCAACCAAAAAAGTTCATAGGATAGAACATTTCTAGGTTGGCTATTGAACACATATGAGTGTCAAATGGAATATTCCGTCATTCCATAATACCTTCCGTCATCCCCGCTGCTGCCACTTATGCTTCTGTTTTGTCTCGCTTATCCGACTCTCGCTCACCTTCGTGAACTTGCCGAGAGTCTGGCCCAGTTCAAACATTTTGAATGTTCACCAAAATAGTGATGCCATCTGACGGCAATTGGTGATTCCAAATTCCCACTGCAGGTCGGTTGTCAGCGCGACCGTCGAGCTCGACATCAACTGCACGTCGCTTAGTTGCATTAGTTCTTGCTTTGTGGTTGAATTCCTTTTATTCTGTTATTTATGTTTGAGAACAAGCGAGACAAGGCCGGTATAAAATATTTGATCGAAGAAAGGTTTAACTGGACAATGCGCGACGTAATTACTAAGCGGGTTATATAATAGAAACAAAATGCAACATTTAATTTCGGCTTATTTTATTGTAACTTGTTTCGATATAAGTTAATAATATCGAAAGCATAGTATGAACTGATAACAGTTTACTCCTGTTTATATTTCATTTTATAAATAACCTTAGAGCCACTCATGATCTCTACCCTGACTCGGGGTAAACTGAGACTATCTGATATAATTGCTAGTGCTCTAATTTCCTTGGCAAATGTGAGGGGCGCAAAAGGTCAGCGAACTTCTACACTTTGCGTAGGGTATCTTCCAGGGGTAGTAGTGTATAGTCACCACCCTTGGCTTGAGATGATGCTAAGGATTTCATACTACGCTACAAGTATATATAAGAACTTACCTTTACTTGTTATACTTCCCTTACTGTTCCGGCATATCGCCGTCAATTCTCACCACCGCTGTTGACGCCTTATGCTTTGCTTCCACCATTTGACACTCTGCCTATCCAATCTCCATCTACTTACCTAGTATGTGCAAAAGCTAATTCTCTTGGCACTGTGTTGAATGCATTTTCTGTGTCCACAAAACCAAATGCTACATAATTTACAATTTCTTCTCAACAAGTTCGTAGGTAGATCCTGGGGGCCTGGAGGTACGTGCCCCCTAGACCTTTATAATTTTGCTTACCTGTAGACCTGTTTGAAGGGGCCCACGTGACTGTGCCCCAGTTCATGTTTTCGGCGGCGAACACTTTCGATGTCACAGTCGTTCCAGCCGAGCCGCGGAGAAGCTGCTTAAGAGCTGACGTTACGACCGCGCAGCGACGAAAATATTTTCAGCAGCACCCTCCCCCGTCTTCCGATATCACCTGTCGAGCCGAGATAGCGGAGAAGCCGCAAATGGAGTTTTGTGCCCCCCTCACTATCCTCGGCGACGCCCTATCCTCTCTGGATCCGCCGCTGAGAAGTTGTCTGATCACAAACATGAATATATTGCTCTCCGCTCTATCAACTATGCTTCACTCGTACAACCTCCCTCGAATTTTGAACTTAAATTGTCATGGAATTAATTGTGCATTTTCTTTCACTATTATAAAAACACAGAACCGTGAATTAACCGTAAGAAACCTAATGTCGTCGGTAGCGTATATCGACCTTCTTTGACATTGTACGCGCCTCACATTGCACCGGAAACCTGCAACCGTCTGCCAATGAGCATTTACGCTAGTTATTGTTTCATTCGCCAGGTTCGCTTCATCCCGGCCGACCACTGGAGGGCGTGCAAGAAGCTTCGCACTGGTCTGCTCAAACTCGACTTCTACTTTAGTAAGAAGACAGAAATTACGCCATGCGGGAAGCGGGGGATTCCACTTAGAGTTGATATGAATGGTCAGTATTGCTATTCGAACAAGACGTAAATGTCAGATGTACTGTCGCACCAAAATATATGGCATTCACGCCCTGTATTTTGTAAGGGGTGACATCACCCTTGCCACAGAGGTGAATATTTGCTGGCCTTAAAACGCACCATATTTTATTTCAGCGCTCGGTCAAATTTAGGTTGAATCCAATACTCATTAGACATAATGTAAATAGGGTGATCTAATTTCACTCACAGAGAAAGCCGCGTCCATCCCCAGTCAATCTTACGCAGAGACACTTAAACAAACTCAAACGAAACTGACTGTGAAACTACCACCGGCAAGCACCGATCAGTTGCAGAAACATCGGATGAAAAGGTTACTCCGAAACGAGTGAATCGGCCAGCACCACGGGTCATGAGTGAGTCAAAGGCCGTTGACTCGACTCAAGTAAACACGCAGTCGACAAGACCTGTCGTTGACGATGTTGCCACGCTAGAACGCATCGATGCCAACTCGATAGCAGATAGTAAACCCTTCGAGGTTCTACGCTATCTCCAGCGCAAGAATAAGAGGCGCATGACGGCAAAGACAGTTGGAACTGCTACTTTTTCAGACACATTCATGGCAAAATGTACATTTGCGTTAAAGGAGACGGTGAACTATTTCCAGCAGAATAAATCTGATGTTTATGTGTTATTACTAGATGCTATTAAAGCATTTGATATAGTAAATTATGTTAAACATTTTTATTTAATTATGGACCGAGGAATGAATCCCCTTCTAATCATATGCTTACTTTACATGTACATTAATCAACACTTGGACATATCATGGAACAATTCAAAGTCAACGTATTTCTCCACAAGCAATTGAGTGAAACAGGGTGGGTGTTGTCCCCCATTTTATTTTCTATCTATATTAATGAAAATAATATTAACAAGACTCGGCATGTCTGGATTCGGTTGTATGATTGGTCATAAGTACTACGGTGCTGTTGGCTATGCTGATGACCAAAACAAATGTCATATCTTTAGTAGCTCCATCAATATACGTTTAGAGTCTGTACGTATATATACTCTAATGCCACACTTGTTAGGAATGTCGGTGAAACCACATGTATTTATTTTTCCTCTACATCAACACACACTCTCGTCCCGCCTCGCGAGACTCTCGTGCACCCAACTAACATGGGGCCTACAAGAGCCTACTCCGAGTGCACAAAGTGTGCGAAAACTCAAAATATAACTGAAAAAGTCCTAATATTATACCAACAAGAGTCCAAAACAGTAGGCTAACACTAACATAGTACATGTTCACACGCGATAGCGGGCCGGCAACCTCACCATCCGACCACTGGAAGTCACTAAGGGGACCACCCGCGTGTTGTCGTCTCCCGTGAGAGGTGGCCTCGCCGGGGACCTCTCTTCTGTGGCACGCCTCTGACGCACCGGTTCGATCGCGTCCGTTGCATCCTCCATGAACGCTGGCTTTATTCTGTCATATCGGCTTCCTATATCCAACTTGAAATACTTCTCGTGTCTCTCAAGCACCTTGAACGGCCCTTGGTACGGTGATTGTAACGGTGTTTTATGCGCTCCTACGCGCACAAAGACGTGTGTTGCCGACGACAACTCTTGCGACACATAGCTCCGTCGTGACTCACCTCCGTGCCAAATCGGAGGTACCGGCCGCAGTAGACGAATCTTCTGCCGCAAGTCGGCCACAAACCCCGGATCTGCAGCCCAATCACTGTCTGATGACACAAAGAACTCGCCGGGCAGGCGTAGAGGTTCTCCAAACACCATCTCGGCGACAGAACAGTGAAGATCGTTCTTGACCGCAGCACGCATACCAAGCATCACCAGAGGCAACGCATCAACCCAGTTAGGATCGGCCCCAAGTTTCGCCTTTAGAGCCAATTTCATCGTACGGTGCATACGTTCGACCATCCCGTTCGCTTGCGGATGGTACGCTGTCGTCGTGTTCGTGGACGCTCCGAGCAGCGATGCAGTTTTCTTCCAAAGCTCTGAGACGAACTGCCTACCACGATCACTCGTCAGAGTAGATGGCACACCATGACGAGACACCCAGTGGTATAAAAATGCGCGAGAACAAGTCACTGCAGATATGTCAGCCAGGGGAATGGCTTCCGGCCACCGGGTGAAACGATCCACTATCGTTAATAGATAAGTGAAACCCTGCGATGCCGGCAATGGACCGACTAAGTCGACTGTAGACTCTCGAATCGTTTCGCTGGCATAGGGAGTGGCATCAACGGCGCCACTATATGTCGCGACACCGTAGCACGCTGGCAGGCCACACATGTACGAGCCCAATGTCTTATGTCTCGGGCCATTCCATGCCAGCCGAAACGGTCACAAATCATACGTCGCATAGCTCTGGCGCCCGCATGAGCCAAATCGTGGTTGATGTCGAATATTTTACGAGTCCATGCAGCCAGCAGCAACGGGCGAAGCTTTCCGGTAGACATGTCAACGATCAACTGTTCGTGAGTATCCGGTAACTGACAGCGAACTATCTGCAATGCCGAGTCGGAGTCAGCGACGAGTCGTTGTACTCCAGTGTCGATGGCTTGCTGTCTAGCCATATCAGCGTAGTCTATCACTCCAGTAACAACGCTCTCCATGTTCGCGATAGCTCGTGACTCCTCTAAAGGTGCTCTGGACAGTGCATCTGCCACTACATTGTCGGCTCCTGGAACGTAACATATGTCGGTGATGAACTAGGATACGAAACAGAGATGTCGTTGCTGACGAGTCGACCACTTGTCCGATATGTTGTTGAAAACGAACGTCAGCGGCTTATGGTCGGTGAACAACGTGAACTGTCGTCTCTCGATGAAGTAACGGAACTCTTTCACCGCCAAATACACCGCAAGTAGCTCCTTGTCGAAGGTGGAGTATTTAGTCTCGGCTGCGTGTAGCTTGCGCAAGAAAAACGATATGGGCGTCCAAACTCCATCTAGCCGCTGCTGTAGAACTACTCCTACTGCCGTATCCGACGCATCTGTGTTGATACTCGTTTCTGCTGTGGCTGAAGGACGAGCCAGGTATGTCGCTGCAGCCAACGCCACTTTGTTGCGCTGGAAATGTTCATCATGTCGAGTAGTCCACGCTGCCTCAAACTCATCGTCTTTCACGTTGACTAGCTCATACAGAGGTAACAACATGGTGGCAGCGTGTGGCACGAAACGCCTGTAGAAATTCAACATTCCTAAGAATTCCTGCAGTGCCTTAGTAGAACATGGCCGTGAAAAATCCGTGATGGACTGTACCCGGCTCTGCAGTGGCTGAACCCCAGAAGATGTGACGCAATGCCCCAGAAACTCCAAACTAGATTGACCCAATACACATTTCTGAGGATTCACCACCAGCCCGTAATCAGCTAATCGACGGAATAGTTGACGGAGATGCTGTCGATGGTCATCGACTGAAGAACTCGCTACCAAAATGTCATCCAACTAAACATATGCGAACGAACAATCTCTGAACACATTGTCCATAAAACGTTGAAAAGTCTGGGCAGCATTTTTTAGTCCAAAAGGCATACGTTTATACTCAAAGAGCCTGAATGGTGTCACGATGGCTGTCTTAGCAATGTCTGCTGCATTCATAGGCACTTGATTATAAGCCCTTACTAAGTCAATCTTGGAGAATATGCTTTTTCCATCCAGCTGAATAGTAAAGTCCTGCAAATGCGGCATCGGATATCGGTCATCCTCTGATACTGCATTTAGCGCTCTGTAATCTCCGCAAGCTCGCCAGCCGCCAGACGGTTTCGCCACCATGTGGAGCGGTGACGACCATGGTGAATTAGAAGGCTGGATTATGTCCATCTCCAGCAACTTCTGGAACTCTTCCTTAGCCACTGCTAGCTTGTCCGGCGACAGCCGACGAGCACGCGCAAACACTGGCCGACGGCAACGCGTGTCGATGTGATGTTCCACCTTGCCCTGCAGCCGACATTCTTTTATACACGTTGTCGTCACTTCCGGAAACTCGTTCAAAATGTCAGAATAGCAGTCAATCTTAACCAACACACATATATTAGACACGGTAGAGCGTCCATTAATCGTTTACGCCTCAGGTCGACCAGTAAACCGTAGTGCCGCAGAAAATCTGCGCCGAGGATCGGTTTTGAGACTTCGGCAATGGTGAAGCTCCACTCAAACGGCTTTGCCAAACCAAGCTCAACTATTTGGCTTTGCCAAACCAAGCTCAACGTTCGAATTGCGGTACCGTTCGCTGCCTGCAACTGCATATTATTGCTCGGAGGGTGACCACGGTCCTCTGAACGTGGCGGCAGAACGCTGACCTCTGCAACCGTGTCTATGAGATAGCTCAACTTAGACACAGGGTCCTGAATAGTTAATAGGCGACATGAGCTTGTCGGCAGGTCAGTAATCGCCTCTACCGACCCGCGCGGCCGTTTCCCGCGCGACGACAGCCATCAGCGCATCTGCTTGCAGACGAACCCCACACTTGATGATACCAACAGAGACCATCGGCGTTGATCCCCCTGTACATCCTCACACGGCGTGGGGCATCTCGAGAACCGGCGAGAGAACGTCGATTGCCGGATTGGGCAAACGCCGACGATCTTTTTAGTTCAGCTACCTCTCCGGAAATTCTGTCGTTACTGGACGCGAGCTTCGACAGTTGCTGATTAATTGACGCCAGCGTAACGGTGTCCTCGTCATGTGACGACTCCACTTGCGAAATCGCGAATTCCTGCGACATAACCGGCACGCTAGCTAGCCGGTCTGCCATTTGAGCTAGCTGACTAACTGTGAAGACGTCCGTTTGAGCTCTGATGATCAGTTGCGTCTGCGCCGGCAACCGACGCAAAAATTCCTCCTTGGCGATCTCATCACCATCAATAGCCCGTCCGAGTATTCGCTCCATGAGCCGCAGTAGGTCAGACGGCCGCTGGTCTGACGTCAGCGGCCCCAACTTCCGTAGTCTCTGTACGCGCTCTGCCGTGCTCGGTGTACGCCGCTCGATGTAGGCGGTCTTCAGGTCGTCATAGCACGTGGGTGAGGGACCCCTCTCCACCAGGTCCATCACCACGTCCGACTGCTCTGCCGTCATGGCCTGTACGCAATGATCGAACATTGTCTGCTGTGAGGAAATCCTGTGCAAACGAAATTTGCCCTCGCAATGTAAAAACCACTTTAGTGGGTTGTCCGGCCATAGCGCTGGTAGCTTTACGGCGACTGCAGTTATCGTCATGTCCACGGGCCGAGGTGGCGTGTCAATCGGTAGCCCTGCAGCAGCGAGCACCTGGCTGCTGGGCGGCTATTGCTGCCTGCGCCGCCAACAGCTCGGCCTTCGCTTGCGTCACTTGCTGTGGTGTGGGATGTTCCATTGTAGCGAACAATGACGGCCGGCTGTGCGAACGCTGCTACAGCCTGCGCGGTAGTCGGTGTAGGTCAAACACAAATGCGCCCAAATGTGCGAACAAACGACGTAGCACGACTTCGTTTCCTATCCCAAGATAATGGCGAATACTATTCACTGATCACGTCAGGGTCACCACTTTAGAGTCTGTACGTATATTTACTCTAATGCCACACTTGTTAGGAATGTCGGTGAAACCACAAGTATTTATTTTCCTCTACATCAACACACACTCTCGTCCCGCCTCGCGAGACTCTCGTGCACCCAACTAACACGGGGCCTACATACGCATTGAACAAAATGTGTAATATATGTACATAATTTGCACATGAATACGATTTACAATTTAACCTGTCAAAATGTAAACTTATTATATATGGCAGTAGCACCGATTTTCCATTTTACTTTGATGGTATACAAGTGAAACAAAGTAAAAAAGGGTTGTATGTAGGCCAAAGTATCGGTCCTGGCACTCACCAGGCTATGGTAAAAGATATGTGTCATGGTTTTACATGGCGTGTAAATGTAGTCTATGCTAATTTTGGATTTTGTAATATAAGCACAAAACGTCAGTTATTTATGTCGTACTGTACATCTTTCTATGGTGTATGTTTGTGGAATTTACAAGACAAATGTGTTGATGATCTTTATACCACGTGGCGCAGAGGTATATGGAAACTGTTTAATCTACCAGTTTGCAATCACTGCAATATGGTCCCACCTTTAACAGATTGTTTACCAATTCAAAGTCAGATTGTATATCGAATGGTGCGATGTATACAGAGTTGCATAAAAAACCGCAAAACCAGTTTAAAAATACCCGCTCACCTAGCCCTTCAAGGTAGTGGTTCGTATATGTCTAAAAGCTTCAATTACATCTTGTTTAAACCCAAACTTGATGCTACGAGTGTAGTGGTTCGTATATGTCTAAAAGCTTCAATTACATCTTGTTCAAACCCAAACTTGATGCCATAAGTGTAGTGGTTCGTATATGTCTAAAAGCTTCAGTTACATCTTGTTGAAACCCAATCTTGATGCTATGAGTGTAGTGGTTCTTATATGTCTAAAAGCTTCAATTACATCTTGTTTAAACCCAATCTTGATGTCATGAGTGTAGTGGTTCGTATATGTCTATAACCTTCAATTACATCTTGTTCAAACTCACACTTGATGCCATGAGTGTAGTGGTTCCTATATGTCTAAAAGCTTCAATTACATCTTGTTCAAACCCAAACTTGATGCCATGAGTGTAGTGGTTCGTATATGTCTAAAACCTTCAATTACATCTTGTTTAAACCCAAACTTGATGCCATGAGTGTAGTGGTTCGTATATGTCTAAAAGCTTCAATTACATCTTGTTCAAACTCACACTTGATGCCATGACGTTCTGTAGTATGAAGCCTAACCACTTTTATGATATCATTGAAGACCATTACCAAGAGGGGCTAGATGAACAACTGGTACGCAATGTGTCATTAACATATTATTTGTTAGAAAACATCGATAATGCTCATAGCACTTCTTTTTATCTGTAGATGAGTTTTTATTTTTATATATTGTACATATATATATATATTGTTTTATATACACAGTAGTTTTTATATATATATATATATATACTACTATATATATATATATATATAATACTATGTACTAAAATTGTACAATTCTACTAAAACAATATATGTGTAAGTATATATATATATATATATATACTTACACATATATTGTTTTAGTAGAATTGTACAATTTTAATACGAATAAATATATTATATTATAGTTATCAGATAGTTTCATCAAAACTACGCAGCGGATTTACATTGACGAGCTACCGTGTTGTAGCAAACAATAAACAGGTGTTATTTTTCTCGAAATGATCCTAAAACGAGACTATCAAAACATTGAATTTAAATACTTTAAAAACTGTTACTCAGCGTGTTATTGTCACAACGGCAGGACTACATCTACACATTCTTGACGTTTCAGCTACGAAGACAAGGCACAATGACGGGACGAGCCAAGAGTATAAATTCCATAACTCATACGACTTCATGTTCTACCGACCAGGACGCGTTCAGGACCAGTCCATATTCGAGGTGCGTGGTTACTTCTCCTTTAGAGTGGGATCCAAAACTCGGTCTGCTCCGTCCTCCTGACGACATGTCTCTAACTATCTAATCTTCTGAAAAATTCTCTCCACGACTGTTCATCCCTGCAATTTTGAGATCGTTTTTATCAATGTCTGTCCATCTTAATCATTATTTAGGTTTCCCTCTGCTCATTCCACCACCCGTTCTCATTCCACCACCCATTCTGTTTTCCATGCTCTTTGTCCCTTCTTATTTCACGCATTCTCTGACCATTATATTTAACAAGATTTAACAAGATTGCCACCCAGAGAATTAACTCTAGGTGGCAGGTGGACAAGGAAGCCCTTTGGCTTATCGAGAGTCCGACCCTTTTATCTATGTGTATCCCGCCCGTCTGAGGTATGTGTCGATTTTATTTTTAAACATATTCACGCTACTAGCACCCACACAATCAGCAGATAATCTGTTCCATTAATTTACAGTCCTTTGTGAAAATGAAAACTTTCTTATATCTAATCTACTCTGCTCCTTTGCTAATGTAACTTCATGTCCTCTAGTCCTTCTATCTTTCTTAAAACAGAAAAAAAAAAATTCAATATTTTAAACACTTCTATCTGATCTCCTCTCAATCTCCTGGTCTACAGTGTTGTTAAACCACATTTTTTAGGCGTATTTAACCAAGTGATCCCTCAGATTTGCATCATTTTAGCTGCCTCCCTCTGTACTCTTCTAGCATATCTATGTCCTCTATGATATGGGTCTCCATGTGCTTGTATACACATTCTAAATGAGGCCTCACTATTGTTTTGTACAGCGGTACCATTAATTCTTTTTTCTTATACGCTATATTTCGCCTAATTAATCCAAGGATTTGATTTCCCTTTGACGCTGCAATTCCGCACTGCTCTGAAACCTTCATATCAGCACTAATGGTTAACCCCAAGTCCTTTCTTTTACAGTAGTACTTAGAACAGTACCCCCCATTTTATATTTTACCTCTTCATTCCCATGACCTGTGTGGAGGCATTTCTATATCTCCCCAAAACTGGAACAGCATTTGCCACTTTCTAGACTATCGATCAACCTATCAAGACTGTCTCTGTAAATGCTGTCCGTCCCATCACTTTTAATCCTTCTAAACACTTTTGTATCATCCGCAAATTTAACACCTTTGCTTGTTATATCATCGTCCAAATCGTTGATATATATTATTAAGAATAATATAGGTCCTAGTAATTTGATCCTCTGTGGTACCCCACTAATAATTGATTTCCAGTTTGAAGTTTCCCCATCAACTACTAATGTTGTCTCTCTGTCATTCAGCCATTTTTCTATCCAGTTTTATTATACCACTTCCATGCCATGGGCCTTTAGTTTAAGCAGTAATCTTTGATGTGGCAGGCACTTTGGCGAAAGCTTTCTGAAAATCTAAGTAGATAATATCTACTGATCATCCCTCGTCTGCCCACTTAGCGACATCTTCCAAAAACATAACATATTTGTTAAGCATGACCTCGCTTTTAAAAACCTATGTTGAGATGGGTTTATCAAGTTATGTTTAACAAGAAAATCCACCATGTGATCTTTAATTAGTCTTTCTAATAATTTGCAAATCACTGATGTTAAACTCACTGGTCTATAGTTCTCTGACTTGTTTCTCGAACCTTTTTTAGTAGTTTGGGCGGAATCCACTCCAGGTGATTTATTATCCTTCATAGCCCTTATTTGCTAGTAGCGTGAATATGTTTAAAAATAAAATCGACACACACCTTAAAAAGGCGGGATACATGTAGATAAAAAGTATTGGACTCTCGATAAGCCAAAAGGCTTCCTTGTCCACCTGCCATCCAGAGTAATTTTCTGGATGACAATCTTGTTAAATCTTGTTAAACAAGAGGAAGAGTACATTATAACATACATTGACTATACGTAAAGATGGTACATATTGACATGTAACAAGAGGAAGAGTACATTATAACATACATTGACTATACGTAAAGATGGTACATATTGACATGTAACAAGAGGAAGAGTACATTATAACATACATTGACTATAAGTAAAGATGGTACATATTGACATGTAACAAGAGGAAGAGTACATTATAACATACATTGACTATACATAAAGATGGTACATATTGACATGTAACAAGAGGAAGAGTACATTATAACATACATTGACTATACGTAAAGATGGTACATATTGACATGTAACAAGAGGAAGAGTACATTATAACATACATTGACTATACGTAAAGATGGTACATATTGACATGTAACAAGAGGAAGGGTACATTATAACATACATTGACTATACATAAAGATGGTACATATTGACATGTAACAAGAGGAAGGGTACATTATAACATACATTGACTATACGTAAAGATGGTACATATTGACATGTAACAAGAGGAAGAGTACATTATAACATACATTGACTATACGTAAAAGATGGTACATATTGACATGTAACAAGAGGAAGAGTACATTATAACATACATTGACTATACGTAAAGATGGTACATATTGACAACAAGAGGAAGAGTACATTATAGCATACATTGACTATACGTAAAGATGGTACATATTGACATGTAACAAGAGGAAGAGTACATTATAGCATACATTGACTATACGTAAAGATGGTACATATTGACATGTAACAAGAGGAAGAGTACATTATAACATACATTGACTATACGTAAAGATGGTACATATTGACATGTAACAAGAGGAAGAGTACATTATAACATACATTGACTATACGTAAAGATGGTACATATTGACATGTAACAAGAGGAAGAGTACATTATAACATACATTGACTATACGTAAAGATGGTACATATTGACATGTAACAAGAGGAAGAGTACATTATAACATACATTGACTATACGTAAAGATGGTACATATTGACATGTAACAAGAGGAAGAGTACATTATAGCATACATTGACTATACGTAAAGATGGTACATATTGACATGTAACAAGAGGAAGAGTACATTATAACATACATTGACTATACGTAAAGATGGTACATATTGACATGTAACAAGAGGAAGAGTACATTATAACATACATTGACTATACGTAAAGATGGTACATATTGACATGTAACAAGAGGAAGGGTACATTATAACATACATTGACTATACATAAAGATGGTACATATTGACATGTAACAAGAGGAAGAGTACATTATAACATACATTGACTATACGTAAAGATGGTACATATTGACATGTAACAAGAGGAAGAGTACATTATAACATACATTGACTATACGTAAAGATGGTACATATTGACATGTAACAAGAGGAAGAGTACATTATAACATACATTGACTATACGTAAAGATGGTACATATTGACATGTAACAAGAGGAAGAGTACATTATAGCATACGTTGACTATACATAAAGATGGTATATATTGACATGTAACAAGAGGAAGAGTACATTATAACATACATTGACTATACATAAAGATGGTACATATTGACATGTAACAAGAGGAAGAGTACATTATAACATACATTGACTATACATAAAGATGGTACATATTGACATGTAACAAGAGGAAGAGTACATTATAACATATATTGACTATACATAAAGATGGTATACTGGACCACTCGGTTTCTGCCTTACGCAAGCATAATATGCAGTTTTCACTAAAAAAAATTGAAATCGTTCAGCAACGTATACATATTATTAATCAGAACCATTTATTTCATCAACGGCATGCAAACGAAGCATCAAATAAGTTGTTTTTAGTTAAATCCTTACAATAGTCGTAAGACGATAAATACTCACGCGCCAAACGGACGCACTGGGTTTCTGCCTCATCGTGTTTAAAATCATCACTGTGCGACAAATCGCAACGCATTCACTCAATAATGGGTTGTTCGTTAACTTTCCTGTGGTGATTAGTGAATAGTTGCTTACAATTTCGTCCGATTAATGTTAATATTACGGTTGTTTACATCACCCTCACCGATATGGTGCACTGTAGTCACGTGGTCTGCGTTCGCTATCAAAAATCTGTCAAAAACCTGTTTGCCTCGTTTTAATTTGAGACAAATAACTTTGTTGCAAGTTCGTAGACGTCCTTTGCTCATTGTGTCCGATATATCTGACTAAAGATGCATTTAATATGACATCCTGCTATATAATCGTAATGAGGCAGAAACTCAGATAGGGCAGAAACCGAGTAGGTGACTATACATATTGACATGTAACAAGAGGAAGAGTACATTATTGCATACATTAGCAATACACATAAGATACAATTTCACCATACAACACACAATCACGTACTTAGGTACCTCCATGCCACCCGCGCAATTGTCATTAACGGTAGTTCCAGTGGATCACCGAAAGAAATCACTCGCCGACTCAGTCACTCACTCCCCGAGTGACTCGCTGAACTTTTATTTTTAACATCAGAACTCCTCCGTTGTGACGCCAACTCCGGTTATCACGATCACAAATAAATGCTCGAACCAATGCGTTCACGATATATTTTTCGTTACAAACATCTACCAGTATTTATTATGAAAATAATTGAAGTCCAAATGACAAACCATGCACAATGCACTTTCACCTGTGATCTGACATGCCATGTGACATTGATGTCCAAATGACAAACCATGCACAATGCACCGTCAGCTACAATTCACCTGTGATCTGACATGCCATGTGACATTGATGTCCAAATGACAAACCATGCACAATGCACTTTCAGCTACTATTCACCTGTGATCTGACATGCCATGTGACATTGATGTCCAAATGACAAACCATGCACAATGCACCGTCAGCTACAATTCACCTGTGATCTGACATGCCATGTGACATTGATGTCCAAATGACAAACCATGCACAATGCACTGTCAGCTACTATTCACCTGTGATCTGACATGCCATGTGACATTGATGTCCAAACAACAAACCATGCATAATGCACCGTCAGCTACTATTCACCTGTGATCTGACATGCCATGTGACATTGATGTCCAAACAACAAACCATGCACAATGCACTATCAGCTACTATTCACCTGTGATGAGTTCAACACAAGGTATTTGACAGTGTATTCTTTCTTTAACTTTTGGTCCAATGTTTTACTCCTCTTAGACTTGAGTGTAGGGCCTGTGGACAGCCTTTTTCTGGAAGGCGCCATACCGTTTTCGCATCAGTTTACAGCCGAAACACGACGCAAGTCAATGCTCGCGCAAGGGAACAGCACCGATCAAGAACCCAACACCAGAATTCATATTCTCAAACAGATTCCTGCGTACATGACAATTTATGCAACTATGACTGAATAACATCATCAGAAGCTATGTTTCTTCAATTGCTATTCTCAAAGAATTCATTCCTTTAAACTGGAAGAAAAAAGGGCCCCCAATCTCACCTTTGATTCATCCTTTGTGATGCAGATAACTATCTGGTCATTGAGCTGAATACCATCGTCTTGTCGCAACACGCCAGGTCCACAATCTTTGCCCAACAACAAATGGCATTCACCTGTCATAAAACACACCTGCATCAACATTTGCACACATAAATTGTAGCTACATTTGTCATCTTCTAGAAAGATAACTTTGTACTTTGTAAGCGGGTCGAAGTGTTTGTATTAATGTTTATGTCAGAAACCATGCAACCGAGTCCATGTATAATAAACATGAAGCCAGTTCAAGCTACCCACACAGATGTGGAGAACGCGATACATCCTTTTCAGCCAATCAGCATTGCTTTGCCCCTCTTCCCACTAGGCGTAGTGACAGTCAATCTTTGTTTCCAAATATTTAGTATCACATTTGTATTACAAATCTACAAAAAGCAAGTCAGTCTTTGTTTCCAGTCTCCTTCATTTCATATTTTTAAGATTTGCCAACATCATTCATACATAGAAGTTTCTATATAAACTCTAAGGTAAGTTCTTATAAAGGGCAATATCCAGTCCTCAGGACTGCTCAAAGTGCCTTACACTTGATTCCCTGGCAGACCTGTTTAATCGAACATCACCTCAACTTATCTGGGAAGCATTCAGCCATGCTGTGATTATTGTGCCAAGACTGTTCATGTCCAAATACCAACCATTGTCTATAGCCAGGCAGACAATCACACAGCACAACAAACTTGTCCAAGGTTCAAAACGGCAGCGCAAGATTCATACCCATCGATTGAGAGTGTGATGCTCTATCCACTGTGCCACTGCGCTCCATACGCGCAGTCACGCATGACTTGATGGAGGTACGTCTCATCCTGCATGTGTTCATACTGTCACTGCACATCCAACACGTCATGCGTTGTCACCATGCCGGCCTACAAGTCAAAGGGTACCAAACAAAGTTGGCAGAAGAACAGTTAAAAACTAATGCTGTGTTGTGAATGCGTTTTTCTTTAAAAAAAACATTCATGTTTTTTAGAATTTAAATGATTGAAAGACGCATCAGCACTTAGATTGTTTTCAACTCATCTCAAATAAATTTTGCATCTTAAAAAAAGCCCAAGTATCCAGACATGCTGGTTCATTTGTTCAGCCTTTGGAAGTATTTTTGGTAAAATCATCAGATAAACTATTAACTTATTAAATGCTTGCCCTGGAAGTAAATCAGCAGACAAACTATTAACTGATTTAATGCTTGCCCTGGAAGTAAATCAGCAGACAAACTATTAACTTATTTAATGCTTGCACTGGAAGTAAATCAGCAGACAAACTATTAACTTATTTAATGCTTGCCCTGGAAGTAAATCAGCAGACAAACTATTAACTTATTTAATGCTTGCCCTGGAAGTAAATCAGCAGACAAACTATTAACTTATTTAATGCTTGCACTGGAAGTTAATCAGCAGACAAACTATTAACTTATTTAATGCTTGCCCTGGAAGTAAATCAGCAGACAAACTATTAAATTATTTAATGCTTGCCCTGGAAGTAAATCAGCAGACAAACTATTAACTTATTTAATGCTTGCACTGGAAGTAAATCAGCAGACAAACTATTAACTTATTTAATGCTTGCACTGGAAGTAAATCAGCAGACAAACTATTAACTTATTTAATGCTTGCCCTGGAAGTAAATCAGCACACAAACTATTATCTTATTTAATGCTTGCCCTGGAAGTAAATCAGCAGACAAACTATTCACTTATTTAATGCTTGCCCTGGAAGTAAATCAGCAGACAAACTATTAACTTATTTAATGCTTGCCCTGGAAGTAAATCAGCAGACAAACTATTAACTTATTTAATGCTTGCACTGGAAGTAAATCAGCAGACAAACTATTAACTTATTTAATGCTTGCCCTGGAAGTAAATCAGCAGACAAACTATTAACTTATTTAATGCTTGCCCTGGAAGTAAATCAGCAGACAAACTATTAACTTATTTAATGCTTGCACTGGAAGTAAATCAGCAGACAAACTATTAACTTATTTAATGCTTGCACTGGAAGTAAATCAGCAGACAAACTATTCACTTATTTAATGCTTGCCCTGGAAGTAAATCAGCAGACAAACTATTAACTTATTTAATGCTTGCCCTGGAAGTAAATCAGCAGACAAACTATTAACTTATTTAATGCTTGCCCTGAAAGTAAATCAGCAGACAAACTATTAACTTATTTAATGCTTACCCTGGAAGTAAATCAGCAGACAAACTATTAACTTATTTAATGCTTGCCCTGGAAGTAAATCAGCAGACAAACTATTAACTTATTTAATGCTTGCCCTGGAAGTAAATCAGCAGACAAACTATTGACTTATTTAATGAGGCCTCATGAACATTATGGCAGTGCCATATTCGTTAAGAGTGACACAACTGTCAACACCACGTCCTTATCAACCATCAACAACTGTCAACACCACGTCCTTATCAACCATCAACAACTGTCAACGCCACGTCCTTATCAACCATCAACAACTGTCAACGCCACGTCCTCATCAACCATCAACAACTGTCAACGCCACGTCCTTATCAACCATCAACAACTGTCAACGCCACGTCCTCATCAACCATCAACAACATTGACATTTTCACGGTAGACCTTAATGGAATCTCGTAACATCGATCTACAAACCACCAGGTGAACTGTTTTCCGTTGATCAACCACCAACCCCTGCAGGAAACCTTGCACGGGTGATCATAGGAGACTTCAACAGTCATAAAACAACGAACACTGACGGTGATCTGGTAGAAAATTGGGCACAGACTCACCGTCTCAGTCTAATTCACGACCCTAAACTTCCCAGCTCTTTCAACAGTGGCCGATGGCAGAGAGGTTACAACCCAGATCTCATCTTTGTTACCAGTCGGATGGCTGGATGCTGCAACAAGGTTGTGATGGACCCAGTCCCACACTCCCAACATCAACCTATTGGCCTACAAATGAATGCTGCAACAAGGTTGTGATGGACCCAGTTCCACACTCGCAACATCGACGTATTGGCCTACGAATGAATGCTGCAACAAGGTTGTGATGGACCCAGTCCCACACTCCCAACATCAACCTATTGGCCTACAATTGAATGCTGCAACAAGGTTGTGATGGACCCAGTTCCACACTCGCAACATCGACGTATTGGCCTACAAATGAATGCTGCAACAAGGTTGTGATGGACCCAGTCCCACACTCCCAACATCAACCTATTGGCCTACAAATGAATGTTGCAACAAGGTTGTGATGGACCCAGTCCCATACTCCCAACATCGACCTATTGGCCTACAAATGAATGCTGCAACAAGGTTGTGATGGACACAGTGCCACACTCCCAACATCGACCTATTGGCCTACAAATGAATGCAGTGGTCACCCCAGAAACCGTGCCATTCCGTCGAAGGTTCTACCTCAAAAAGGCAAACTGGCAAGGTTATGTGCAACCACTAGATGCAGCCACTAAAAACATACTGCTGACTGCAGAACACTACAGCCAGTTGATGGACCGCCGTACAAAGGGACCCAAGGAAGAACATTCCCCGTGGATGTAGGGGAAACTACGTCACCTGTCTGACACCTGAGTCGGCTGAAATATATGAGCAATATAAACATAAATATGAAACAGACCCCTTTGCCGAGGACACCATCGAGGCAGGTGAAGAGCTGATGAACATCATCTCCGAGGAACACATATTATGATTGAATCAACAGATGTGACACACAACAGCAAGAAGGTCAATACAAAAACTAAGCAATGACCCTCGAAAGACAAAGCAACACTACAACACAACAGCAAACCAAGTAACTCACCAACTGCTGCTAAACAGACGCACTCCAAACAAACAACACAAAGTATGTCTCAATCGACAACGATGTCCCGATGACCCGGGGTTTACAAGACCGCTCAATGCAGCCGAAGTAAATGCTGGCATCAACGCATTGAAGAACAGCAAAGCAACAGGCCTAGACGACATCCAAACAGAACGACATCCAATGAAGTGAATTTCATTACTGATAAAATAGAGGTTTTTCTTAGTTTTCCTCATAAAAAATGTATCAACTGCCATTGCATATTCACTTGTGCTGAGTTATATAAATTAGATTAATTAAATAATTGTTTAATTTATTATTATTTAATATTTATATTTAAAAAAATGTACTCATACTTTTACTCGTACTTGTGAGAATGTACTCGTACTCAGCTTTTAGCAATGTACTCGTACTCATCCATCATCAATGTACTCGTACCCATGAAAATGTACTCGGTCCCAGGTCTGCTTGGGTCAAACCAGTGTGGTTCGTCTTTACATTTAGAAAGGATGAATGGCGTTAGCAGGGCTAGTTTAGACAAGCATACAATTGAATTAGTTGTTTTGTTGGTGGTTTTATTCCAAGAGATTTTAAGGAGGTTGTCAGTCTTAGATTTGTTGGGTTCAGATACATAGCCTCTGCAACCTATTTCAACGCATGTTAATTCTGATTTTATTCCGTTATTGTTTACATCATGGATTAGTGCGACATACTTGTTAGTTTTGAATACATGATCTTTCTTGATGTTAGGTTCAAATGGTAGTCAGTTCAATGATGTGAATTTGCTTAGCATGTGGATGGTAGATGACGTATGGTAAGTCCACTAAGTAATTTCCTGGAAGATTGTTAATAATTTGGGCATCAGGCATGAGATTGCTGATAAAATTATCTATATATATTTGTATTGCTAGTGCTACTATGATGTTGTATTGTGTTCATTATTAATACATTTCAATAAATATTTAACAACACATTTCACTGGTCATGTAACAATGCATGCACATATATACGTACTTGTTCTGCAGCATCACCTACTCCAAACAAAGAATTATAAATCCCCTGCTGTTTGTAATGCACAGCAGTCCACCTGTAACAAAGAATTAAGCATTTAAATAATAGTTTTACACGAATGTTAAGCAAACATGGATTATTATTCTGAACAGATTTCACAAAGAATGCATCACGATCCTCTCCTCTTCATCCCAGTATTATACCTGGGTCCATAGAAATATCATGCAGATTAAGGAAGGCCGTTTTGAAATGTGTCAATATTTACACAAAACTATATTCATAAGAGCCAATGTAAACTTTGGGCAGAAAAATTGCAGTATGCATAAAGTTAAAAATAATCTATGTACCTGCCATGTGTTTAAAAAGTAGTGCTGCCACATATCTTTCATACATGCATAGCCATTACAGTGATTACTGCGAATGTGAAGAGTGTCGACGGGGACAGAACAAAACAAAAGGGGAGTTAATTCCTGCTTATTTTCTATCACAGCTCTGCCCTGTACAGTTTTGGTTCACATGAATCATGGAACCATTCAACTACATTTCTTTAAAAAAAAAGTGAGGGTACAGCCATGGGTGGTATTCGAAAATGGACATGTCAAAGTTAAAAGACTTGAGTCCAGTGGCACTGAGACGAGAGTGAGATCTAACTAACTTAAAAGTCAACCAAATGTAAGACAAGTGACGTGTCCCGGCCGAGCGATCATCTCTCGCTGTTCATACGCAGCCCGGAACTTAGACTCATCGATTATTTAAACAATAAACTAAACAGATTAATAATTACCTTCACCAACAGAGTTGCTGTCGAGTAGCAACCGCCTCCTGGCAGCATACATATTCAGTTATCGTTCCTGAACAAGGAGATCATTGCGGCATTTTCCACACCGACACCAGTCAATTTCATCTCGGCACGGTATGCGCCTCGACATTTCCACTGCCCGTGGGCCTTCCTGTTCGTGCCCACCGGCACGCGCCTTTGCCCTATCTTCCAACACAGGCCCTTGTTTGTGTGGTTCAAACCGGTATCCAGCTGCTTCGAAATCGATTTTATTTTCGTTGTCTTCCGAAGCCATCTTATTTACACAGTCACAGCGCATGCGCACATAGTTTAATTGGTAAACCTACCATAGCGCCACCTAACGGAGTTGGGAACAAATAGTACACAGAAAATTTACGAAGCAAGTTACGACAGTGTGACGTCACTTTCTTCTAACAATGGCGTAGTCCATATAAATTCGGTAGTTGTGTGTTCAAAAATGTTTTCCTGGTAAACCGCTGATGTTAAAACTTTGATTGTAGTTGGAAATTGTTAGTTTGTATTAACTCTTTTAGATGCTTAACACCAAAACGTTGCCTTTTGTTTTCCTTTAATTGTTTAAACAAATACTACCTACAAAGCTCTAGATGAAAAGTATTTGTAGCATTTCACAAAGTACAATATAGAGTGCAGATTGTGAATGCTGATCAAATGTTTTAATTACTTGTAGAAACAATGTTGACTTTAAACAAGAGATCACTCATTTCATCTAACACATTGTTTTATAAGAATCAATGGCTGGGAGATAATATAATTGTTATTTACATATTTCCTGTACTTTGTAGGAGGTTGAAACATGAGAAGAAGAAAACACAAGAGATCAACATATTCTGATTGAAGATTCCTCACCAATGACGTTGTGGAGTGAATGCCATCATTGCAAGTAATACTGGACCCTATCACATGGGACGTAGTCATTTGTAGGTCTCTATATGATGCAGGACCTAGTCTTATCTGTGTTATGCAGGATCTGGTCTGTTGTAGATCTGCATTTTGTAGATATGTATGCAACGATATTTGTCTCCATTTTAGCCATCAATAAAACTACTATATATAAAATTACTTATCTCCAACTTTATTTGAACTAGTTGAATATGTTTGGATGTGATATATTCTTATCCTTTGGACATGCCGTATTGTCACGTTCAGACATCCCACTGGTCGCGTGTGATTACTCACACCCCAATAGGTGGCGCCTCTGATACCCTAAGTTTGTAACGATGTAACAGCAGATTAATAACTTTAGTTGTTAATCTATGGTAACAGTCTGTCCTCCCGGGCACCAAGGTCTACTCAAGCGACAGGTATCACCATTATGTAGGGGCCTAATGATGATAACTACTGGCCTTTGTTTGTTGCTCCAAGGGAGGGTGTAGGTAGTTATGAGAACTTGTTTACATACAACACCACCAACAAACTGAGGGCAACAGGTATCACCATTATGTAGGGGCCCAATGATGATAACTACTGGCCTCTGTTTGTTGCTCCACGGGTGGGTGTAGGTAGTTATGAGAACTTGTTTACATACAACACCGCCGACAAACTGAGGGCAACAGGTATCACCATTATGCAGGGGCCTAATGATGATAACTACTGGCCTCTGTTTGTTGCTCCACGGGTGGGTGTAGGTAGTTATGAGAACTTCTTTACATACAACATGCACCAACAAACTGAGGGCAACAGGTATCACCATTATGTAGGGACCTAATGATGATAACTACTGGCCTCTGTTTGTCGCTCCACGGGTGGGTGTAGGTAGTTATGAGAATTTGCTTGGGAGGAAATACACTTAGAATACTTCAAATGTAGCATATTAATATACAGATAATACAATTATGAGCAGATCAGAAATAAACAATTCTTGAAAATGTCCAATGGTAAAACACCACGACAAAAGCAGAATGGAGGAGGGTGGATCCAATTTTTTTCAAAGAGATCTTACACAGGCAGATACGTGTGCCTCTGGGCTAAAACAAGTTCTCCAACATCTTCTCAGACTTCTGTTATCTATATATACAATGTATATTAAATTAATAGTGTAAATATCCAAAACAAACACGATTGCATTACTTGTTATATATATATATATATATATACAATTTATTAGCCATCGTTTAATTGCATACATACATTCAAGTCACTTGTCCCGATATGTTTGGGTTGTAAACACTCACACACACACACACACACACACACATACACACACACACACACACACACACACACACACACACACAGTGTAACACATACGAGACAAACACTTCAATGTACATTTGTAATCTATCAGCAGAGGTGACATGAGAGCTGCTCACTGCCACTGTTGGTTGACAACGATGGCGACTCACGGAGCAAACATTGTGAATGAGAGCAGGGTTTGTAGAAAGATAAAGTTAGCTATTATTACAGTCAGTGTATCACGTGCTGTTTTCTAAAAACAATAATTGTTTATTACATGTGATAATTACTGTTGGAATGTATTATATAAACACTCATAAATTTTCTGATTAGTCACACATTCAATTTAATATTGTTTTATGAAAATATACATGCTGTAAACTTGATATAAGCATACATAAAGTTGATCAGGAATTAAATATATATATACACCTAATTTACATTTCAAATGAATATGAATCAATGTACAGGAGTCTACAAGCTGAGATTATACCAGCATTGTCTGCGGTCTGCTCTACTCGGTGGCCCAGGGTGCCAAAGTAAAACTTAAATATTAAAATTACTACATTTATACAGTTAGCCCTGTACAAAATATATACAAATGAGGAGTCGCACAATACTGGGCCAACAAAGGAGGACTGGGCACCAAAAACAAAAGTGAAAAAAAAGTACTTTAAAATAAATTAAAAACAGTCTTAGCCAATATACACATACACCTAAAATTAAAGAAGAAGATAAGATCTCTGTACACACTGTTATGTGGCGCAATGACAAGTGAAATTAATGATGTAAGTTACATGGTGTTTTTTAACTAAAATATGAGAATGTGAAACCATTCAGAAATCAAAATTTGCTTGACTGATGTATGCTAGTACCTCGTCAGAGTCCAACCAAACGACTTTTAAAGGACTTTTAAAATGTTAAGAATGATCAGAGCACTCTGGACCGGAAATGGTGGACACCGTAACTTACGTTATCCACCACATTGTCCACAACCACAATTTTTTTTAAACAACAATAAACAGGCAGGATGTGTTTGTTGTGTCTCTTCTTTCTTCATGGACCTAAGATACAGCACAAATGTTATCAACAGGAACTGTCCGCAAATAAGCTGGTTATGGAGCAAAATATAATGTAAGTTAAAGGACACCAATTTGGCCCAGTATTGTGCCACTCCTCAAATACAACGAGTGAAACAAAGGCAAGGCATCCATCGGCATGGCAAACAGTGCAGTGTATACGTTGACACTCACAATACATGTGAACATGTAGAAGCTAACCATTTTGTTACAATCACTGACACGTTATACCTGGAATAAGTTCCAAGTAGATTACCCAACAATGATGCATTAGAGATGACTGGGAAGTCCTACATTTGTCTGTCTGTTCACGTATGCACATATAAAGAAAGGGTAAGTAACGCTGTCTCGACTTCTCTGGGAAACATTAAGCCATACTGCAGTTAATGCATGAAAATAAATATATATATACCTATAATTTACATTTCAAATGAATAAATTATATCTGAATCAATTTATATTAGTTATTCTAAAAGCTCAGGTTATACCAGCATTGTCTGCTGTCTGCTCTACTCTATGGCCCAGGGTTCTGAGGTAAAACTGAAATATTAAAATTACTACATTAATACAGTTAACCCTGTACAAAATATACACAACTACAACCAGTGAAACAAAGGCAAGACAACCATTGGCATGGCAAACAGTGCAGTGTATACTTTGACACAACACATGTGAACATGTAGAAGCCAACCATGTTGTTACAATCACTGATACGTTATACCTGGAATAAGTTCCAAGTAGATTACCCAATAATCATGCACTAGAGATGATTGGGAAGTCCTACATTTGTCTGTCTGTCCATGTGTGCGCATGTAAAGAAAGGGTAAGTAACTCCGTCTCGACTTCTCTTGAAAACATCCAGCCATGCTACAGTTACAGGGTGAAGACAATCCACACACAAATATCCACCACTGTCTATACCCAGGTACTCGATCATACAGCTGAGTGAACTGGAGTAATGTCTTCCTCGTTGTTTTCTTTGTCGTCTGTATCAACATGATCAACCTCATCACTGTCTTCATCAATATGATCATCCTCATGACTGTCTTCATCAACATTATCAACCTCATCACTGTCTTCATCAGTATGATCAACCTCATCGACTTCTTCATGGTCTTACTGAAAACAGTAAACATAAAACACATCTTCAGTAATTAATCATATCTATTAAATTGTAAACATCATCCAAATAGTATTGACTATGCTTGTATTTTAATAGTTATATTTACTAAAATAAATAGAGGCCATCTAAATTTTGAGCGAGTCCCTCATGCAACATTTCCCAGGTTGTTACAACGTATAATAATGTATCAGTCTTTGATACACAGGAGCTGACAACAACCTCTGTCATTGTGAGGGGCTATCAAGTAGCCCAGCGTCAGTCAGGCTCGTTTTAAAGTGTAAATATACAGAAGTTTCTGTCACCATACAGAGTATATATGTTTGCCGGTTTTTGTTTAAACATATATTAATAATATGTCCAATGTATTTCACGAAATATAAATAACAAAACTGCACTCACAAACTAGCATGGCATAATGGATACTACGTAGATTTGTTTTTTTAATTTGTTTATTCAAAGCTCAAATGGTTATCAAACAAAATGATTCGAAAAATAAATACACGTAAATTTTGAGTCAGTCCCCCATTTAATGTGTCCAGTTATTATCAGTTGCAACAAAGTATTATCTACCCAAGGGTCAAGGTCGTTATATTTACTGATCAATCCGAGCGGCGTCTGTTTATCTAACTATGTATATTATTTGTACATTTACTCAAACACGTTATATTATTTTGATCCGGTCCCCTGTGTAAATGATTAGTCTCAGAAATGATTATGAAAGGAAGTTGTAAAAACTAATTAGTTTTGAGCGAGTCCCCTGTCTAAAGACCCCAGATGTTTGAGGGTTCCCCGGCCACTGAGTGTGACAAAGTATATTCATTGATCAACGCCAGCGACGAACTGAAGTAAACAGACACGTCTGACGTGGCCGGGTAGAAACTATTGCCCTGGCGTGTTTACAACCCCGTCTAATAAAGTGGTCATTGAGAGACAGGTCAGTAGTAGTGGACGGCCGGACACTGTAGACAGACGGTAGATATGTGAGTGGTCAACTGACTTACCCAGCCATCGCTAAACCTCCGTCCAAACTCCTTCGTCAGGCGGGAGACAGTCGAGTGTGATAGGAAACAGCTCATGGCCCTGAAAGACAGGACAGATACAGGACACATGTCGCTGTCGTCTCACGATTATATGTGACACAAAACTAACACCTGTACAAGTCTGTATCAACTCACCTGATATGTAACTGATGCCAGTGTCGTAACATTCCCCGCAGCGTGTCGCCGGTGTTGTCGCTGTTGTCTCCCAACTCGTCATTGCCATCGCAGCTGTATCAACAAAAGACAGAAAGTAAACAAACGTTGACTGATAAACCCTCACCCTCGGGTCGTCACGTGTTCCTTGTTAACACGTTCTCATAAACACTTCACGACAGTGACACAATCGTGTCAAGTTGGGGCAGTTTATTTAAGGACGCTGTCGTCTAAATTATGTTTATTTTGGTGGATAGTTTTGTAGGAATACACAACGTAAACATTTACTGCCTGAGAGGGTAATCGACGCGTTGAGGGTGGTTATACAGTTATAGTCAGGGTATTATAACTACTGTGGGGTGAATATACAATGTTTCTTACTCGAACTCCTTCAAACCCCGACACCCGCCTGTAAGTGCAGTTGAGAGGGCAGACAACGACGCGGGGGTGAGACCACAGTACCCCAAGCTGAAACAACAAATTGTTTATTTTACCCTCCATCAAAACAATACAATCTACCCTCGGACAAACACCCAAAGTCACTTCTATTGACAGTTATGGAATATTAAGTCTACAAAACAACAATTGTAATAATTATTGAATTAAACTCAACGTTTTTAACGTAAACATTAGTTTTGATGCGTCACTCGACAGTCGAATAAACTGCAGCAGATAAAGACAAGAACTGGATGAAATATTACTTGACATTTGTGACATTGAGACGACAATTGAACTAGTCGTCGGTTGAAACAGGTGTAAATAAGGTTCTAATGTCCTTACCTTAGACGACGTAACTGGTCCTGTTGTCTCAGACAGTCCCCCAGCGTTAGTGTCGTCTCCGTCGACCTCAGACAATCCTTGTTGTCCACCAGACTACAAAGTAATTTATAGTGTTGGTTTGAAATGACTCCAACTGACGTCACTCGCTGTCCACCGACCAAACCGTGTCACTTGTCACATGTATATAACAGGTCGATTAACGACGACATTTCAAAGTCATCATCGACACAAACGTCTACACACGACAACAGACTCCAGTGTGACGATCTCTCGGTAAAGTCGTATTTCACTTGTCAACAACAGTTGACACATTGTAGCCGATGCTGCAGGTCACACAGTACTCGGGGGACTCGCTCCTTCTCACCCACTCTTTACCCTCCGTGTCAAACCACACAACTCGTGCTGATTATACAATGTCACATATAGAGGGTGAAATACAAAATTACACCTCATTTGGGCGACTTGTTTTGTGAAATGTTTTAATTTGCGAGGGTTTTCAGGCAGTAATTTGTTAATGGATCTTCAAATGTTGCAATTTAATTTCCAGTTGTGACACCCCTGAAATAAATTAACCCAATTCCTGCACTTCAACACGACTTGGGGGTTTTGTAGAAACACACAACATTAATATATATTGATACTGACTCGTTTAGGGCAGTATTAAAATGAGAGTCATGGTAACTATTGTGGGGTGTATACAATATGTGTCTCACTCGAAGACCTCCAAATGTTGACATCTTGTCATTCCTTCTAACACGGGAGACAAAGATTCCGGGGTGAGACCACATCGCCACAGGCTGAAACAACAAATTGTTTAACATAACATAATCTACCCTCGGAGAAACACTCAGTCATATCTACTAACTGATGTGGAATATATTAATAATTCCACAATACAACAATTGTAATACTTATTAAATTAAACGCAACGCTTTTAATGTAATCGTTGATTTGTTTTGATACGTTACTCGACAGTTCAATAAACTGAAGCAATTAAACACAAGAACTGGATTAAACTTGACAACTGTGACATCATGACAACTATTGTAACAGTCGTCGCTTGAAACAGGTGTAAATTAGTTAATAAGGTCCCAAGTCTTACCGTATTTCACGAAGTTGTCCCATCGTCCGTAGAGCTGTACCTAAAGAGGTCCCTGCCTCGGTCGTCGCCAAAGGTTCACCGCCGTAGTCGCCCTCCAGTCTACAATTACAGAGTAAATTATTTCCGTGGATTGAAACAACACAAACTGACGACGGTGTCAGTCACTAACACTGGGCAATAATTAAACTGTACCAAATGTAAACTCGCACGTAACAGATGATTGACGACAATATTTCATTTCACATCAAACACACGAGAGTGAGTAGAAAGTTTATGCAATGATTATTTGTCAAACTGACTTTCTGTCAGGCCGCCGGTGAAGGACGCTTTCAATAGCTACATAATTACAAATACATTTCCTACAGAGGGGTACTTTTGAAACAATGTTTCTCCTTCAGGTGTTGTGTACCTGGGCAGCTTAGCAACGACTTCTAAAAATATAGACCGACTTTCTGTGTTGACAGTCGCTGTGCACCAGCATAGCCATAGGTTTTATTATAATACTTCAAATGGATTCGTTTAGGGCAGTACTAAAACGAGAGTCATGTAACTGTTGTGGGGTGTATATACAATATGTGACTCACGTGAACACCTCCAAATGTTGACATCTTCTAAGGCCGTCTAACACGGGAGACAGAGATTCCGAGGTGAGACCACATCCCCTCAGGCTGAAACCAAAAATTGTTTAACATAACATAATCTACCCTCGGACAAACACTCAGTCATATCTACTAATTGATGTGGAATATATTAATAATTCGACAAAACAACAATTGTAATACTTATTAAATTAAACGCAACGCTTTTAATGTAATCGTTGATTTGTTTTGATACGTTACTCGACAGTTCAATCAACTGAAGCAATTAAACATAAGAACTGGATTAAACTTGATAACTGTGACATCATGACAACTATTGTAACAGTAGTCGGTTGAAACAGGTGTAAATTAGTTAATAAGGTCCCAAGTCTTACCGTATTTCACGAAGTTGTCCCATCGTCCGTAGAGCTATACCTAAAGAGTTCCCTGCCTCGGTCGTCGCCAAAGGTCCACCGTCGAAGTCGCCCCCCAGTCTACAATTACAGAGTAAATTATTTCCGTGGATTGAAACAACACAAACTGACGACGGTGTCAGTCACTAACACTGGGCAATAATTAAACTGTACCAAATATAAACTCGCACGTAACAGATGATTGACGACAATATTTCATTACACATCAAACACACGAGTGTGAGTAGAAAGTGTATGCAATAATTATTTGTCAAACTGACTTTCTGTCACGCTTTCAATAGCTACATAATTACAAATACATTTCCTACAGAGGGGTACTTTTGAAACAATGTTTCTCCTTCAGGTGTTGTGTACCTGGGCAGCTAGCAACGACTTCTAAAAATATACGACCGGTTTTATTTCCTTCGACAGTCGCTGTGCACACTAGAATAGGTTTTTATTATAATATTTGATCTCGCAAAATAAAATGTGTTTTCCATTTTTATTGATGGTGTCTGCGACAATGCACACGTTTGCTTGCCCAGTTATTACTTATATTAACGGGCCTCCTAAAGTTGTTTTAAAATAATTTAACTTACCATCGTTAACTAAAACAAACACTGTCAGATTTGTAACAAAAATACAATGGTACATTACCATGCATGTCATGTGTTCGTATATCTAATGGAAGTTGGTGTGATGAAGAAAACATATCTTACAAATAAATAAATATATATAATATGCCTTGCTTAGTTGTATTCAGTATTTCTTTAACTGCTAGGACCTAGGCAATTTCACACTTGTTGAACATATTTCAAGCAGATGATAAAATACTAAACTTAAATGAGTCAACCTACCCCAGCCACCTCCTAGACCCAGAGCCTAGACCTAGACTTATGCTTCCACTTTCGTCACTAAATGCCCGGAAGGTCATGCTTAAGAAATATATTATGATTTTTTAAAGATATCACTAAGTGGGTAAACGAGGGATCACCAGTAGATATCATCTACTTAGATTTTCAAAAAGCTTTCGACAAAGTGCCACATCAAAGATTACTTCTTAAACTAAAGGCCCATGGCATAGGAAATGGTATAATGAACTGGATAGAAAAATGGCTGATTGACAGAAGACAACGGGTAGTTGTTGATGGGGAGGCTTCAAACTGGAAATCAGTTTTGAGTGGGGTACCACAGGGATCAGTACTAACTGGGACCTATATTATTCTTAATATATATCAACGATTTGCACGATGACATAACAAACAAGGTGTTGAAATATGCGGATGATACAAAAGTGTTTAGAATGATTAAAAGTGATGGAGTTAGACAGCATTTACAAGATGATTTTGACAGGTTAATCAAATGGTCTGAAAAGTGGCAAATGTTGTTCAATTTTGGGAAATGTAAATGCCTTCACACAGGACATGGGAACGAAGATGTAGAATATACAATGGGGGTACTGTACTAAGTACTACTGTAAAAGAAAAAGGACTTAGGGTTAACCGTTAGTGCTGATATGAAGGTTTCAGAGCAGTGCAGAATTGCAGCTTCAAAGGGAAATAAAATCCTTGGATTAATTAGGCGAAATATAGCCTATAAGGAAAAATAACTAATAATACTGCTGTACAAAACAAAATGTTAGGCCTCATTTAGAATATTGTATACAAGCGTGGAGGCCATATCGCAAAAAGGACATAGATATATGCTAGAAAGAGTAGAGAGGAGAGCGACTAAAATGATACCAAAATCAGTTAGTTATGAAAAACGCCTAAGAGAATGTGGTTTAACAACACTAGCGATCAGGAGATTGAGAGGAGATCAGATAGAAGTGTTTAAAATATTGAATGGTTATAAAATATTAATACACATATTTTTTTCTTAGTTAAGAAAAATAGAAATACTACAGGGCATGAAGTTACATTAGCAAAGGAGCAGTGTATATTAGATATAAGAAAGTTCTCATTTTCACAAAGGACTGTAAATGAATGGAACAGATTATCTGCTGATTGTGTGGTTGCTAATAGTGTGAATATGTTTAAAAATAAAATCGACACATACGTCAGAAGGGCGGGATAATGTAAATAAAAGGGTTGGACTCTCGATAAGCTAAAGCTTCCTTGTCCACCGGCCATCTAGAATTAATTCTCTGGGTGGCAATCTTGTTAAATCTTATTAAATTTTCAAATTGTATGTATTTAATTGACTGAACAACGTGTTGCGGGTGTCACTAAATTGCACCTTTTAAAAAGAGTTTTATTTATGCAAGAGCAACTATATCTAAACGAACCGTAATTATTTTCAACGCCAATCACGTCACTTGCATGCGATATTGCTTGCTAGTTCTACGCCTACGGCTACGGTTTACGCCCACCTGCTATTGAAGCAACACCAAAGTCAACATTATTTATAATACCGTCATGTGCATCCTACTTACTTTGTGATGCAATACGCATGCATTTATACATTTAACCTGATAACAAACCGTGTCAGAAATTGCTTAAAACAAACACTCAAGCGATTGTGAACGTTATTGTACATTTGTAGCAGACGACTTTTGTTTTTTGGCGCAAAACGCGATTGCATACAATTAGTTCATATTCAATCGCATCGCGGCGTTGTTAAAATATGAATTTACATCAATTAGCACAGTGAGTTGTTAGGTTATTAATTTTAACTAGCAAAAACGCCCAGCCTCCGGATAGCGTTGCATACAGATAAACACAGGAAGACGGTTTCCAGAAATTCCCAAATGAAGTTTGCACTAAAGAAAACGTGAGCATTTATTTGCAATGCAACTTAGAAAACTAGGTTGCCCAAGGTCCGTAATGTGGCGCCACTGTTTTATTGTTAATGCACACACTCGCACCCGCGCCCGCCCGCACACACACACGCACCGCACGCACGCACACACACACTCATTGTTAATGTTCAAAACCTGACAGGCACACTGAGCTGAAAAGTCGGTGGCCAGTGTTACCTTCAACTTAGTAGGGGGACGGCTTGCGTGCAAAACGGGCCTCCTGCCTAAAACTGGCCCCCAACAGTTTGGCGTTTTTGTACTATATACAGCTAAATTTGTGGTGGCATTGCTAAGAAACACATAAATGGACTCTGGTGCACATTGGTCGGTCGGAAGTGACATTCAAAGACATGTGCTCAAAAAGATCGTTTTTCACACTTTTCTTAAAATATTACCACTATTTTTGCAAATATCAAATTTTCGTTTGGTTCGCGTTGAAAACAACGAAAACTGTGCTATGCATAAGCCAAACGTACATGCTCTTATATATACATATATATAACTACTCGATAATATAACAATATAATATGTATCCGTACAACTCATACTGACGTTATATAAAAAATATATTAGTAATGTTATTGTTTTGTTTAATAATTTGTTATTATTATTATTGTATAACTGGGTATGATGTAACATCCTATGTAAAATAATGTAATAATATAAAACCTTAAAAATGCAGGTATGTGTATTGTACCAACAGCATATCGACGATAGCGAACCTCTGTTAGCATAGCGGACCACTTCTTAAGGGCCCGTTTTGGACGCCCTTCACGGTCTCGGGTTGATTATCAATTTGAATACAAACTCTCAAAGTTTTTAAAATCTAATACATATATATATATATGTATTAGATTTAAAAAACTTATATATGTATTATATTTTAAAAGCTTTATATAAGCTTTTAAAATCTAATACATACATATATATATATATATGTATTATTTTAGTTTTGGACGCCCTTCACGGTCTCGGGTTGATTATCAATTTGAATACAAACTCTCAAAGTTTTTAAAATCTAATACATATATATATATATATTAGATTTTAAAAACTTTGAGATATATATATATACATGTATTAGATTTTAAAAACTTTGAGAGTTTGTATTCAAATTGATAATCAACCCGAGACCGTGAAGGGCGTCCAAAACTAAAATAATACATATATATATATATATATATGTATGTATTAGATTTTAAAAGCTTATATATATATATATATGTATTATATTTTAAAAACTTGGAGTTTGTATTCAACGTGTACAATTAAGTGAAAGCAACATATACATCCATTTAATATGTATATAAAACGGTCAGTGCAGCCAGTCTCGTCTATGAAGCGTGAGCGTCTATGTCATGAATGGGGGAAGCTGTTTTTAAGTGAATATTATTCAACTTTAAAAATAATAATAGTGTGGAGTCTCCCATCACACAGTGATTTGTTTTGTATTTTGTTGACATTATGTAAATTATTATTGTAAAATTTGTATCTTAGTATTTGTTTTCATATTTTTTAGTTCTAGTTGTTTTCAGCGCTTGACAATGTTCTATTAACTGACTGGTCTGTATTATTGTGGTTACAATGTAATGGTCTTATGATGTCCCATTCTTTATATGCTGGCACTGATGGTGGTCACTACCAGGGTGCTTGTCGTCCTCAATGGTTCTTTTACGTCCCAAATTGAGACGGGACCGACATTAATGTGATCACTGAGTCACGAGGGATACACAGTCCCCAATTTTGAGAGCCAGATTTTTATACCAAATATGCCTGCTCAGTCCAGGTTTCCAACTCAGAGCACTGGCATGCCAGGCAGATGTGCTAAGCACTGCTAACCACTACACTAGCCGCACTCTCTGTATAATTTGTTTCTGCTGTTGGGATAAATAAAATGCATCCTTACCTTACCTAAAGATGGGAGGGTGTGTTTCTATATTTTATAAAAACCAGCACAAAACCTTGGAGTAACATACACTATCGAGAGGGATGCAGGGGTAACAGCCCAGCCTGATCACAGTGTTTTCTTCTATATCATGAGCAGTCTTACCCATTATACTTTGTCTTAGTTACATATTGAACATAACTTGGGATAATGTAATTGTTTTTTATTTTACAGGTTAATGAAGAGGAACTCAGCATGAAACTGCCACAGAATAACATGTATAGGGACGTACATGGTGGTATGCACCAACTACTCAAATTTACACTGGCGAGTCTAGAGGAATACTTATCCTAGTACGGAAAGAAGCTGGAGGAAAAGAGCAAGTCTCTATACAAAGAAAGGTGAGTTATCTTAACATTAAACTAAAAGGACTGTAGGATTAAAGGTAAAAGCGAATAACCATATCAGCTTTGTAGTTTGTACGACCCTGTCAAATATGATACTGCCTTGATGAAATAATAGTTTTCTTTGTCAATAGATACCAGCAGGCTTATTTGTAAGAGGTTTGGCAAATTTATATGTGTTAAATGTAAGAACAAACATTCGAAACCTAACAATGAATTATTCAGGACTAGTATTCTGGAATACCCTGCCTCATAAACTTAGAATACTCCTAACCATTAACCAGTCTAAAAGAAACCTAACAGCTCCTCACTCGTGAAATATTGATATTACATTATATATGTGTCTGGGTAAATATATATAGGTGAAGCACAATACTGGGCCAAAAAAGAGGACAGGACAGCAAAAACAAGTGCAAAAAACAAAAAGTCTTAGATGGTAACCAAGATACATCTACACCTAAAACTAAAGAAGATAAGATATCTTTACTCACTGTTATGTGGCGCAATGCCAAGTGAAGTTGATGATCTAAAATATGAGAATGTGAAACCCTTCAGAAATCAAAATTTGCTCGACTGATGTATGCTAGTACCTCATCAGAATCCAACCAAGACTATTAAAATGTTAAGAATGATCAGAGCACTCTGGATGTGAAATGGTGGACACTGTAACTTACGTTATCCACCACATTGTCCACAACCACAATTTTTTTTAAACAACAATAAACAGGCAGGATGCGTTTTTTGTGTCTCTTCTTTCTTCATGGGCCTAAGATACAGCACACATATTATCAACAGGAACTATCCACAAAGAAGCTGGTTATGAATTTGGCCCAGTATTGTGTGACTCAACAATTTATATATATATATTGTACATTGTTTTCTTCAGGTTATAGCGGTATATGCGTACCACCACAAACAACACAAGGAAAGTGGTTTGTGTCAGCTGTTGTGTGGGCAGAGATGAGGAAGTCTGCCTCTTATAAAGTAGATGTGTCCATGAACAATGATGCGGTGGTGTAAGAAGCACAATGTGAATGTGGTGCTGGGCAGGGCCCTACAGCTCACTGCAAGCATGTTGCAGCAGTTCTGTTCGGCCGGACACTAGTGTCAGATAGGAACTATCTTGACAGAAGTGACATGTACACAGGTAAGACATTTAAAAAAAAAACATTCAATGTACTATGTACAAATATTGGGGAAATTGTCAATGCAAAAAAATGGCATTTACTTTATCCCAATTTTGTACAAGTACGCTGGGTAGTTTCAAGAATGTGACACACTCTTGTCAACATATCAGCAGCAATACATAAATGAAACGGTTAAAATGCATATAAAATTCACAAATATGTAGCTGACTGTACACTTTGACTTGACCTGCAGGTCCTCCAGACGTTCCATCATGCTATACCTTTTAAAGGAACTCCTATCAAGTCCAGCAGATTACATGCAATTCATGGGAAGGACAATGCGGACCTTATATATGATCCTCGATCAGAGCAACTTCAGAACAACGACTCTACTCCAGACAGGTTCATTCTATTTGACGAAACAAATCTTATATCCCTTTTACAGACCAATTGAAAATAGTTACTTGTCAAAACATGGGCATTAGTGCAGTCTCAGGCTTTATGTATAAAGCAAATAATACAATGTTGCTTATATCTCTACATATACATATTTCAGTCAACCAATGTCAGTGATGCAGCTGTTCCCTCCTGCCAATCCACATGCCCTTGCCAACGACCACAACTACTTGAAGTTAACTCCACAAGATCAGTACTTGAAAGATGAAATGGTTAGTTATTTCCATGCTTTTCAATTCAACATACATACGTACATCTGTATTTACACAATGTGCTCCATTGAAACAATGCACATGGTTACAATAGAGCACAGTGGCTCAGTGACTAGAAAGTTGGACTCTCAATCAAGAGAACCCAGGTTCGAATTCAGTGCTGCTGTGTTGAACCTTGGGCAAGTTCGTTCACTCTACGTTGCTCCAGTTCACTCAGCTGTATGAATGGGTACCGGGCTGTAGACAGTGGTGGATGTTTGTGTAGTCTTTGTGCATTAATTGCCGCATAGCTGAATGCTTCCCAGAGAAGTTGAGATGGTGCTCGATCGAACAAGTCTGCTAGGGAGTAAAATGTAAAGCGCTTTGAGCAGTCACAAGGACTGGATACTGCATTATTATATAATAGATTACTTTTTATAAACATTGCATCGTCACAGCACGGAGTCCAACTTACAAACCATTGTGCAATGCAGCTCTGAGCATTTCATTTGAAACTAAAATATAACAAAGTTAAAACTTGAAACAAAAAGGGGGTTTGTTGTATTACAATTAATGTCAGACTAACTGGTGACAATACAACTATAAAGCTGCAATATCAGTTCGATTTTTATGCTCCTCGCTTTTCTGACTAATTTCTTGAAAAAGCAAACCTATCAAGTATCCACTATAATATCCTAGTTCATTGGTGCACTTGTGCTACTTCGTTTTGTTGAAATTAATAAACAAACTGCGAACTATTTACAATTTGGTTTCGAGTCGAAGGAGTCGAAACTAGTAACATTTACTTGAATTTGGACATGCATCTGGAAGTGGAAAGTTCTGTTTGTCTGCATGAGGATGTTGCAGTAATGGATGTCCTCGTTAAATTGCATATTGTTGTTAGAAATGCATGTGAATTAAAGTAAAGACAATGTAAAGTACAAACATTTTATTGAAACTTTTTGATAAGATTGACTACAACATTATGAAAAGCACAATGCAACTACAGGTACAATCACTGCACTTGATATGTATAATGTAATAATTTTAATATCACATACACATCACATAATATGCAAAGTAACAACACAAAAAAAAATTAGGAAGAGGTTAAACAAATGTCAGGTACATATAAAAAACAAACAGTTACTTTTATCACGATTCTTTGTTGCAAAAAACAACACTGGTTAGTACATGTGATATCAAAAGCTAGTTGTAGTTTATACATGCCTTATATGTTTACAACTCCAAACAAAATTGTGACTAAACAATTATGTGTATTTAACAAAACAAAAACATATTTAATGCCTATAAAATGTAAACCAATGAGAACAAATTACTTAGAAAGATGTTTAGTTGAACAAATGTAATATCAAATAAAAATAACTATATTACAATTCTTTGTTAAATAAACGTCAATATGATATCAAATTCGAAAACTGTGTAATTTGTGCAATGCTTGGTGTGTTTACAATTCGCAAAAAATAGTGACTAGACTAAACAGGGTCATCCCCATGTGACTGAGAATTACAAATACAATCACTACATGCTACATTGCTCCAATTTACTCAGCTGTATGAAGAGTACCTGCTACAGACAGTGGTGGATAGTCTTCGCATATTAATTTCAGCTTAATACTTCCCACATACGTCAAGATGGTGTTTTTGATTTAAAAGTAGAGTAAAGTGTAAAGTGCTTTGACCAATCCTGAGGACTGGATACTGCACCATATCAGAACTAACAAGTGTTGTTTAATTATCATGAGAAATGAAAATGTAATGTAAATTATTTGTAAAAATATAAAACAGTGATAAAAAAGAATAATTTAGAAAGATGATATGTGGCATGAATGTATAACAAATATATAACAGTCCTCATGATACATAGATAATTTAAACAAGTAAAATGCTGCTGTTAGTGTATCAACAGACTGTTGCTGAAAAATGTGAAAGGGCTTTCAATACCATTACTTCATCACAAACTTGTGTTGTAACAAGTGCCTGGTGTATGTTGCAAGAACTCAGCTCTGGCTGCCACTGACTACCAGCAACACAAATACAATGAAACTCAACCACTGTAACAAAGCTGGATAATTCATGTGTTTTTTCATGGACACTGGTAAAAGTTATAGTTAAATTGAATACAAATACCTTGTATTATTGACTTTTGATAAATATGTTGTCACGTATAAAAAATATCATACATGTCAGAGCCATGCTAATTGTCACTTTTTCTCCGGTATAGGTAGATGCAGATGTACAGCAAAACGTCAGGAAGCTGGTGTCATCGATATATATAAACTGATGTAGTTCACCGAAGAATGCTCGACACTGAACCGCTCTCGCAGTGTTGAAAGTTGTTGCCCGAAGACTCATGCCATATCTGCCAGACCCTGGCACCTACCGTTCCATCACCAATTGCAGAGCTAGTCAGGTGTCACCACATTCTTAGGTCGAGCAACCTGCATTCTACATTGTTTTCCAGTCAGTCAAGCTAACTGACTGATCTGGAAGCCAGTGTACACCTCATCGGCACTGGGGAATCTGTCACGGATGCAACACACAACACAATTGGGATCACTCGGTGGACATTCACATCACAAACTGTTAATATGCAGCATATTGCATGGCTGTAGAATCATGTCCGAGATCCTGGACATACAACTGCCCAGTATGCCATATTAACTTGGAGAGCTAGTAGTACTAAGCACACTAGTTCAGTCTCCTGTAAAGAAAAGCGTATATTCAGTAAACAAAAACAGGTATCATAGTAGTGTTGGGAGTAAATAATTATGGAGTTGTTCATTGTCATAATCAGCAAAATATCAAATGTTTCATGTATGATCTGCAGCATTTCACAAGAAAACAGGCAGCAAGAAATGTTCTACTACAGCTGCATCAATACATGTTGATATCTTAGGAACAGTCAGTGTTTACCGGATGGAGAAAGGGGGTGGGTTGATACAGCATGCAGACATTAGTGGAATATGCTATTTTTCAAAACGGTGAAAATTTTAAACTATTTTTTTTACTAGGTATTCATTGTCATTACATCAATTTTAAATTGTTCAATTTCTTTACAGTGATGCTTGAACTTAGTCAATGTTATAGACTGATTTGAATTATGTTAATCAGTAAAGTGCATTTATATTGTTTTGTTTTCAGTATATAAATTCATGTAAATGTCTGCCATGTGTAACTACTACACATATTCATGTTTGACATTTTAAGCCTGAGGTTTAATGGTGAAGGTGAATGTTGGAAATGAAAAAAATGAGGTGTTATTGTGATGCTAACAGTGTATATTCCTCGTCAAGTATTCAAAGGTTCATAATATGTATGTCTACCTTCTTCAAGAATGAATAATTTGTTTTATCAATTTATTTCAGAGTCATCGCCATATGCTAAATACTTTTTAAAGGTGTATTAATATGTCTTTGTTGATACACTGCATATATATACACAAGTGGGTATAATACACAAGTACAGAAGTCAATATTAAAATGTGTATGAAAAAAAAATTATATTTAAATGTGCACATTAAAATTTGTTGGTAACTTATACGTGGTTGATTGTTATAAATTTTTAATTACCTGGATTGATCAAATGTGGGCCTGCCGCAGACTATGTATCCTCCCTGTGTCTGCCTGGCCCTGGTGACCGCCTCTAGCCCCTCCTCTGCCTCGTCTCAGTCTCATTCATGGGTTGCATTGTGGCCTCTAGCAATATCATAATTCAAGTGACGTATTATGTATTTATACAGTCGCGCCTCGTTATAACGCGCCCCGTTATAACGCGGATTCGGTTATAACGCGGTCGGTCGTGGACCCCGAATTTCTGCCGCCAGGGGGGAAATGGGCGCTGTGACAAACTATATTAACACAGTAATAACTGCCAATTATTTTGTGTGAAGTTATCCTCGTCTTTGTCCACGACATGTGTATATTTGAAAGACTAGTTTGCGGACAATAAATTTAACGTTGACGTACAACTGCAACGAATCAAGTGTGACGCGCGTCACTACGTTGCCGTTCTTTATTCTGCACTGCCAATGCTATCAAAGGTATAAGTTTCTTTGACTATAATTATGGTAAATTTTTACTTTAGGAACAGTAAATGCGTAGCGAAGTATTGTTTGTTTTGCGCCGACATCAAACGAATCGTTTCCAATCTGCTGGTCATGCTCATGGCTTCCTCGGATCGCGTGTTCGCCTGGTTTTGGCGCCGGGCGGCTTGTAAAGTGCAATTGAAATTCACAAATACGCTTAAGAATGGGTTAAATACGTTTTAATACAGCTTAGTAGGCTATATAAGTAAGCTAACATTGCGTAACAAATATTAGCTTTTCGCTGCGATGAACGCAAAGCTACTGCCTGTACTGGTGCGCCAAAATAGTAATTCGTCAACCGTATATGAATTGGTGAATCGTAATATTGTTCGGCACGGTAAACGTGCTTTCTAAATTGGTATTTTGATATTGATTGAAACACGAAGTTAAGCCAATTGTGAGCGTACTTATAGTTTTAAATCCTTAATCAACTCAAACACAGCGTTTGTCAAATCATTTGCGTATTCGGCTGCTGAGTGCCAGGTCATTATTTTAGATCTTACGTCAGCGGTACCATATTATCGTTCAGTTGACTGTGGCTTGTTGGTTCATTGTTTATTTAAAAACGGTACACAATTCTTCAATTTTATTCAGTTCAACATTCAACAGTGTCCAACAGTGTGTGACATTTAAACAGAATACACATTGACGTTGGTTGGCAGTTTAATAAGCTTCATAAACTGCGTATAGACTGCGTGACGTGCACACTTTGGCTTCGATGGCGTTGTTCGTGCAGCAGCGGTGTCGGTCGTCGTCATAGCGCCCCTGACGGCAGATACAGGAACGCGTCACGTTTATAACGCGCCCCGTTTATAACGCGGATTCATTTCGTGAACCCCGACTACCGCGTTATAACGAGGCGCGACTGTATATTGCTGTGGTGAGAATATATACATATATTGGTAACTACATAAGAATAGCCGGCATATGTCAGTTGAAAGGTATCACAGGATACCAATTAATGCATTACATACACTAGCCAGGCATCAAGGACCACAATGGAAACAAGTGCGTGCATTTTCTTATGTAATCCTTATATATATATATATATATATGGTGTACTCTAGCTGTATTTCTATTTTATGTATTTACACGTTTACATTTATATATTGAATAAAATCACCATCATGGTTGTCATATGAAAATCTAAATTATTTTGCATAAAATACAATGCAAATCAACAATATTCTGCAGTAATAGTATCAAAATATGAGTCACAAAACAATGTTTTAATAATTACGATCACCAATATAATACGTGTTTGACGTTCTGTTGCATGAAATTACGGATGTTCCCTAACTAAGTTACTCGCACGATCAACAGGGGCCTGCTGCCAAACCAATGTTATTTGTCATTTCGCACCCTCACGTCATCTACTCTCTATATGTATTGTCGGAATAACATAGCTTATTAACAAGATCCTGCGTAACCAATTACAATACATATCAAATATTATGCTCGTTGACGTTGTCACTCTCTGACTGAAACTCTGTAGCCTCTAGGCTCTAGTCTAGCGGATATCACATGATGACTGTCTGATGAAGTTTCCATTTCCAGATGCATGTCCAAGTTCAAGTAAGTGTTGCTAGTTTCGACTCCTTCGACTCGAAACCAAATTCGAAATAGTTCGCAGTTTGTTTATTAATTTCAACAAAACGAAGTAGCACAAGTGCACCAATGAACTAGGATATTATAGTGGATACTTTTTCAGGAAATTAGTCAGAAAAGCGAGGAGCATAAAAATCTAACTGACATTGCACCTTTAAGCTATATAGTTGTATTGTCACCAGTTAGTCTGATATTAATTGTAATAAAACAAACCCCGTTTTTGTTTCAAGTTTTAACTTTGTTTTATTTTAGTTTCAAATGAAATGCTCAGAGCTGCATTGGACAATGGTTTGTAAGTTGGACTCTGTGCTGTGATGATGCAATGTTTATAAAAAGTAATCTATTATATAATAACGCAGTATCCAGTCCTTATGACTGCTCAAAGCGCTTTACATTTTACTCCCTAGCAGACTTGTTCGATTGAGCATCATCTCAACTTCTCTGGGAAGCATTCAGCTATGCGGCAATTAATGCACAAATACTACACAAATATCCACCACTGTCTACAGCCAGGTACTCATTCATACGGCTGAGTGAACTGGAGCAATGTAGAGTGAACGAACTTGCCCAAGGTTCAACACAGCTGCACTGAATTCGAACCTGGGTTCTCTTGATTGAGAGTCCAACTTTCTAGTCACTGAGCCACTGTGCTCTATTGTAACCATGTGCATTGTTTCAGTGGAGCACATTGTGTAAATACAGATGTATGTATGTTGAATTGAAAAGCATGGAAATAACTAACCGTTTCATCTTTCAAGTACTGATCTTGTGGAGTTAACGTCAAGTAGTTGTGATCGTTGGCAAGTGCATGTGGATTGGCAGGAGGGAACAGGTGCATCACTGGCATTGGTTGACTTTCCTGAAATATGTATATGTAGAGATATAAGCAACATTATATTATTTGCTTTATACATAAAGCCAGAGACTGCACTAATGCCCATGTTTTGACAAGTAACTATTTTTAATTGATCTGTAAAAGGAATATAAGATTTGTTTCGTCAAATAGAGTGAACCTGTCTGGAGTAGAGTCGTTGTTCTGCAGTTGCTCTGATCGAGGATCATATATAAGGTCCGCATTGTCCTTCCCACGAATTGCATGTAATCTGCTGGACTTGATAGGAGTTCCTTTAAAAGGTATAGCATGATGGAACGTCTGGAGGACCTGCAGGTCAAGTAAAAGTGTACATTCGGCTATATATTTGTGAATTGTATATGCATTTTAACCCTTTCATTTATTTATTGCTGCTGATATGTTGACAAGAGCGTGTCACATTCTTGAAACTACCCACCTTATTTGTACAAAATTGGGATAAACTAAATGCCATTTTTTTTGCATTGACAATTGCCCCAACATTTGTACATAGTACATTGAATGTTTTTTTTTAAACGTCTTACCTGTGTACATGTCACTTCTGTCAAGATAGTTCCTATCTGACACTAGTGTCCGGCTGAACAGAACTGCTGCAACATGCTTGCAGTGAGCTGTAGGGCCCTGCCCAGCACCACATTCACATTGTACTTCTTACACCACCGCATCATTGTTCATGGACACATCTACTTTATAAGAGGCAGACTTCCTCATCTCTGCCCACACAACAGCTGACACAAACCACTTTCCTTGTGTGTTGTCTGTGGTGGTACGCATATACCGCAATAACCTGAAGAAAACAATGTACAATGTACAATATATATATATATATATATATATATATATACATTGTTGAGTCACACAATACTGGGCCAAATTCATAACCAGCTTCTTTGTGGATAGTTCCTGTTGATAACATTTGTGCTGTATCTTAGGCCCATGAAGAAAGAAGAGACACAAAAAACGCATCCTGCCTGTTTATTGTTGTTTGAAAAAAATTGTGGTTGTGGACAATGTGGTGGATAACGTAAGTTACAGTGTCCACCATTTCACATCCAGAGTGCTCTGATCATTCTTAACATTTTAATAGTCTTGGTTGGATTCTGATGAGGTACTAGCATACATCAGTCGAGCAAATTTTGATTTCTGAAGGGTTTCACATTCTCATATTTTAGATCATCAACTTCACTTGGCATTGCGCCACATAACAGTGAGTAAAGATATCTTATCTTCTTTAGTTTTAGGTGTAGATGTATCTTGGTTACCATCTAAGTTTTTGTTTTTTGCACTTGTTTTTGCTGTCCTGTCCTCTTTTTTGGCCCAGTATTGTGCTTCACCTATATATATTTACCCAGACACATATATAATGTAATATCAATATTTCACGAGTAAGGAGCTGTTAGGTTTCTTTTAAACTGGTTAATGATCAGAAGTATTCTAAGTTTATGAGGCAGGGTATTCCAGAATACTAGTCCTGAATAATTTATTGTTAGGTTTCGAATGTTTGTTCTTACATTTAACACATATAAATTTGCCAAACCTCTTACAAATAAGCCTCCTGGTATCTATTGACAAAGAAAACTATTATTTCATCAAGGCAGTATCATATTTGACAGGGTCGTACAAACTACAAAGCTGATATGGTTATTCGCTTTTACCTTTAATCCTAGTCCTTTTAGTTTAATGTTAAGATAACTCACCTTTCTTTGTATAGAGACTTGCTCTTTTCCTCCAGCTTCTTTCCGTACTGGGATAAGTATTCCTCTAGACTCGCCAGTGTAAATTTGAGTAGTTGGTGCATACCACCATGTACGTCCCTATACATGCTATTCTGTGGCAGTTTCATGATGAGCTCCTCTTCATTAACATGTAAAATAAAAAACAATGACATTATCCCAAGTTATGTTCAATATGTGACTAAGACAAAGTATAATGGGTTTGGAGTAAGACTGCTCATGATATAGAAGAAAACACTGTGATCAGGCTGGGCTGTTACCCCCGCATCCCTCTCGATAGTGTATGTTACTCCAAGGTTTTGTGCGGGTTTTTATAAAATATAGAAACACACCCTCCCATCTTTAGGTAAGGTAAGGATGCATTTTATTTATCCCAACAGCAGAAACAAATTATACAGAGAGTGCGGCTAGTGTAGTGGTTAGCAGTGCTTAGCACATCCGCCTGGCTCTGAACTGGAAACTTGGACTGAGCAGTCATATTTGGTGTAAAAATCTGGCTCTCAAAATTGGGGACTGTGTATCCCTCGTGACTCGGTGATCACATTAATGTCGGTCCCGTCTCAATTCTCAAAAGTAAAAGAACCATTGAGGACGACAAGCACCCTGGTAGTGACCACCCTCAGTGCCAGCATATAAAGAATAAGACATCATAAGACCATTACATTGTAACCACAATAATACAGACCAGTCAGTTAATAGAACATTGTCAAGC